>JAVSCE010010591.1:0-54014 GCA_032199065.1 Smutsia gigantea | reverse complement strand
AAAGAAGAAGTGGTACATATACACAATGGAATATTATTCAGCCATAAGAAGAAAACAAATCCTACCATTTGCAACAACATGGATGGAGCTAGAGGGTATTATGCTCAGCGAAATAAGCCAGGTGGACTTAACTCATCTGTGGAGTATAAGAGCAGAGAAAGGGCTGGGGGAGCAAAGCAGCAGTGGACTTGCAGAGCCCAGGAGTGGACTGACTGTGGCTGGGGGGAGTGGGTCTTGGGGGTGGGAGGGGAGGTGTGGGGGGAAGAGGGGCATTACGATTGACACACGTAGTGCGGTGTCAGGGGACACGGGAAAGGCAGTATTTATAGAGAGGAAAAGTAATGATTCTGTAGTGTCTTGCTGCGCTGATGGACGGTGACTGTGGTGGGGTGTGTGGGAGCGACTTGATAATGGGCGGTCTAGTAGCCATAGTGTTGTTCAAGTGATTGTACATTGACCATACCAAAATAAAAATAATAATAAAAAAACAAAAACAAAAAACACCCACAGACTAAATCTGGTGTCACCTACATTGCATAGTAACAGGTTTGGTGAAGAAAATATATTTAATCATAAATCCTTCTGTGACTTCATTTTTTTAAACTAGTGGATTGATCCACTTTACTTCTTCCTTCTCCCACCAACTCTCACAACCCAACTTCCTGCTGAACGTCCACACCCCCCGCCCATGCCCGTCACCCTGCATAATCTTCCGAGGATGCAGAGGACACAAGGGAGTTGATTCTTTATGTGTAAATGATGCCCTGCCCAAAGCCTCCCAGGGTCACAGTCACATTGCACTGGGACATAAGGCCACCTGGGTGTGCAGGAAGTAAATGACATCAGACAGGAGGGACCCAGAACAACGTGTGGCCCCCCACACTCTAGGATCCAGGAGGTGGAATGTTCTGGAATAACAGCACAGAGCCTCAGCATTGCAGGGTGATCATGCCACCTTGGTCCATAGTTCCTTCAGTTCTTTGGTGTCCCCAGCCCTCCCACCTCCACGCTGGGACAGGGGACAGCTATTAAGCTCTGAAGCTGTCTCTGTAGGACAGGAGAGTCAGGGAGGGCCTCAGGGGCACTGTCCTGCCCCCCATCACCATAGCCCCCCAAGCTGAGAAGGCAGCAGAGACCTCCAGGAGGGAGGCAAGTGGCTTCTTCCAGCAACCTTGGGGCAGAAGCAGCAGTGTCCTGGTGAGACAGGGACTGTGGGTTTAGACAGAGTAGGGTGAGGGCCTCCAGAAAAAGACCCCTACCAAAACTCCATGTTAAACAATTAAGCAACATCAGAGTCACATTAATTCTCTAAAGTAATATAAGCAGTCTTCAGTGAGATTAGTTAAAACTAAATATCCCCAGACAAGAAAATGAGGTCAGCATAGCCCATGTCTTCAATGTGTCAATTAAATCATGCTATTGTAAATTTTACTTTAGCCTGCTAAAAGGCCCAGCTTTTCTCTAACTTTACCCAGATGCTGTTTTTTCTCCTCCAGCCCCTAATCAAGTAATTTACAACCTGGGCAATTAATAATGGCACGTAAGCCCAGTCACAAACAACATAGTAAAAAACAGGAAAGATTCCTAACATTGCATTTTAAAACCCAAGAAGTCAAAAAATAGGTTTCTTAACAAAACAGACGATAACTCAGTCCACCTTGGGAGCAGGACAGACAGTCTTGATTGATGGGCTCCCAAACCAAGAAGCTGCTATTCTGGGAAAGAATCAAAGCAGTAAATTTCTTGTATTAAGTTAACTCTGCAAAATAATCCAGAAGACTGGTAAGAAACTTAGTGTCTCTTCAAAGATAAGCATTTGGGGACCATTTAGCAGGTCTACATCCCTAGCCCTTTTTCTCTCAACCACCTATAAATTCGCTAGACAACACAACACCCTGGACTCTCTTGTCCACTCCCGGCGTGAGCCAGGAGCTCTGTCCTCTCACTTTATCTCTAAATAAAAGCCTCTCACTTGCTCTCCTACTTTGAGTGTTTGCGAAGTTCATTCTTTGACTCCGTGAACAAGAACCCCGGCATCACTGGTTCCTGTCCCATCACCCTACTTCCTTTACTTAGCACCAGGGTGAGCAGCTGCCAGCACAGGTCTCTGTCCCCAGCTCGTGTGTCCTTGAATCCCACACATCCTAGATGTTCATATCAGCCTTCAAATCTGGCACACCCTGGCTGGACCATCCCAATTCCAGGGCTCAGAATGCTCCATACCTGCCAAAAGCCAAGGGGGCTCTAGGCATGTGGACAGCAGGCTCCCCACACCTGGCCAACAAATAGAGCACCACATCTCTAAAAAAGGAAGCCCAGAAGTCCCCAAGATTGAACACTCACAGGAGCAACATCTGTGGGTGGTGGAGAGGTGGCCACACCCAGGACCCTGAGGTCACACCCTCCTCATGCCCCAGCCACCCAGGGCTGCTTCTGGAGCCACAGGAATCCTCTTCCCATGTGGCCCTCAGGTCACTGACAACACATGGCCAAATCAGAATGGAGCATGGACCGTGAGAACGCAGCATGGTCCATCAGAATGGAGCATGGGTGGCCACCAGAATGGAGCATGGGTCAGGGGCTTGGCTGTGGTGCTGGTTGCTCAGGAGGAGCAGAGCCTGTCAGAAGTGGAGGTCACAGGAGAGGCCTGGGCAGTCAGCTCTCCCACTTTCAGGGTAGCCTGGGAAGGATTCGGGAACATTCTGAGCCTCAGGTCATGCATCTGTAAAATAGGCAGAATAATTCCCAACCCTTCTTCCCTAGCATAACAGAATTTTTTAGGGACAAAAGAACAAATAATATAGAAACACTTGAAGACTTAGCCAAGATAAGGCATGAGATAACTCCAAGGTGAAATTACTATCTTAATTGAGTGTAATCAAATTGATTTTGATGATTTGGTTTGGAGGATGAAGTATTAATTTATGAATCATCTATGACAGTAAATAAAGCTCCGTGATGGAGACTCCCCTAATTACCTGATTACTTGTAACCACCTGTGATTGATGCACCAACAGCTGGGTTGGGAGGGGTGTAACGGCAGGCATCATTCAGTCACATCTCCTTGAAGATGATTCGGGGGCCATGGTGCGTATCTGCTGCCTCTGCAGGGGACAGAGATGAAGCTGAAAAGGAGGAGCCAGGAGGGGAGGTGCAGACACCATGAGGCCCTGCTGCCCAGGACTCCATCTTGGGGGCTGAACCACGCCCCTCTGAGCATCCAGGATTGTGTGATCTTTTTAATAGCTGGGCTCACACAGAGCTGGGAATACCTTCCCTCCACCTCCTTCTTGCTGAGCTGGGTGGATGCATTCAAGACATTTCATTGTCTTTGCTATTACTCAAATCATGGCAGGCTAAATAGCTATGAGGGGTTTTAGGTGTTTTGTTTTCAAAAGCAGTCAAACAAAACAAGTATATATTCTGCTTGGCCCATGGCTAACTTTCTAATTAAAATATACTGCAGTTGGATCGTCAAACAAAATAAATAGATGAATAAACATGCACGTGCACATATGTTCAGAGAGGAAAAGGAGGCAATGCCATGAGGCCCAATGGAGTGGTTACCAGCCAGATGAACGCCAGCCAAGGGTGCAGGTCCCAGAGGCAATGAGGACCCCGGGCGGGAACTCAGGTGGGATGGCTGCACTGGCCCTCGGAAGGACAATGAAGAGGGTAGATGTGTCTTGAGCCTTCTAGGCAGCAGATTTGTATTTGTTCCAGGAATGCTTTTCTGCCCTGTGCTGGGAGCTAACATTTTCTTCTCTTCTGTCCTTCTTTTTGTCTTCCTCTAATAAAAGGTCTGACAGGCATCAGAGCAAACACAGGTCACAGTGGCTTCATGCACATTTAGGCCCATGCAGTCTATGAGATGACCAAGAGGGAGGGGGCAGTGACCATTGAGGAAATCTGCCCAAATGTGGATGGATGCTTGGCCTCAGCCAAGTTGTCCCCTTGGGAATCAAGGATGAGCCACTCAAAGCGTGTGTGACATGAGGTTCCCTGGGTGGTGGCCATCAGCCACCCCTCTCCGGGAGCCCTTTCTTTCCTCCCACCTCTTTCTCAAGTTCCCGTGACTCACCTGCTGACTTTGCCCATTTCCCCCTCTGGGTAAAATCGCAACATTTCCAGAATCTCCCGCCTGGCCTTATGCATCTCTGTATCAATAGGTGTTTCCAAGGGGTGGAGAGAAGTAGTCCATATCCATGAATAATTAATTACAAGGGGAAGTAAGGGCATATCTGAAGTGGAGAGGTTGGGTGGGGTCCCTTTTTGCAGCTGGGTCGCAAGAGACATCAGCAAGCAGAAGTGGACTGCTTGTAAGCAATAAACGGATTTCTCCCACCTTATTTCTCCCTTTGACTGATTTTGGTTTGGTATTTTGCCCCAGGCTGGAAGGTGTATTCCCCCCAGTTACACCCCCTCATCTGCCAGGTGAAATCATCTTAAGGGATCCCTCCAAGGCTGCGGAGCCGCCCAGGCTAGGCGGGAGCTGGCCCTCTCCGGGGTGCGGAAGCCTGCTAGGACCAGCATGGGGGAGTGTTCTTGCAGCACAGGAACCCATGTGGTCACTCAGTGGTAGAATTAAACATTATTTTTATGTCTCCTCCATGTCCTATATCCAACAGGTAACAGCTTGAAAATACATGATTCAGAGATTTTCTGTCTAAAAAGATGCTGAAACCTAGAGAGATAGTGCCTTTATCCTGAGTGCCCTCAGAGACAATGCAAATTCTGAGAAACAGCAACCTCTAAAGCTCAGAGGTCTGCAGGCTCTAAGATTGGTGGCAGTGTAAACAATGCTCATAATGTAGAATCAATCAACTCACAAATATTTATCAATCCCCTTCATTTTTGTGTGTGTGTGTTTTTTTATTGAAGTATAGTTGATAAATGGTACCATATTTGTTTCAAGTATACAAAATAGTGACGCAAGTTATCTACATTATTAAATCCTCACCCCAACTAGTGTAGTTATCACCTGTCAACAGAGAAAGATGTTACAGAACTACTGACTATATTCCCTAGGCTGTACTTTCATAACCGTGACTAATTACTATTATGATTGAGATTTTGTGCCTCATTATTCCCTTCACCTATTTCACCTGCTCACCCCAACCTCTCTTCACTGGTAACCACCAGTCACTTCTCAGTGTCTATGAGTCTACAGCTCTTTTGTTCATTTTGTTTTGTTTTGTTTTGTTTTTAGATTCCACAAGTAAGTGAAATCACATGGTATTTGTCTTTCTTCACCTGGCCTATCTCACTGAGCATAATATCCTCCAAGTCCATCCATGTTGCCACAAATGGCAGGATTTCTGTCTTTTATGGCTGAAATATATTCCATTGTGTATATGTACCACATCTTCCTTATCCATTCACCTACTGATGGACACTTTGGTTGCTTCCATATCTTGGCTATTGCAAATAGCCAATAAACATAGAGGGGCATTTATCTTTCCAAATGAGATATTTTGTTTTCTTTGGGTAAATTCCTAGAAGTGGAGTTGCTGGGTCATAGGGTATTTCTATTTTTTAAGTTTTTTGAGGAACCTCCATACTGTTTTCTATAGTGGCTGTACCAATTTACATTCCCACAAACAGTATAGGAGGGTTCCCTTTTTCTCCATGTCCTCACCAACACTTGTTATTTCTTGTCTTTTGGATAGTGGCCGTTCTGACTGGTGTGAGGTGATATCTCACTGTGATTTTGACAAACCTCTTCTGAGCATAACACTGTTCTGGGGATTTAGGAGCTTAAAGAGAGATCTAAGCTTTTGGTCTTTGAATCTGGTGAGGTATAGATAAATAATGAGTCAACATTAAATATAAGAATATTAAAGATGAGGTAACATTTATTATAATACAGCCACCACTGAGCTGGTAAGTTTAGGAAGTAACTGCCCTTGTCAGGCCCTGGCTTTCTGAGAGCTCACTGTCTCTGCCTATCCGGGCAGAGTGGGTGGTTGAGAAGTGTTAGTGGAGACCTCCCTGTTGGCCACAGACTCCTACTGTGATGCGATATCTCTGTGAACTTCAACCTAAGATTTACTTTTGTTCCAAGAGCATATGGGAGCTTTGGAAGAGGGTCAGTGGGCAGTCTACATTCCAAGAAAGTCAGGAAAATGTGTTAGTCAATGCTCAGTTTTAGTTTCAAGTAGCAACTATGTTACACTTTCTCTCCCTCTCTCCCCTCTCTCTCCCTCTCTCCTGTTTCTATGTGCAAACTTTGGTCTCCTCTACCTCACGTTTGCTCTTCCCCATGGAGCCCTGACACTCACTGTTGTGAAGATTCACACTTCCAATAAAATACATAAATATATAGTAGATATATATCCTTCCCTCCCTGATTCTAGGTCTCCATTCGGTCTGGGAGGTGTCAGCAGCCAGCTCTAGACCAATTCCCATGACTGGGAAACGGAGTCAACTGGGAAGGTTGAAATTACATGGTTAGGAGAAGCATCTTCCATAACATGTGGTGTCCTGCTGTTCTGGGAATACTGGGTGTAGGGTAAAACAGATTTTCCAGAATCTACCACCTGGCCTTAGACATTTCAACAGGTGCTTTGACTAATTGGTCTGGCGCCTGTCAGTCACTCGGGACCCGCCAGTGGAGTTTACCCCATAAGGGAGGGGTGGGCAAGCAAACACCTGCCATGACCACAGGGGACAGAAAACACAAAGCAGGCTTTTGCTGGCAGAGACTGGGGAGAAAGGAGAAAGTGCACGGCAAACAGAGCCGGGCCTCCTTGTAAGCAAGGGTTTCTCCCAATCCATCCTGTCCCTTGACTGATTTCAGTCACAGTCGTTTATTTGCCCCAGCCAGGAACACACGTCCCCCAGAGCTACACTGGGTTACAAATGTCAGCTGCATGAATGAAGCCATCCAGCCCTCTGTATGCCCTGTCCCCAGAATTTTACATGAAATATCCTGTTGTTCTTAAAAGATCATTGCAACATATCTCACTTTTACAGTGAAGATATTGATATTCAGAGAGAAAAGGTGATTTCCCATGCTAATTCACCCACTAGGAGGTGGGCCTGAGACTCTGATTCTTAGTGCCATGTGCCTCCTGTGACAACAGTTATCAGACTTGTGCTTTCAATGGTCTTTCTCAGACACTAAAAATTATTCTTACCATGATAGTGTGTCCCTGTTGCATTCAAAGGTCTCCTGTAAAACTTTTCATCTTCCTTTAGAGTGTACACTGATGGTTTTTGAAATCTCTTTACATATTTTCAGAAGGGGAGTGAAAAGGGAAAGTGTGTCTTGAATCTTCTAGAAGCAGGTTTGGGTTTCTCTGTTCCAGAAATCATTTTCTGCCTTATGCTGGGAGAAAACATTCACGTAAGACCTAACAAGGGATTCACATGCAGAATATGTAGTCATCTTCATATAGCCATACAAAAAAGATAGACCACCCCGTAGAAATTCAGGCAAAGGATATTAACAGACAATTCATGGGAAAGAAATTACAAATGGCCAGAAAACACAAAATGCTCAACTCAGCAGTACTGAGAGAAAAACCCTGCTAAAACAAGATACCCTCTCTCACTTATTTGATAGGCAAAAATAAGAGAATGATACTATCAAGTATTAGCAAAGGCATGGAAACAGGATTCTTAGATTCTGTTTGTGAGAGTGTAAATTTGAATAGCCTTTTGTAGAGAGCAATGTGGGCATATGTATTAAAACCAAAACTGCGCATGCCCTATCGTTCACCAATTCCACTTCTCAGAAGCTGCCCTGGAGAAATGTTCACACATGGTTGAGAATCAGAATATCCACTGCAGTCGTGACTGAAATAGTGAGAGACTGGAGAAAAAATAAAATTAAATGTCTTGCAGTGGTTAAACTGCAATATTTGGCTAAGTGACGGGAGTCTGGGTAGTTACAGCTCCCTGGCGGGCCCTTGGAAGGCCCTAGGGCCTCTGGGTTGAGCCCTTTGCTGTCTGTGGAATTGTGTGATGAGGGGAGGGGCGCAGTCTCTGCACGAGGAAGCCGTGACATCTCACTGTGATGCAGAGAGGCCAGATCAGGAGTCCACAAGCCCTTCAAGGTGACTGCAGTATGGCTAGTTGGATCCCAGTAAAGTACCGGCCAGAGCAGCCCCGTGGACAGAGACCTGACACCAATGTGTTTGAAGAGCACTGATCCCCGTGGAATTTGGATTTATGGGGCTCTCTCATGCTTCACGGGGGATTCGTTGGCATATGACTGTTGGGATGAGCAGAGGGACACATGGCTGGAGGTCCCGGAGATGCAGCTCCCAGGTCCCTAATGAAGGTATCCTGTCCAGAGGGCACTGCAGTCTGGTTCACTGTGGCTCACCCCTTCCCATATCATCTGCATACTGATGGCAGATGCCTCTGCCCAGCCGCCCCAGGGTCCTCTCTCTTTACTGTGGGACTCAGTATCTTCACATGCCCATCCTGGGACTTAAATTCATTCCCCTCTGATCTTGAGGCAAAGAGAGGGATTGGTGAGTATTATAGGTTCCCACTCTAAACATGTTTAAAATTATGAGCTGGCTTGGTGATGCACTAGGAATGTTTAATATCAACAGGAGAAATTACCCTTCTTAAGCCAGTCCTGTGCTTTCATAACACGTATCAGATCAATGCATTCTGGGAGAGGGTCCACCCCAGGAAATGCTGCACTGATTAGCTGAGGAAATTGCACAGGTCTGTCCTCAGGGGTCAGTTGGGAGGCTCTGCAGGATGGACCCTCAGTGTTGATGAGCTGTAGGACCAAACAGAACCTCACTGGCCTGGAACAGACTGCCTCCCAAAGGAAAAGGACACGGGGTGTTTGAGCCCCTAAATCTTTGATGCTTAAAATAGGGTCCATGGGCCAGCTGCATTAGCATCACTGAAGCTTGTTAGAAATGCAGACTCCCAGGCCTCTTCCCTCCACATCTGCCCCTTCTGTGGGTTAGAACCACTAGTGGGATAGGGCATGCGGCTGCCCAAAACAAAGACATTTCCCAGCTGCCTTGCAGCCTTAGGTGGCCACATGACCCGTTCTTGCAAATACGCTGTGATTAGAGGTCATGGGAGCAACTTCCAGGTTATGCCCTGAAAGGATGGAGAAGACCCTCCCTCTCATCCTCCCCTCCACCAACCAAATGAGGCTGGGTCAGCTTGGGATCACCGCTGCCCGTCTTGTCGCAGGAGAATGCAGGGGAAAGGGGGTTTGTGAGCTTTGGAGTAATTTAATTACTTTATCATGTGGTGATCACTTAGCTCCCTGGCTAGTCTTCTTCAGCAGTGAAACAGGGGTGATGGCGAGGTTGATGGTGAGGGTGAGGGTGGAGACGGTGATAGTGGTGATGGTGATGGTGGGGATGATGGCAGCGATGGGGTGGGTGGTGATGGGGAGCATGGTGTTGGGGAGGAGGGGGCTGGGGGTAATGATCATGGTGGTGATGGGACCTCCTCCCAGGGAGAGGAGATGTGATGAGGTCATGGCAGGGCTTGGAGCATAAGCTGTGCCTATTACTACTATCATTGTTATTACTGGCAGCTCAGGTTCTTGGTGACGTGCAGCTTCCCTCTCCCAGTAGCCACCATCCTTTGGTCCCAGGCCCCTCTTTATGAGGCAGGAGCTGAGCTCCCCTTTAGAAAACCTCCCTTCTGGCTTCCCCACAGCAGGAGTACACCCACTGGGGCATGAGTGTGCCCAGGTGAGGAGGAGACAGGTGGGTCCCTCGAGTGTGTACCAAGGGCCCCGCAGGGCCCAGAATCCCGGGAGGCACATTAACACGGCGAATCCTGACTCCTGCAACAGCGCCAGGACCAATGCCTTCACATCGTGCTTGGCGCAGGCGAGTCAGGAATGGCCATCAGAGGGCAGGCGCCAAATCGCTTTGTTAATGACGCTGCTGGCGTGTCCCTCTCCTGGGCAGCTTCCACCAGAGGCACTGGAGCTGACACAGAGCTGCCACTGCACGGAAGGTGGAGCTGGTGTCCCCAGGCTGGCGTCTGCACTGCAGAGCACGTAAGCATGGATGGGGGCAGGCATGTCACAGGCCTGCTGCATTCATGCTGCATTCATGCCAGGCAGATCATTAGGAAGGCTGGCATCTCTTCTTGTGTGTAATTGGATTTTGTCATCCTTTTCTGGGAATGCCTACTCCTAATACCGCCCACATTTCTCTCTCCAGGCTTCCTCTCTGCTTAGGGTGGGTTTGCAGAAGATGCTTAGATAATGCACACACCAAACGTTCGACTCTTAGACATGAAGCAAACACCAGCCCCAGCCTGCCCTTTGTCTCACACATGTGAATGTGTGGGTGTGTGAGGAGGTGTTGTTTTCACAAAGAGGTCTGCAGTTAATCACAGGCTCTCTGAAATTAGTTTTCTCACCTAAATCCCCACTCTGCTCTCTCCAGCAACCAGTGGAGATTTCTCAACAAAACTGGTTTTAGGGCAAGGCTTTGTAAACCAGAGACCCAGCAGGAGAAAGAAAGACTAAATGAAAATTTTCCTGGCAGATTTCATCTTAACACATTTCCCCAGGAGACTGAGTCAGGCTGGAGGCCCCTGTAACCAGGCTGAGGCTGGGGGAATCCATCCTGCTGGAGTTCACTGGAGCTGGTCCTAGGGTGGATTCTGGGGAAGAGGGGCTGCACTTGAGGAAATCTTTGAAGAATCCACAGAGCACATGGACTGCCTGAAGGTCGGGGGTGTGGCATTTAGAGGGAGCCCTGCAGATGGGAGCTGTGTTCTGGACAGTGGCTTCTGCCCTGAGCTTCCTTCCGGTGAGCCCACCATAACTGGGGTCTGGGTCTGGATGGAGCAGCCACTGGACACGTGTGGATCATGGAAGTCTCAGTCTGAGGAGGGAGTGGCGGGGGCTCTCATATCGCGGGGCGGGGGGCATCTCGGGGCCCCCCAGCCACCACTCCTCATTTTGAGGCCTCCGCAGGGACCCAAGACAGTAGCTCCTGGGCAGGGGTCCCTGCAGAAGGTAAGGGGAAGCCCTTCAGGGACTCTGACCAGGCTACCCCCTCCCGAGGACAGCCCACTCCCTGAGGACCCTTTGGCCAAAGGCAGCACTGAGCCCAGGCCTGTGCACATGGGCAACAGAGAAGCTGGGAGGCTCCCTGCCCAGATGGCACCTTCCCTCCCCACTCTCTGCCCTGGGGTTGGGGCTCTCCTGTCCTCAGGATGAGTGCTCAAACTGAAATGGTGGCCAAGGTTATCCTCAGGAAGGGGCCCTCTCCCCATTTCCCTGCCAATCACACACTTTTTAAAAGCCAATTCATGAATTAAAATGCTTTCACAAGCTGAGGATTAACACACATGGTGCCCAAAGAATTAAAAAGAAACTTTTAAAATTTATGCCTTATTTCATTCTGTGTCAGAAAAATGAATGTGTTACTCAGGCTCATATATTTTTGGAAAGGAATTTTTGTCAAAATATTGCAAGCTCCAGAAAGGTTCTCTGCTCGCACAGCTGTGACACAAAATCACAGCCTTCCTCAAACCAGGAGATGCCCACCTCGCCCCCGGGAGACGCCCGGGGACCTTTGCCCTGTGATTTGTGGGACCCTCAGCACCAAGTGCCCTGACAACCTTGATGCTGGGACCAATGGATTTCAAAGGTTCCTGGAACTCATAATTCACAGACAAACTCCCTACTTCATAGAAAAGCCAGAGGAAAAGTAACGGGAAGCATCTGGGGCATTGCTAGGTGACAGAGACCATCACACCCCAGAGACGCTGTCCTAAGAGAATCAGGAAGGCGGGACGTGCATCCCTGGGGACATTACAGGTGTCCACAGCTCTGCAGGCCCTCAGGTCACTTCCAGGTTACCCCAGTAGCCAGGGTAATGGTGCACCTCAGAGCCTGGTCAGTCAGGGCTCTCCAGAGAAGCAGAACCAAGAGGACATATGGACACAAAGAGAGAGGTTTATTGTGAGGAACTGGCTCATAAGATTGCACAGGTTAGCATATCCAAATCCTCAGGGGGCCAGCAGGCAGCAGGCCCAGGAGAGCCGGTGGTGACTCCTGAGCCTGAAGACCAATTGTCACAGAATCCTCCCTTGGCCTCATGGAGGTGAGTCTTCCGGTCCATGCAGGCCTTCAGCTCATTGGATGAGGCCCACCACATTGGACAGGGCAAGCTGCTTTCTCTACTCAGGTCCACTGACTGAAATGTCGCTGTCACCCAGAAACACCCTCACAGCACATTCAGTGCAAATACCTGGGCACTGCAGTTCAGCCAAGTCAACACATAAAATTATCCATCAAAGACCCTTGCCCCCATTTGCACAAGCCACCTGTGTCTGGTCCCTGTTGGGGAATCCATACCTGATGTGAACCATGGGGGAGGGAGGTTGTTAGGAGGGATGCAGGGCAGGACTTTTGTGGCCTCAGGGTGTGGGCAAAACTCAGTGGCAGAACAGTATCCTGCTGGGGGTCTGTGGGAGGGGCAGCGGTGACACCAGGCCCCATGAGGAGGACTAGGGGCACAGACAATTGGTGGGGCTCGTGGGGGGCAGTCACAGTGGATGTGTCCTCCTTCAGCAGCCCAGCAGAGGGGCCCCTTTCCTGGCCTGTTTTTGGCCCCCATTCTCAGCCTGGGTGTCCACTCAACCCCTGTGAGTCAACCTGAGGTGGAGGGGCTCATCCTCCTGCCAGGATGGCTTCTGAGTGGGCAGATGACCCCAGGGGCCCATCAGGTTCAGGCAGCCTTCATCTGGAACACTGGGCCCTGGGAGCCCTCAACCCCACAGCCATGAACCCGCCAGCTGAGGGGCCAGCCACCTCCTCATCACCACAGGGATTTTTCAAACTCATTAGCTTTGGACAAGTAAATCGTGTCTTCTGTTATAATGACAATAAACATGTGCTCTCTAAAGCCCATTATCAGATTGGAATGGAGACAATGTCCCACTGTGGACAAAAAAAGATGACAGCTTAGAATTCCCTATAATAAACAAGTGTGCAAACAAATATGATTTAAGTATCCCATTGTGCAGAAAGCATCGCTCATTTCCCTCTATTGCTGTTCACGTGGCAGGGAAAACACCCCCATAAGTGGCTACAGTGGGGGCCCCTGCAGCCTCTGTCCGAAAACTTACAATGTTATCATTGCAGACCACTAATCCACCCCGTGGTGTACACTGTGTGCGCATTAAAGAGCAATGCTGCCCCCGTTGAAGTGCTATGACTCCATTAAATACCATCAGCGAGCTCCATATCTCTTGCCTTGGAGAAACTTTATGTATTGGTAATAAAATCCAAACCACTCCTGACCCATGACTCAGGACACACCCCCTCCCACCTCCCAACACGTCCTTTCTCCTACCCTGTCCAGCCACACAGGCCTCTTGTCCCTGAGGGCACCAGGCACCCCTGCCTCATGGCCTTTGCATGTGCTGGTCCCTCTGCCTGCAGAATCATTCCTGCCTGTGGAAGGTGCTCTTCCTGACCATGTAAGTCTCTGAGGAACCCCCAGACCACAGAAGGTGGAGACCCTCTCCCTGCCCCCCAGCCCCTCCCTGCGTATTGTCACCCTGTCATTTCTACATAGCCCCTAACACTGGATTTCTCTCATGTCTCTGTGTTCACTTGCAGACTGTCTCCTCACCTGTCCTAGAGGCAGAGCTCCATGAAGGCAGGGCTTTGGGTCTGTTTTGTTCCCTGATGGACCCACAGATGCTATAACAGAGGTTGACACATAGCAGGCACTGCAGGAAACGTTTGCTGAGTGAGTGAGCATGTGCCATGCTCAAGGCGATTGTGGAGGATGTCGGGCACTCAACCCCTCCACCTGCTGGGACACAGGGCAGCAGAGGACAAGGGTGCCCAGGCTATAGATTCACTGTAGTCAGAGACACTGCATCAGGGGACATTTGTGGCATATCACAGACAGAGCAGGACATTAATTTTCAAAGTGCATTAAACTAGACTTACCTTCCAGCAAAGCCAGAGACATTGGCCTTTGCACCACCCATCCTTTGATAAACTGGTTCTTGAGGCAGCTCCAGAAAGTAGCAAGATCAGCTCGTCCCTCATCACAGGTACAGTGGCTCCGCTTTCCCTAACTGAGTCCTGAGCAGCTGTTTGCTTTCAGCAGGACCTAGTGCTGCCCAGAGGACAGGGAGGTGCCCATGGGTTCCCTAAGGTACAGTTTCCTCTGCCCACCTCACTCAGGAGACCACGCCTTGCTGTCTCACCATCACAACTAAACCCTAACTAGGGTTGGGGTCAGGGTAGGCGGAAGCCCTGCACCCATGGTACAGCATGGTGGGCTCACACTGTCTGCCGGCTTTGCCCTAATTCTGCCCACAAAGCTACTGCTGCCACTCATTAGCCCCCACGGACGTGGGTGTCCTTCCTGCTTGGCATATGGGTCAGCTCCAGCATCAGCCAAAGGTCTGCTGTGTGGGAGGGGGCATCTTGTCCTAACTGGACCTTCTACCCATCGGCTCCAGCAGAGCCGAAGTCCTTCAGATAAAACCATGTGCCTGAACCCACCCTGGGTGCTCACTTTTCCCAGCAGGACACAGAAGCCAAGGTCCTCAAACTCCAGGACAAATGTCCTGGTTCACTGGCCTGGGCCTCTGAGATAGAGCCTTTTCCAGGGCAGCACTTGGGACCCAGGGCCAAGAAGCCCCAAAGAGGCAAGGTTGGCTGGCACATGTTTGTTTGTGTAACTCGAGGGTCACTGCTTTTGGGAGGTTGAACCCTCTCCAGTTCTCTGCAGACCCCACCCTTCCCTGTTACCCACCCCCAGGCACCTGCTCTCCTCACCCTTCTGTCTGGGCCTGAGGTTATTTGAGTTCATGGCCCCATCCCGAATCCCTGACATGTGGCGCCATGGGCAGGAGCTAGGTTGCAGGCAAAGCTGCCTGCAAGTGAGGGTCCCACACTCTGCCTCGTCCTGGCAGGACTCCCTCCCTCCTCCCACAGATGTGAGCCCAGGAGGTGGTCTTGGGTACATTGGAGATGCTTCTTCTCAGACACCCTACTGCCGTCTTCTGGGAACCTGACGGAGGAACATGTGACTCTAGGATGACTGCCTGGGAACCCTACTGCCAGAGTTGGACAGTGCACAACCTGGATAACTGCACCTGGAAGCCTGCCTCCCCCTCCTCTGCCACATCCAGCTCCTCTATGCTTCCCACAGCTCCAGTCACCAGCCAATGTTGCATATTGTATTTAATAAATCTGTCTCCTTGAATAGAACTTCCAAGAGGGAGGTGTGTTTGTTAATTCAAGGTTGTGTTCTCAGGGCATACAACACAGCCTGATACAAAGTACAGACACAGCAAACAGGCATGGGGTGAATGAATGCATGGGCAGGCAATGAGTGATTGGAGCGTGGTTTCCTTTCCACCCCTCTCACTGCTGGGGACACCAGGGGCCCAGGGCAATGCTCACAGTCCCATGTACTGCCTCCGCTGGACTCAGGGGCCCCAGCTTGTCTGGGGCGCTGCTCAGGCAGGCTCTGGGTTGGGCTTCCATCCCATGGGGCGTCTCTCCCTCCAGTCTTGTCTTCATTAAGGTGGACATTCCCTCCTGGCATACAATGTCTGCACACAACTCAGGGCTCACATGCTCTCCACTGACCAACCTTTTGACTGTCCCAGATCCTGGAATTCAATCTTACACACTCAACTTGGATTGTGTTCCCATCCTGAACCCATCTCTGTGGCCAGGGGAAAGAGCCTGGGCCTGGGCCCTCCTTGGAGTCTGGCAGTAGGCATGGACTGTGGTATCCACCCGCCTGGTCCACTCACCCAAGAGCAGAGCAGGGGCTTCCCCAGCGGCTGAGGGGACAGTAGGGGTGTCAGTAAATTTGGGGAGGGCAGCTCCCCCAGCTCCCAGGTGAGCACACAGGACTGTCCTCGGTGACTGAACTGCTCAGGCCGTGTGGCTGGTGGGAAGGGGAGTAGGGTTCTCACCAGGCTGCCTGTCCATATGTCCATCCCTCCATCTGTTTGTCTGCAGGGTCCCTGTCCTCACAGACAGGCTGCATTTCCAGCCTCTGTGTCCTGCTTACTGCTGTGGGTAAGAAGTTACATTCACACCTGTGTGTGGAAAGGTAAGTAAAATACAGACTGAAGAGGAGCCCGGCAGTCTACTTCTCAGAGATAAGGACACAACACCTGGCATGGGGGACATGGACCCACAGTGCCTGGGTCAGTGCAGGGACGTGTGGGGCCAGAGTCCCCACGTCCCAGCTGGACCTATGGTGCCTTTCAGGTAGATATATGCCTGGCTGTGGGGAGCACGTGGGGAAGCGGAAGCCACGCCAGGGAGCTGGAAAACAGATATTCAGTAAGGACACCAACTGCAAAGGTGTGAGGCAGCCGAGAGCACATGGGGACCACAGAGCTGCTGCTGCCCAGGGCTGATGAGCACAGCAGGGGCTGGGTCACCTGTCATGTCAGAGGACAGGTGCAAGCTTCCAGGGCATCCCCCTGAAAGTTACCCAGGATGCTCCTGACCGCAGCCAGTTATTGCAGCTGCTGTGGATGCCATCCAGCGGGGAAACCCATCAGAGCCCAGTGTTCGCATGGGGGTGGCTCAGGTAGGCTCACTCTACAGAGAGAAGAGCAGGGTCTGACATCAGCCTTGTTTGCAAGAGCAGTTTAGATGCAGAGAGCCCACCTTCGACCCCAAGGGAAAGATTTACGTCCATATGGGAGCTGACGGCAACCAAGTGCCCAGGCACCACCGGAGGGACTGCTCTGCCCCCAGTCCTTCTAAGGGTCACAGTTAGACTAACTCCTCCATGCACACTTTCTCCTAGGGCTTCTCAGGTACAGGACAGACGTGCAGAGCATTCAGGGGCTGCCACGCAAGGGAATCCTGGCTCGGGGTTAAAGCATCCAGAGATGATAGAGGCATGAGGAATGGGAAGACCCCAGACCTCACTTCCCCAGGGAAAGTCAACTTGGCAGCCACATACAGTGCACGGAGCCTTTATGAGGGCTGTAACTCCTCAAGCACTTGGGACTGCCCCCCAAGAGAGAGTGCATTGGACCACAAGTCCACACATTTAAGAAGATAGTCATCATGCCAAGTATCTTTTCCAACCAAAATGGAATGAAACTGGGAATCAGTAGCAAAGAAAAACCAGGAATTTACAAATAGGAGGAAATTAAATGACACACACTTGAACAATCTACAGGTCAAAGAAGAAATCACAAGGGACACTGGAAAACACCGTGAGTCAAATGAATATGAAACACAGCATACAAACTTATGAGACCAACAAGCTGGTACTAAGAAGGGAGTTGATAGCAGTAAGTGCCTACATTTAAAAAGAACGTTCCCAAATCAACAGCCTAACTTTACACCTCAAGGAACTAGACAAAGATGAATTGAACTCAAAATTAGTAGAAGGATGGAAATATTTATGATTAGAGCAGAAATAAACAAAATAGAGCATAGAAAAAAATCAATGCAACTAAAATAATTTTTTTTTGAAAATCAACAAATCTGATACACCCTTATCTCCACTAAGAAAAAAAGACTCAAAAATCAGAAATGAAAGAGGAGACATTAATGCTGATGGCCGTGGACATAAAAGGGTCATAGAGGCTTCCTTGCACCATTACACACCCACAAAGTGGATAACCCAAAACAAAGGGATAAATTCCTGGAAACATACAGCCTGCCAAGATGAATCATGGAGAAATAGAAAATATGAACAGACCTGTAACTAGTGAAGAGACTGAATCTGTTGTCAGAAACCACCCCAACTCAGAAAAGCCCAACATTGGAGAGCTTCCCTGGAGAATTCTACCAAACATTTAAAGAAGAATTAACACCAACCCTTTTCAAACTCTTCCAAAACGTTGGAGAGAATACTTCCAACCTTGCTCTATGGGATCAGTATGCCTTGTTACCAAAATCAGACAAAGATACTACAAGAAAACTACAGACCAACATCCCTGATGGATATTAAGGTAAACATCCTGACAGCCCCCTCAGGCCCCTAAGAGAGAGGCTGGCAGTGGGATTGTGGGCAGCACCCACCAGGAGCCTCAGTTCCCCACTGTCCTGCTCCCATAAGACCCCAGGGCCCCGCCCATCTGAAGAAGCACCTGAGGCTGATGAAGGCAGTGGCACTCTAGGAAGACGGAAGGGGCTGATGAAGGCTGGTGGGCGGCCCGCTTCCCTCTCATTAGCAGGCTTAATGAGCCTGCACACCCAAGAATCCCATTTCATTGAGTTATCAGTAACTCATCAAAGGGACAAATTGCCAAGCCCACCCCAAATGCAGTGTTGGAAAGAGGGGGTGGGAGCCTCCCCCACCATGTCTGGAATGTGATTAAATAAACACTCTGAGACAGACAGATATCTGTCCTCCTCCAATTCAGCTTCCTGGAGTGGATGCAGTCCGAAGTACTGGACTCCAAAGGAGTGGACCTGGCACGGACAGGAGGGGCGGGGGCAAGGTGGCTCTGAAGACAGGGCACATCGCGTCACTTCCCCACACAAAGCCTCGGATGGTTGCCCAGCTTGCTCAGAAGAAACCCAGGTTCAAGCTTGGCCTTCAAAGGTACACAGAGTGCCCTCTGCTGCCCCAAATTTACTTTCCTCCCTCACCCTCCCTGGTGTCCATTCTGTGTCCATCTCAGGGCCTTTGCACCTGCTGTGCCCTCTCCAGGGAAGGCCTTTCTCCCATCCCTCCATGACTTTCTCCCTCACCTAATTCAGGCAACTGCCCAAATGCCATCCCTCAAAGGGTCCTTTCCTGTCCCTGCCCCACACATTCAAATCCTGTCCCCTACAGGCTTATTCTGTTCACTAAGGTACACATTTATGGGCCCACTTACTCCCTGGACATAAGCTCCATGGGCTCAAACAGCATAGTCTCGAATATGCCTGTGCTTCCTCAGGATCACCCTCAGGGGCTCAGCCCAGTGCCCCCAGACATGGCTCCTGGCCAGAAGCCCTTCAGATGCCTGCGTGGGACTTTACCACCCCTGCTGCAGGAGCAAGGAGGCTGTGGTGGCTCCTTGCCTGGGCCTCTGCTGCCTCCCGCACTTGGCACCCCAGTCTGCATTGTGGCAGAGAGCAGACTGCATCCTGTCCTCCCACATTTAGAGAAAGGTGACCCTCAGCCCTGGCTGGGCTTTGCTCTCCTTCCATTGCAGGGAGATCATGCAGAGGTGCCGAAACATGCAGCAGGCTGCAACTTGCCCACCCACATAGACCAGGATTCTGATGCCAGTCAGGGGCATCTGATGGTGTTCCATGTCTTTAAGACACTCATTTGGCACAAGGACCCAGGCAGGGCCCACTTCTCCTCAACAGCCAGATCCTGCCTGGTGGTCCACCTGCTCTGAAAGCTCAGACAGGCTCTTAGATTCCAGAAGGGCTCTCACCAGAGCCCTTTTCTTAAAGAGCTCAGACCTGTGCCCATCAAACCTAGGTCAGCACAGGGACTGTGCCCTGCATACTTCTAGGGGGTACCACGACATGGACAGCTCTTTATTCTGGATGCAGCCAAGACCGTGGGCCTCTCCTCTCGAGACTTCTCCCTCCTTGAGGGAGAAATGGGCCACACTGCGAGCTCCCATCAGCACCTGCTGTTGCTGCTTGCACACTTTCACTTCTGAAATTACAATGCATATTCATCTTATTATTCTGTGTCCATTCTTGGTTTCCAAATCATCCTGCAGAGACTCCCCAGCCTGTGATTCTCCTGCCCTGCTATTCTCTGTTAATGATCACCCACAATCACACTGCTATGTTGGACTAAAACCACAAAGAGCAGAACTTGTTATGAGCTGTTCCATTAATTGATGGCAGAGCTGGTACCTGGTGTCTCCCTTCATGGGGGAGGTGCAGTCAGCTGCTGTACACACCATTTCTGGAACTTAAAATTCTCACAAATGTCCCCAAGAGGCCTCTTCAAGGATGGTTCCAGATGTGAGGGCATCTCCCCCTCTGCTCAGCTGGCCCACTTCCTCTCTGCCCTCCCAGATGGACCACGAGCTCTGAGGCCCAGGACTGCCCCCCACAGGCATCCCCATAGCTCCTGGCACCCAGCCAGCTCAAGGCAGGCAAAGGGCGTACTTGTAGGGAGCCTGGGCTCCAAGGCTGCTCCTGGCTGGTGTCACTCCCCCAACAGAGCTCTGTTGACCCAACTGAGACTCCTTGACAGCCCATGGCCCCCGAGTCCCTCGATGCTGGGCTCGAGCGGTGTGATGACACAGTGGACCTCTGTCGTTTTCCTGGCTGTCACCCACTTCCTCTGATGGCAGCCCCTGATTTTCTTGAGAGAGCCACTCCTTCCTCATTCCAGTGCTAACCACCTCCCACTCTTAGTGGACACATGCCACATGTACATCTTATACCCTGGCGTCCATCTCTGGTTCAGGACCGGACACGAGACCCAGGTCAGAGCAATGAGACCTCGTTGGGGACGTCTACTGGAACTCTTATCACGTAGAGGCTCCACTTTCTGCTGGACCAGAAGGTCCCAGGATGCCAGGCCAGAGCAGCAGTGACCAGCCTACCCTCATGTCTGGGAGGCTGCCCGTGAATGCAGTGATGAGTGGGACCAGCCTCTGTTGCTCTCTGAGCCTGTCATTGCCAGGGCGGACCCTGCTGCCATCTGAGCCTGTCACCGCTGGGACCCCCTCTGCAGCCATCTGAGTCTGTCACCTCCAAGGCCACTCTGCCCATAAACTTGTTAGTTACAGGAGACAATGCATGCTGTTTTTGACTAAGCTAGTTTGAAATGCAATTCTGTAACTTTTAACCAAAAACTCCTGACACTTAACTGTTTTCAACATTAAACAACAAAATAAGTTTATCTGAGCCTAGGAAAGAGTTGCTGAGACCCAAAGAAGGAGGGAAAGCACTTCCAGTGGGCCATGGGCTGAGCCCCTCCGGGCCCCAACCTACTCCAGTGTCACTCAGTGTGTAGGTAGCAGCAAGCACAGAAATGCTTTTCCTTCCAGACCCTTTTCTCTTCCCATGATGGCTAAGTCAGCCCTAGAGTCAGACCTAGAGTAGAAAGTGGGGCGGATTGTAGGTGGGGCTGCTCTGCCCCCCAACCCCCAAGTGAGGTGCTGTGGGCACATATGCGTGCCTAGCACAGGCCAGCTCCTCTGGACAGTACTACTGGTCTCTGCTCAGACCTGGGGCCCCACATCTTCAGCAAATGAGTCATGAGTATTCCAGTGTTCCCTAAGGTACCAGGAGCATGGCAGAAAAGTGAGAGGAGCAGACAGGAAAGGAACAATGGCTCAGGCTAAAGCCAGTCTGCTCCCCTCCTTTGGGCCCTTCCAAGCCCAGCTAATGGCTTTTGACAATCAAAGAACATGGGAATGGGTCTGGGCATGGGCAGGGAAGGGAAAGGAGTTTCTCATTCACCAAAACCAGAGGCATTGCTAAAATAACAAAATTCATTAATCTCATATATGATTTATCTGATAAGGCCTGGAATTGCTTGAGTAAGAATGTCATTAAACATTAAAGAAATCAAATGTAATACCGTTTAAATCAAAAAGGGCAACGGTAATTCATGGGGTAGAGGCCTAGGCACAGCTGGAGTTAGGGCCTGGCCCATGCCACCAGCATTCCGTCTGTCTGTCTGTCTCTCTCACTCTCTCTCGATGCTTCACGCAGGTTCCCCCAGTGCTCACCCCTAGGGGCGCACAGGACCTTCAGGCTTACACAGTCCTTGGTCCCCATGACCTCAGAGAGAGCACCCCTTCCGTGAGCGTCAGTGACTGAGGTGACCCTGATGGTCCAGCCTGTGCTCAGCATGGAGCCGCTCACCGTGGCCATGCGAACAGGACATCTGCATGAACAGGCTTGGCTGACAGGTCCACCATGGAGCTCAGAGGTGGGGTTGTCCCCTCCTAAAATGAACGGATGGAGAATGGGCATGTGGTCCCCAAGAAGATACTGGGCAGGTGTGTGCTGTGCATATAGACCCATGAGTGTGCACACATGTGTACACACACACACATCCATCACAGGACAGGAAGAGCCCTGGGCTTGGAACCAGGGTCTCCCTTTCCGACATGGGAGACCTCAGGCAGGCACTTCTCTCAGATGCTATCAGGTGGGTGGGGATGGACCAGGTCTGACTTCCTGCATGCCATCGCGGGTGAGGGCCGGGACCCAGGGCAGCTTGGGTAGACAGTGAAGTGCACGTGGGCAGGTGTTTCATGTTCACCAGCCAGGCAGCCAGACGGGAACACACCTACAGTGCTTTCTAGGCTCAGCACCCACCTACCTGTCTCCATCCTCCCACTCCAGCTGAGATTCTGGCTTCTCTCTCCTGTCCTCCCAGAACACAGACACAGCTCCGGGTGCTCAGTGACTGACATGGCACAAAGCTGCCCCTGGAGGGTCCGCTGAGCACCTCGCCATTTGGCCTCTGCTCCCTAACCACAGGAGGGAAGCAGCCTCTGCCTCTATCCTGGGTGATAAATTGCAGCAAGCGCACCACAGGGAACATGGGGGCTGCCACACCCGTGCTCCGGGGCCTTGGGTCCCGAGTGATAGGAGAGCCAGCAGCTCCAGCAGGAGCTGGCTCGCAGGTCGTCACTCCAGCACTGGTGTCCTCGGGACTAAAGACAATTGTCCCTTGGCTATGAAATGGACCAGGCTCTCTGCCTTTCTTCCTCTGCATGAACTTGATGGACGCTGTTCAGAGGACACTCTCCGGGGCTTATGGAGGATCTGACAAGCCCGGAAGGCTTCATGGGAAGTAGAAATGGCAGTCCCTGAGCACCAGGTGACCCTCAGTGAAGGTCACTTTCCACAGTTGGCATTTGAGATTTTCCTCCCCAGCACCCATCCTCCCCTTTGTCTAATGACGGCCTTCCATTTGGGGGTTGACCCCTCCCTCCTGTGGGTCTCAAGGGTCTAGGTGGGGTCCTTGCCTTTTCCCACATGTAAATCCTGTGAGCTGAGTACACATAATAAATGCACAGCATCCCGGCCACATGTTATTTGGGGTTTGAGCATGTGACCTCATCTGGACCAATCAGTCACATCAGGGCTCCTGCAGGAGCTACTGGACAAGCCATGTGCTCTTGACAGCATGTGAGTTGGGAGGTCCTGTAGCACTGATGGGGACACTGCTGGAGGGGACCTTGGGGCTGTGTGGGGACACCGTGTGGGGCCTGAACTTGAAGCCACTCAGAGGAGAGCAGAGCTAAGCCACACCTGAGCACCCCCACAGCCAGACTGGAGCAATTTGAGCAACAAAGTAAACAAGGTAGTGTTATAACCCAAAGTGTGACACAGACACCTGTGACATCAGGCAACGGAATAAATGGCAGGGGCCTTCAAATCCGCCGTGCAGAAGAGCTCCAGGTAAGCCCGCCGCCCTCCAGCAAGGGGAGCACCCGCCCCTCTCCTCAGGGTGCGCACTGTGACCCCTTCTGACGAGGGTGGCGAGGAAAGGGGAACACGGTGACTTCTCAGAGGACAAAGCCTGTGGACACGTCTGGGGATCGAGATCAACACCACAGCCACGGGTCATGCTGACAGATGGACCCTCTGTAACCCCACCCGGTCTGAGGGCCAGTCTCCAGAGCACGTGACCAGGGCTCCTCAACACCATCCAGGTCCCCAAAGACATGAAGGTCTGAGAAACTGGGCCAAAGTCAACGTAAGGAGACTGGGCGGCTGATGGCATGTGTCCCTGGGCAGGATCCCGGGCCCGAAAAGAGACATGGGGAAAACTCAGGAACCGTGTCCAGAGTGGACTCTGGTGAGCAGTCCCCGTGTCGGCACTGGTTCGTTAGTGGCGCCATAGGTACAATGGTAATTGCCAAAGGTGCAGTTGGAGTGCAGGGGACCATCTGTACTATCTTAGCACTAATCCCTTAAACCCCAAAGTCAAGAAGAAGCCTGTAACGAAGTACACGTGGTTACAAAGCACATGAACACACACGGGTGGGCCCTGGGGCTGTGGAAGCAAAGCGTGAGCCCATGGCCCTGGGGCTCCACTCCTCGCCCGAAGCCGGGGGCAACATGAGAGACCCTGGGCTGCTGCCCACCTCCCCAGGGCCCAACTCCCCAAGGCCATCACAATGTGCTCACCTGCCACGTGTGTGCCGGGTTTGCTTCCTTCCCCCCAAATTGATGCTCGTGCAATAGTTAAATAGTGTGGAGGATAAAATGGGGTCCAGTGGCAGAGTCTCTTCTTTGTCACTTTGTCCACAAAGTCTCCTGTCAGCCTCTCCAGGGGCTGTCAGACTGTGATGCGTCTGTACTGGTGTATGTTTATCTGTCTATGTAGTTCTTCCACAAACAGTAGCACACTTACATACGTTTCATACTGTGCCTTTCTTCAATGAGCAAACACCTCAAGGATTCTTCCAAGCTGTGATGACTACCGCTCCCCTTACTGTGGTTGCAGACCTCAGGGTCTGCTGCACAGATGCCCCAACTTCAGTGGCTCCCCTGCCAGCTGCCGTTTACTTCAGTCTTCTCTGACAAGTAAGCCTGCGGACCCTGTCCTTGCACAGACGTCCCTGTGTGCATTACGGCATTATTTGTAACACATGCTTGCAGTGCTGTGAGAATTTTGCACAATCATTTATTTAATGGATCCCTACTTTGAACATTTAGATTGTGTCTAATTTTTCCGCCATTATAAACAACACTGCTAGGGTCATAAATCTCGGGACACACCTCCAAATACCTCCCTGGGATGAATTTCCAGATGGACTTGCTGCGCAAACACACTTTAACCTGAAGGCTGCATCAGGCCCATTTCACAAGGGCTGAGTCAGGGCTGTGGCGGTGCAGGTCGTGCACTGCTCAGGGTGCCCAGGAGGGGCTGGCGGGGCTGAGGAGGAGCCACTCGCTGGGTATCCAGGTGTCCCCTGGGGCAGGTGCCTTTTCTAGTCTGCAGAAAAGCACTGGAGGTGCCAGCAGGACTCTGTCAGCATTGTCAGAGGAAGAGCCTGAGGTCAGGGAAGCCCCATGAAGGTGTAGACACCTATGATATAGCCCACCCTCCCCTTTGCAATGCCAATGGCCATTTTAGCACCAAATCTTTTCTTTTCTGAGCACCAGCATTGTGCAGCTTCCTCCAAACAAGTGATTCTTGAAGGACTAGACTTTCCTTCCCTCTGAACCTGGGTTCCGTCCAGGCACTAAGGTATGAAGGCACCAAGAAGTGGGGGCTGCAGAGCTCCTGCCCAGCCCCCACAGAAAGGAAGTCCCTTGAGTGAAACCACCCACCTGGGCACCAGGGAGTGGAGTCAGCTCCAAGGACTGTCCTGTCTCACTCATGTGGCCCTGTGCGTGGCCTGAGGGAAGGGTAATGTGGTCTTCCCTCTGTCGCCATCCCTGGGACCATCCACCACCAGCAGGACCAAGTCCCCACTGGTTACCAGCTGAGTTTGCCCAGGCCCCCTGTATCTCCCCACAGGGACCCCCACACCCCATAGCTCTGGGAGTCTGTGAGCCCCAGAATTCGGGGTGGGAGGGCTGCACAGCCAGAGAAAGGGTGATGGGGATGGATGAGAAAGTCCTGCCCCTGACAGATGGAGCTGGAAGGGCTGGCTCGGGGCTTGGGGAGGAACATGCTGGGCAGCCACTTCCCAGGACCCATTCTCCAGATACTCCAATTCTTCAAGACCTTTCCAAATATTTAAATATTGCTTCAAATTTTTTAAAGCCCTCTGTGGATTAAACTTGACTCATCCCAGACTGAATACAGACCACAGGCGGCAGGGAGAGACTTTCTACTGCAAAACCCACACATGCCACACCCATAAAACCACACCCCTTTCTTAGGTCTTCCAGACCCCTAAATCCATTCATTTTCACTTATTTAAATGTGGGGTACCTGGGAATCCAGACCTGGAGACCCAGAGAGCACTCAGGTGGGCTTTGTCCCAGTGAAAGCCACTCCCTTAGATGGCCCTGACGGCCGTAGGCAGGGCTGTGAGACTGGGACACAGGGTGTGCGCTGCACATGATGGAGCAAATACAATCTTGGTATCAGCTACTCTCTGAGAACAAGACACTTCCCTGGCACAGGAAGCCCAACTTACCACCACCATTCCTATGGTAACCAGCCTTTACAGCCCCACAGCCTTGGCCCTACAAGGAGGGCACCCCTGCACTTTGGCATGGGTTCCCATGCCTGAGCACTCCGAGCCTCCGAAGTCAGCTTCCTCCAGTGGGGCCCCTGCCCTCTCCCCCTTCTGCTTCCACTGGTGAGATACTGCCTAACACACATGGCTCTCCATCTCTTAGGCAGGAGGACAATGGTCCCCAGGACCCCAGGACCCCACTCAACCCCAGGCTCTGGGAAGTCAGAACCAAGACTCTCTGTGGATTGGGCCAAAATGTGGAGACTGCCCACGTACAAACATGACAGTCCCACCAGCCTTCCCCAGGTGTGCCTGCTGGATCACTTGTGGCAGTGACAGGGACTCTAATGTGTTCTCATGGGTCCCCTTACCACGTGGCGGCATCAGCTCTGCCTGGTGAGGAAAGGAAGTGGTGGGGCCCCTGAGGCAAAGTGTTTAGGTGAGTTTCAGTGGAATCAGTTAAATTTGGAGGGAGCCGTACATTTGAATGGACACGTTGTTATGCAGTGTCCCACTGGAGAGATCGTCTCTCTTCCCAGACTCCCGGGGGAGGCAGCCCCAGGGTGGGGGGAGCATGTCTGTCCAGTGGAAGTGCATTCCTATAGGCGCCCTTCTCCAGTCACACCCGAGGAGATAGTAAGGGGACAGATACTTGGCTTTCCCTGGGCCTGAGAAGTGCAGAGCCCCCTGCACCCCCGCTGAGCTCCTGCTCTGCAGCACCATCCTGCCAGTTTAATCCCACTTCCAAGCAACAAGAGTAGAGATTATAAAGAGGTGGCTTGAGGGAAGTGTTTTATTTGGGCAGCTTATTCCAACTTTAAAGTGGGGATGGGACTGTCACATAAAAATGCAGACTTTCATCTCCTCCCTCCCCTGGGCTGAGGTCCCTGCAAAGTCAAGGGTCACCTTGGAGAGGGAGGAGCTCCCTCTCCCCACCACCCATCCCTTCCCTTGCTTCGCTGCTCGTCCCCATTTGTGTTACATGCCTGGCATCTGTAGGCAACGGAGTTTAATACTCCTGGTTTAGAGGAAAAGACTATTTGGGAACTCTCAACAAATAAAGTTGTTTTTAGGAGGATGTGAGAATTTTGAGGCTCACAAAAGGGGAGACTGAATGCAGAGTAAGTCAGCGAGTCAGATACTAGGCTGTCAAAACCACCTACTCCTTGTAGAGGGAAAAGATTCAGAGTTGGACTTAGTGTCGGAGAAAGAAACCATTTCCCGCCATATTTCTGCCTCTGATTTGGAGAAGAGACATGGGTGTGGCACAGGGTCGTTTGAGATGCCCTGAATAAGGGCGGTTCAGTGCCACAAGTTCACCTTGGCTCTGTTCAGGCTCATGTGACACACAGGACAGGATGTAACTCAGCAACAGCAAAGAACGCCAGATGTGCTCACACCGTTCCACACGTGGTCAGGGCACCCACACACACTTAAATGATGACACATGCCCCTAAATTAAAGACCCCAACATCCCACAAGGCTGGATACTTTCTGTAATGGTGCACACAGGGCGCACTAAATAGATGTCCACTAACTCATGTACACTGGCCCTTGGCCTTACCCCATCCCTGCCCTGGTTTCCAATCTCAATACATGCCTACATATCCATGGCTCAAAGATGACAGTGTCGGCTGCACTAGTCAGCACAGGGTCACTGAGTCTGTCAGCACACCCCCATGGGAAAGTTCAGCAGTGTCTACTCAAGTTGAATGGCCTATGACCCACCAACTCCACCCCCAGGTACATACCAGTACAAACGTGTAAATATGCACACCAAATGGCACGCATGAGCCTGGGCTGCAGCACTGCCTGCTGGAGCTCCAAACTGAACTACTCAGGTGCCCACGCACAGGAGGATGATAAATAAGAGGTGCTGTTACTGCAGGGGGATATTGTTCAACAATGGCAACAAATAAATTAGACAAAAACCTACACCATATGGATGACTCTCCCAAATATTACAAGTGGAACACCAGGTAGAAGAGAGGGCCTGCTCAGAATTCCATTTATCCAAAGTACAGAAACAAGCAAAATTTATCCACCATGATAAAAGTCAAGGCAATAGCTACCTTTAAGAAGGAAACTAATCACTATTATCACGATACATGGAAAAGACCATAATTTTTAAACAGGTTAAAGATTTTAACAGACACATCAAAGAATATCTCTGAATGGCTACAAAGCACATGAAAAGATGCTCATCATTATTAGTCATTAGGGAAATGCAGAACAGGACTGCGATGCGGCATACATCCACAAGAATGGTGAAAATCAAAGGATGGCCACATCACAGGCTTGGGAATGTAACATGGGGCAGCCATTTGGAAATGTAGAAGTTTGGCAGTTCCTCAAAGTTAGTTATCATATGTATTAATTTCCTATTGCTGCTGCAATGAGACCACCAGCTTGGTGGATTAAGACAACACAAATTAATTTTCCTACCGTTCTGGAGGTCCCGAAGTCCACGATGAATTTTATAGGGGCTGAACCCAAGGTGCCACAGGGCTGGTCTACTGGGAGGCTCTGGAGGAAACCCTTCTCTTGCCGCATCCAGCTTCTGGAAGCCAGCCACCTGGCTCCAGTCTGGTTCCACACTCACTTGGCTTTCTGCCCTGACGCGACCAATCCTGCCTCCCTCTGTAGGACCCTTGAGATCATACTGGGCCCCCCTGGATCATCCAGGACAACCTCCCCATCTCAAGACCTTAGCTTGGTCACACCTGTAAAGTCTCTTTGGCTGCAGGAGGCCACGTTCACACTGAATGTGCACACCAGCTTACTGACACCAGCAGGAAAGATGAAGTGCATTCAAGACAACGGAATACATGAGGCAGCCATGATCAAGGTTGGTGGACTGGACTAAGGTAACCACCTCCCTTCTTCCTGTTCCATAGAGCCCCTCAGCTCAGGTTGCATCTGATCCCAATTTTTCATGATGGCTTGAGATGAAATGGTCCATGAATGAGATCCTCCAGTTAAAAATCCTGACTGAGTGTGACACCAATTGGTGAGGGCAATAATGACTGGGAACAATTTGGAGAGGGGCAAAATATGTAGTTTCCTGTTTCAAATGGTGAATCGGTGCAGTTGGTTGCTGAAGGCCACCAAAGCCTTAGAAACAAGGTGGCTGAGCTACTCAAGGCCCAAAGACCTACTTGTCCAGGGTGCTGCTCTTGGGAATAGAGATTGCCGGTTACACACCTGAGCCAAGCGTTGGCCCAAATGGGAAAGATGCTATGGATAAAGTAAAGGTTCTTATGGCCAGGATTCTCACCTGGCCCTGGTCGGCTTGCTCACTACACATGTAGGCAATACTTGCTATTGACTCGAAATAAAGAGCTCCACCCAGTGCTCTGGGTGACATGGTGGCATGGCTGCACAGCTGCAGGAGAGCAGAGACTGAGATGGCTGCAGGGGCTAGAGAGGCCCAGAGGCAGAGACAGGCTTGCTGCATGCAGACTCACTCCTGAGTGGATGGGATTCTAGTGATTGATCTGCCACGGTGGGAATAAAGTTGGGTATAAACCCTTTCACCCCAAAAACGTTCCACTCTCTTTTTTTCAGTCTCACTGAATCCATAATGTGGATAAAGTGAAGGATTCTCACCTGGCCCTGGTCGGCTAGCTCAGCTCACTACACACGTGGGCAACACATCGTTATGGACTCTATATAAAGAGTTCCTCCCAGTGCTCTGGGCAACACGGTGGCCCAGCTGTAAGGCTGCAGGACAGCAGAGATGAGACTGGAGTGGTGGCAGCACCGAGGACAGAGACTGATGGCTGCGGGGGTAGAGAGGCCCAGAGGCCGAGACCAGCTGCTGCATGCAGACTCACTCGAAGTGGATGGGATTCTAGGGACCGACCTGCCACTGTGGAAATAAATAAAGATGGGCATAAACCCTTTCATGCCAAGAATGTTCCAGTTATTTCTTTGGTCTCATTGAATCCATAGTGAACTTGTCTGGGGCTGAAACCCAGTGGTAAGACATCACCCCAGTCCTGACAGCACCAATCTGTCCCTCCAGCTGTTTTTGGGCTCAGGGCTGCCTGGCCCAGCTGTTTCAGCTCTTCATAGGCTTTCACCACTAGCCCAGGTATTAGTGTTCCTCTGTAGAACCACCTGGTTTTCTGAATGAACCCTGATTGATAAAGTACTCAATAACATGATCTATTATTTTTAAGTTAAGCATTTCTAGACTCATAGAATTTTTATACCTCTGTGTTGCTGGAGAGTTTCAGCCCCAGGCAAGTTCACTATGGATTTGGTGAGACCAAGAAATGACAATGGAACTTTCTTGGGGTAAAAGGGTTTATACTCAGCTTTACTCTCCCAGCAGTAGGTCACACACTAAATCACGTCTGCATCCAGCAGTCTGCAGGTCTGTAATCCTCCTCCATCTCTGCCACAGCCTAGAGCGGAGCTCTTTATATAGTGAGTCAGTCAATAATAGCTTATTGCCTACAGGTGTGGAAGCATTAGCCTAGCAATACACCAATTATATTATCAAGTAGTTAGGGTCAGGTAAGGATCCTGGCCATAGGAACTTTCATTTTCCCCACAGCCTCTTTACAGTAATCATGTATTTACACGTCTTTCCCTATTTGATTATGTATTAAGAATAGGAATGATGTGAAATGTAGCTTCCATTGCTAGTTTGCCCACCCAAAACCCATTCTTGTCTCCTTTGTTAGAAAGAGCATCTTCATTTTATTCAAAGAGATAACGCATCTCACCTGTACCCTCTCCAGTCCATACTATCCAGTCTGTGCTGCTGCTAGGGGCTGCCATGTTATTTGCCACTGAACAAAATTACCAAATGAAAGACAAGGTACTGTTAACTCTGTTGACCTGGAACTAGATAGATGTTTTCTAACACCCAGGAGTTCAGTCCTGTGAGATGCACACAGGTGCCTGACACACAGTGGATGCTCAAATGAGATGGGCTGACTGGTATATTTTTCATAAACTAAAACCCAAACTAGGACCTATGGCCCAACACAAGATTTATTTTCCTGATTGCCTGCATTATTCATAGGAACACTTGCAAATGTATAAAAATCAAATCACATTTACTTGAAAATGACAAAATTGCAAAAAAGAGATTGACCCGGAAATCCAGACCATATAGACCCATCTCTAAGACTATTTCCAAAAACAGATCTCTTCACAACCTCTGCCTGCCAATGTGGGGTGATTCTGGGGTGGAGGCATTTCCTCTGTGGCCTCCCCCAATTCGGCATGACTAGTCAGCATTCATGGTGGGGGCCTCCCTAGGTTCTTGGCCCCACCCGACAGATGAGGAACTGGACATCAAGGAGCTCCAGTTTGGCTGGACCATGCCACATCATTACTGAAGAGGACTGCTTCCCCAAACCAGACTCCTTGTGAGACTGTAGGTGTGCACAATAGCATGTATTCCTGTGCAGAAGGACCACATGAGCTACCGGCCATTTCAAATTACAGAACAGGAAGGAGACTCCCAGATGATAGCAGCAGCTTTCAAGTGTTTTTCTTTTTTTTATTAAGGTATCATTGATACACACTCTGATAAAGGTTTCACAAGAAAAACAATGTGGTTACTACACCCACCCATATTATCAAGTCCCCCCCCATACCCCATGCAATCACTGTTCATCAGTGTAGTAAGATGCCACAGAATCACTATGTGTCTTCTCTGTGTACACTGTCTTCCCCATGACCTCCCACCACACCATGTGAACTAATCATAATACCCCTCAATCCCCTTTTCTTTCCCTTCCCACCCAACCTCCCCACCCCTCCTCTTTGGTAACTGCTAGTCCATTCTTGGACTCTGTGAGTCTGCTACTATTTTGTTCCTTCAGTTTTCCTTCCTTGTTATACTCCACAAATGAGGGAAATCATTTGCTGTTTGTCTTTCTCTGCCTGACCTATTTCACTGAGCATAATACCCTCTAGCTCCATCTACATTGTTGCAAATGGTGGGATTTTTTAATGGCTGAATAGTATTCCATTGTGTATATGTGCCACCTCTTCTTTATCCATTCATCTACTGATGGACACTTAGGTTGCTTCTGTATCTTGGCTATTGTAAATAGTGCTGCAATAAACATAGGGGTATATATGTCTTTTTGAATCTGAGAACTTGTTTTCTTTGGGTAAATTCCTAGGAGTGAAATTCTGGGGTCAAATGGTATTTCTATTTTTTGTTTTTTGAGGAAGCTCCATGTTATTTTCCACAATGGTTGAACTAATTTATATTCCCACCAACAGTGTAGGAGGGTTCCCCTTTCTCTGCATCCTTGCCAGCATCTGTTGTTCCTAGTCTTTTTGATGTTGGCCATCCTAACTGGTGTGAGGTGATATCTCATCATGGTTTTAATTCAAATGTTTTTTACTGTGATCCACAATGAGAAACATTTTACATTATGACCCTGTGTAACTGAAACATCAGAAAACAGTAACAACTTACACCTGACATGCCCTTTTTACTTTAAAAACATTAAAGAAAGCTGTGTTGCACTGTTATGAATACCAAGTAACTATCAGCTGGCTCAACAAATGGAGTGTTGGCAGCATCCTAGAAGACTCTCCCCATCCAGGTGATCCTCTTCTAATCTTCTAACACTGTTTGCTTTGCTCTGACCTTTTACCACCTACTTATGTATCCCTGAACATTACAGCTTAATCTCCCTGTTTGGACTTTATGATTATAATCACAAGAGTGCAAGAGGACTGTTTGTACTTTTCTGCTTCCTTTGCTCAGAACTGTTTACAAGATCCATGCATGCTGTTGCTTGTAGCTGCAGGTCATTTTCATTGTTTTATATCCCCCTATGTATATAAGTACACTGCAATTTACTTATCTATTCTATTGTTGATGGACACTTGTGTTGTTTCATTGGAGCCATTCAATTAAAATGCTATACTTGTGTCCAGGTCTCCTGCTGCACCTGGGCTCAAATCAGGGTCTCCATGGACAAGTGAAAATGCTGGGCACTGGGTAAGGTGAACCTCAGTAGATACAGTTTTCTTAAGTGGCTGAACCAATAAACAAATTAAATTTATAAATAAATAGACCAAGAAACCAAACAAACCAAAAAAGCAGTTGTACCAATCTATACCCCACTAAGCGGCTAATGTGGGTGCCCCACATCTCACCCATTCTTTTTGTCAGATGTACATTTGTGCATCTCACCTATACCCTCTCCAGTTTTTCTGGTGTTAAGATGGTACCCACTGCAGATTTAACTCTCATTTCCCTGATAACTGGTAAGATTAAACTCCTTTCCATGTCTGTCATTTACATTTCCTTTTTTATAAAAAGATTGTTTATCTTTCACCCATTTTCTAATTAACCTTTTTCTTATTGATCCACACGATTTCCTTAAATACTGTGGACAGCTAATTTTTGTCAATTCCGTCTTCTCCCTCTCTGTACCTTTCATTTTTGCTCCTTTCTATGGATTATTTAGGTGAACAACAAAAGTACTCAACAAAGTGTTAACAAATAAAATCCAGCAATGTACATAAAGTAAAAAATATAACCAAATTGGGATGATCTGAAAAATTCAAGGTTACTTTAACATTAGAAAATCAATCTTGGAAAACCTAGAAGAAATGGACAACTTCTTAGAAAAATACAACCTTCCAAGACTGACCAAGCAAGAAACAGAAAAATTAAACAGACCAATCACCAGCAACGAAATTGAATCGGTAATCAAAAAACTACCCAAGAACAAAACCCCCGGGCCAGATGGACTCACCTCTGAATTCTACCACACATATAGAGAAGAAATAACACCCATTCTCCTTAAAGTTTTCCAAAAAATAGAAGAGGAGGGAATACTTCCAAACTCATTCTATGAAGCCAGTATCACTCTAATACCAAAACCAGGCAAAGACCTCACCAAAAAAGAAAATTACAGACCTATCTCCCTGATGAACATGGATGCAAAAATACTCAACAAAATATTAGCAAACCGAATTCAAAAATACATCAAAAGGATCATACACCATGATCAAGTGGGATTCATCCCAGGGATGCAAGGATGGTACAACATTCGAAAATCCATCAACATCATCCACCACATCAACAAAAAGAACAAAAACCACATGATCATCTCCATAGATGCTGAAAAAGCATTTGACAAAATTCAGCATCCACTCCTGATTAAAACTCTCAACAAAATGGGTATAGACGGCAAGTACCTCAACATCATAAAGGCTATATATGACAAACCCACAGCTAACATCATACTTAATGGCGAGACGCTGAAAGCTTTTCATCTAAGATCGGGAACAAGACAGGGATGCCCACTCTCTCCACTGTTATTCAACATAGTACTGGAGGTCCTAGCCACAGCAATCAGACAAAACAAAGACATACAAGGCATCCAGATTGGTAAAGAAGAAGTCAAATTGTCACTATTTGCAGATGACATGATACTGTACATAAAAAACCCTAAAGACTCCATTCCAAAACTACTAGAACTAATATCTGAATTCAGCAAAGTTGCAGGATACAAAATTAACACACAGAAATCTGTTGCTTTCCTATACACTAATGATGAACTAACAGAAAGAGAAATCAGAAAAACAATTCCATTCACAATTGCATCAAAAAGAATAAAATACCTAGGAATAAACCTAACGAAGGAAGTGAAAGACCTGTACTCTGAAAACTACAAGACACTCCTAAGAGAAATTAAAGAGGACACTAACAAATGGAAATGCATCCCATGCTCTTGGCTAGGAAGAATAAATATTGTCAAAATGGCTATACTACCTAAAGCAATCTACAGATTCAATGCAATCCCTATCAAACTACCAACAGCTTTCTTCAATGAACTGGAACAAATAATTCTAAAATTCATATGGAACCACAAAAGACCCCGAATAGCCAAATCAATCCTGAGAAGGAGGAATAAAACAGGGGGAATTACACTCCCTGACTTCAAGCTCTACTACAAAGCCACAGTAATCAAGACAATTTGGTATTGGCACAAAAACAGACCCACAGACCAGTGGAACAGAATAGAAAATCCAAACATTAACCCAAACATATACAGTCAATTAATATTTGATAAAGTGCCTTGGATATACAATGGGGAGATGACAGCCTCTTCAGCAGCTGGTGTTGGAAAAACTGGACAGCTACATGTAAGAGAATGAAACTGGACTACTGTCTAGCCCCATACACAAAGGTAAACTCAAGGTGGATCAAAGACCTGAATGTAAGTCATGAAACCATAAAACTCTTAGAAAAAAACATAGGCAAAAATCTCTTGGACATAAACATGAGCAACTTCTTCATGAACATATCTCCCCGGGCAAGGGAAACAAAAGCAAAAATGAACAAGTGGGACTATATCAAGCTGAAAAGCTTCTGTACAGCAAAGGACACCGTAGAACAAAAAGACATCCTACAGTATGGGAGAATATATTCATAAAAAACGTATCTGATAAAGGGTTGACATCCAAAATATATAAAGAACTCATGCACCTTAACAAACAGAAAGCAAATAATCCAATTAGGAAATGGGCAGAGGACATGAATAGACACTTCTCCAAAGAAGAAATTCAGATGGCCAACAGGCACATGAAAAGATGCTCCACATTGCTAATCATCAGAGAAATGCAGATTAAAACCACAATGAGATATCACCTCACACCAGTGAGGATGGCCAACATCCAAAACACAAACAACAACAAATGTTGGCCAGGATGTGGAGAAAAGGGAACCCTCCTACACTGCTGGTGGGACTGCAAATTAGTTCAACCATTGTGGAAAGCAGTATGAAGGTTCCTCAAAAAACTCAAAATAGAAATACCATTTGACCCAGGAATTCCACTCCTAGGAATTTACCCTAAGAATGCAGCAGCCCAATTTGAAAAAGACAGATGCACCCCTATGTTTATTGCAGCACTATTTACAACAGCCAAGAAATGGAAGCAACCTAAGTGTCCATCAGTAGATGAATGGATAAAGAAGATGTGGTACATATACACAATGGAATATTATTCAGCCATAAGAAGAAAACAAATCCTACCATTTGCAACAACATGGATGGAGCTAGAGGGTATTATGCTCAGTGAAATAAGCCAAGCCGAAAAAGACAAGTATCAAATGATTTCACTCATATGTGGAGTATAAGAACAAAGAAAAAATACTGAAGGAACAAAACAGCAGCAGACTCACAGAACCCAAGAACGGACTAATAGTTACCAAAGGGAAAGGGACTGGGGAAAATGGGCGGGAAGGGAGGGATAAGAGGGAAAAAGGGGCATTATGATTAGCAGATATAATGTTGGGGGGCACGGGGAGGGCAGTACAACTCCGAGAACACAAGTAATGATTCTATAGCATCTCACTACGCAGATGGACAGTGACTGTAATGGGGTTGGTGGGGGAGACCTGATGAAGGGGTAGTTTAATAACCGTAATATTGCACATGTAATTGTAGATTAATGATAATAAAATAAATTATATTTAAAAAAAAGAAGGCAAAATATCAAAAAATCTAGAACAGTGGACCCACATTTAGCCACAGATTTAAAAAAACAGCTAACATAAACAGCGTCTGGCCCAAAAGGAACAAAATTCCCGTGCTTTAAGAAAGTAGCTACAGGAGTGGTAGCCACAGAGCCTCAGCAGAGCAAAGCAGCTGGGTGCCTGCCTGGGGCCCCAGAACCACCCTGGTTTCACCCTGCTTTCTGCTCTTCTCCAATCTTAGTAGTCCTAGTCCTTGAATCTACTCATTACCAGACACCTATCTTTCCAAAAGAATCTTAATAAACTGTCTCACTATTCTTACGTTTTGTATATAAATGCAGCACCAAAATCCAGTATTAAGAGTTTCAGGTAAGAACAGAGGAAATGAAAGGGAGAGAAAAATGAAAGAGAATTCCCAGAACTGAGGGATGCGTATTTCCAGACTAAGGTGTCCCCCAAACACACAGCACAACAATATAAAAGACCTATCTATGCTAATGGAATCTAAGAACACTGGGAAAACATTATAACCTCCCAGGGACAGAAAAAGGTTACATACAAATAAAGAACCAGAAGGTCATCCGAATTCTCAGAGCAGAACTGGAAGCCAGAAAAACAACACAGCAACACCACCAAAAATCTAAGGACAATGAATCCAAATCTAGAATTCTTGACCCAACCAAATCATCAAGTATGGAAATAAAGAATTTATTTAGACATGCATGGGTCTCCAAAAATTTACCCTTAATATGTCCATTCTTAGGAAGCTGTAGCATTTAACTCTGTATTAACTAATTGGAAAATATAAACAGAAATAATTTTTCCAGAAAAGTTTATTAAAATTGATCCATGGATTTAAAAAAGCTAAATAGACTTAACGATAGAAGAAACTGAAAAATAAAGAAGCACCAGACTAAATGGCTTAGCAGACAAGAGTTCTCCCAACATTTAATAGAGTTTTACACCGTTTCAGAAAACTTCTCAACTGGTTCTAGGGAGCCAGCCTATCACAAGAACAGGGTAGCACATGTGCACACACATATACAAAGGAAGAAAACTATACGCCAACCTCTTATGATCACAGATAAATCCTACACCAAAACCCAACAATAAATTTAGAAGTATAAAACATGCAGTTAATGAGGTCTGGAGCCCAAGAATGCATGGTTGGTTCAGCACTGAAAATCTCTCCATATGACCGCACTATGTTAAGAGATTAAAGAAGGAGCCCCATGTATGACCTCAGTAAATGCAGAAAAAGCATTTGGTGAAATTAACAACCCAGCTCAAAGAAACAAAACTTTCTTAGCTAAACAAACAGTAACTACCAGAAACCCACAGCAAACACCATACTCAATGGTACAGCATTAGAAGAACACTCGTTAAAATCAGAACAAGATGAAGATGTCTGTCATCACCCATACTACCCAACATTATCATGGAGGGCTTGGTAAAGAATGCTTCTAGGACAAGAAGAAATAAGGGATAGAGTAAGACATTACAGATGATTGTCAAATAGAAAATCTAAAGCACCAAACTATTAAAACAAGATCCCAATGACCCAGTCACATCTGATTCAATTATTTAAAAAAAAACTTTTCTATAGTAGATAACAAATTTGAGAATGTAATAGGATAAAATGTATCATCCACCATGACAAACACAAAATATCTAGCATAAAACTAACAAGAAATGAGAAAGACTATATACCAAGAAAATTTTACTAATGTTGGTTCCATAAGCCCAGGGATCTCGTCTGCTTTGTTCACTATGTATCCCAACCTCTCAGATGAGCCCCCAGCAGCCAGTAGGCATTCAATAAACATTATGACTGAGACAGAAAACAGTTTTGTTGCTGGATGTAAACAGAACCCGTATCATAAAAATACCAATCACTCCCAATTATGTTAATGAACTCAATGCAATCCCAATAAGAATTCCAGCAGAATTCTTTATAGAACATATTGATGATTCTGAAGTTCATTAAAAAATGCAGAGCCAATCAAGAAATTTCTGAAAAAGCATACATACATACATACACACACAAACACATTGAAACAATATTTTAAAACTATGGGAATTGAATATATTATGTAAATGGAAAGAGGGAGAATTCAATAAATCGTATTAATACCATACCCAAAATAAAATTCCATATGGAGTAAAAGCTAAATATAACAAGGCACAAAAGCATAAAATGTTAAAAGCACAGAGGAACTCTTGGCATGGAGACACCACCACCAAAAAAACTTATAAAAACTGATATATTTCATAAGGTAAAAATTTTAAACTCCCATACAATGAAAAGTTTAAAACAAGGCTATAGGGCAAAGCATGATAAAAAAGGATTAATAATCCTAACATAATACACAATTAATGAGAAAGAGATCAACTGCCCAATAAAAGAAAACAAGTGATATAAACAGGCAATTCACAAAAATAAATGTATGAAAATATGTATAACTTCACTAGAGATCAGCAAAATATATATTACAACAATGAGGCTGTTTTTCTGTCTCAAGATTATCAAAGATTTAAAAGATTCTTAGAAAGGGCGCAGGAAATAGAGTACTTTCCATATATCACTTGATGGGAGGATAAGGTGGCACCAACTTTTTTGAGGACAATTTGACAATAGCTATTAAAATTTTAAACATATGTAGTTTGCAACAACACGGTATTTCCACTTCCAGAGAAATATTTGTTTAAGCACACCAAGATGTGTCTACAGATGTCTAGTGCACTATTCTGTGGTAGTGAAAAAGTAAAAATAAGTGTTCCTCAACAGGAAAATGGTTAAATAGTCTATGACGGATACATACAACTCTCACCTACTAATGTGGGAGGATCCCCAGGATCTACTCTAAAATGAACAAAGCAAACTGCAGAATACTACATGATTCTATTCATACCATAAAAGGCCACACAGCTGTAAATGTGCAACTTACATATGCACAGAAAAGGGTGTGAGGGAATTCATAAAGAAAATATTTCATTCTTTAATTCATTTGTAAAATATTTGTAAAACATACACAGTGCTAGGAACTTGGAATACATGGCAGGTAAAACAAGCTGCATTCCGGTCCTCATGGGGCTTACGGACTACTCGGCAAGAGAGATTTTAAAAGGCTAGTAAATAAAATTATAAACTGGGATAAATGTTCTGAAGAAAACAAGGGTGCTAAAGCATAATGAGGAGGAGATGGGCATACTCACGGTAAGCAATGAACCTCCCCAGAGGCTGGGGCCTGAGGGTGAGAAGCCGACCCAGACACGATGAGGGCCGGGGCAGGCCTGGGAGGGGGACAGGGCCCAGGCTCACACATGGTGGTGAGGAAACAGGTGACAAGCCCTGTGGAACTCACACCTTGGTAAGGAGTTTGGCTTTAGTCTAAGAGCAACAAGAAACAAAACCAGGCACCTGTGGCAAAATGGAAGGACAATCTCAGTCCAAAGCAGGGAGATAAAGCCTACCTAAGCCTCTAATGCTGCAATTCTCAAACTTTCTGAACTCAAATTTATTGAAGACACCAAAAAGCTTCTATGTGGATTATATTCATTGATATTTACTGTTTAAGAAACTAAAAATGAAAAACTTGAAAAAAATGTGCAAACACACATTCCATTAGCTACTGTTTTAATGTCTTCACATGTCATGCAGCCTCTGGAAAATTCCCCAGTAGGTGAGTGAGTGAAACATGCAAATAAACGTGTTAGTGTTGTTAATGAGAACAATTTTGACCCAGGAGTTCCCAGACTACACTTTGAGAATGATAATACATGATCTTAACACCTAGAAAGTAACCATATACTGAAGATAAAACCGTGTATTTTCAAAATTTAACCAGAAAACCTAACCAAAAAAGATCTAACACACACAAAAATCACCACAGAAAAGTTGCATACGCCATATCATATTGCAGGAAGGGACATTTCTGCATTCAGTCTCCGTTTTTTCCGTTTTGCCATCAAACGTTTTGATATTTAGGCTAAAATTCCTAAGGATCATTGCAATGTAGTTAAAACACTACTGAAGACACTCTGGAGTAGACACTAAAATGCTTTAATATGAGAACGAATCTCAAGTGCTTTTATTGTTCAGACTTTGCCGTCTAAAGGTCTCCTTTAACGAAGTTTAAAAATCATTTTAAAAAGCCACTTCTAAGTATTTTTCTATATTCAAAAAAACAAGAAACCTTCAATACACAAAATGTGATAGATGCCCTATCAAAATCATTTATACTTGCAAAATAAGAGAAATTCCCCGAAGGAACTCAGTGTGCAAACCTTTCTTGCCCCCTTTCCATCTTCCCAAGATGTTGATGAAACACTAACAGATTTTTATTGGACAACTAAGAAATTCGTGTGAAAATAGGCGAATGAGTTTGTGGGTAACACTGTAATATTTCCAGAATATCTCACCTGGCTTTAGTACACATGCATATTAACAAGCGCTCAAGGGTGGAGAGAAGTACGGCTTTAGTGCATTCGTACATTCCTCAGGGGTGGAGAAGTTCATCTCCATATCAATGGGTAATTACCTGGGCCACGCAGGGCTCACCAGTACCTGAGAGGGGAGGGGGCCGGTTTTGCTGCTGCTGGAGCGGGAGAGGGAAGGGCCCAGGACTGCAGTTTGTGAGCAATAAACGGATTTTAAACTTTATTTCTCCCTCTGATTGATTTCGGTTTTTAGAGGTACTTTGCCCCGGGATTTCCTCTCCCTGGTCTTGCAGAACCGAAGCACTTTTTAAGAAACCTTACTTCCCGAAAAGCCGCCCTGCTATATATCCCTTCGACTCTGAGAGCTGCGTGCCAGTCCAGGGCCCGGAACCACCCGCCCGGGCAGGAGCCCGCTCGCCTCCACGGCCCTCGGGGCGGGGCGCTGTCCTCCGCCACCGCGCGGCGGGACCACGGGGGCTCGCGGCCTGGCCAGCAAGCCCCGCGCCGGCTGAGATCAACCGCGCTTCCGAAGGGGCACCCGGCCCGGCCCGGCCCGGCCCGGCCAGCTCAGGGCGGCCTCACTCACCTCCGGCGCCGGCCCCTCCGCCTGCTCCCAGGGCGGCCGCCATGGCGCTCGCGGAGCCCGGCCTTCAGCCTCGCCCTCCCAGCCAGATGGCGGACCGCTGGGCCAGCCGGGGCGCGGGGGTGGGGGCTGCGGGCCAGGAGCGGCGGCCGGCGAGCGAAAGGTGGCGGCCGCTCCGGACGCTCCTCCGCAGGAAGAAAACAACAGACTATCGCAACATGGCCGCCGCCGCACCCGCCGCCGCGATGCACGCCGGGATGATGGCGGCCGGGAGGCGCCGCGGCCCCACACGGAGTCCGCCGCAGGTCCGAGCGGCCCCCGACACGCAGGACGGGCACTGACGGCCCGCACGCCGCAGACGGCCCTGCTGGGCTCCAGAGACCCAGACGTCAGGCGAGGAGGCGGGGGTCGCTGTCGGCCGGAGCGCGGCACAGGGCTCTGGCTGTCGTAAGCGCTTTACGGCAGGCGGCGCCGAGCTTTGCGACCGTGGCCTCCGCAAGCGGAGGGGCGAGGGCAGGCCGGCGCCCGGCCGGGAGTCGGCCCGGACCGGGGGCGCGGGAGCGCGGGGGTGCGGTCCGGAGGCGCGGCCGGGCATGCGCGCTGTCGGGCTGCCCGGCCGCAGGTGCCGGCCCGAAGCGAGCTGGCCTTCGCCGCCGCCGCCCAGAGGAGCGGGCGCCGGGCGCTGAGACCGGGGAGCCGCGGGCGCGGGCCGCTGGGACCGGAGCCCCCGGAGGCGCGTCTCCGTTGTTGCGGGCGGCGGTGAATGCAGGGCCGTCGTTGAGCACACACCGCCTGCAAACGTTGACGTCGTAACAGCGGCCGTGGGGGTCGAGAGAGAAGGCTGAGCAAAGGCTCAGTAGGTCCGTGACCGCCTGCTGGGGGAGCTGCGAGCGGTGCGCGGCCCTGGCGGGTTGGAGGAGGAAGCGGTGAGCTGCGAGGTGTGCGAGGGCCAGGGCGGCGGAGGCCTCTGGGGCACGTTTCTGCAGCCCAGGGAGGACCGAAAGCGTTTGGAACAGAAGTTACTTGGTAAGGTTTGCGTTTTAGGAAGATGACGACGACAGTGTAGGCCGCCGTGGAGCTGTGGAAGTGGAGGCACTGACATCAGTCAGTAAGCAACGCCGCAGCCCGCGCGGGGCATGGGGTTACCGGACAGACGGACGGATGTGACTACAGCAAGTACAATGAAATGAAAACGGCAGAATCTTGGTGGTGAAAAGAATGTTTACATTCTTTCAACTTTTAAGTTTGGAATTTTTCGCAATAAAATGTTTGAAAAGTAAGTGTTGCTGTACTAATAGCTAATGCAAATAATACTCATCCAAAAAATAAAAACCCAAAAACGATTTTTAAGAAACATGTTTTCGATTGAGCTGTCTGTAATCACTGCAAAAACAGCAACAACAAGTTTTGTGAGCAACCCCAAATAACTAAATCCCCATCGGAAAGCACATCCACACATCCAGATTTAAAATGGCTCAAACTCCTCATCACTTTTTTTTATTCTTTGAGCTCTGGAGGATTCCTAGCTCAGATGTTTTTAAGGGTGGTTTGTGCGGTGATCTTAAAAAGGATGCTTCAAGAAAATAAACTTCAAAAAGATTAGACAATCTCATAGGTACTTTGTAGTAATGATGTAGTCAGGGAAAAACATCTCACTTGTGGACCACCTAAAACTGAATTTCTTTAGAATCTAACCTTTTTTCACCAAACACCCACTGGAAAAACTTTTGAGCATGAACACCAAAAATTCAAAGTCCTTGATGATTTACTGGGAGTAAAGGTTTAAAACAAACCCCTTTTTTGTCTCTATGGACAAATTCCACCTGGGGTCCCCTTTCTAACTTGTCCTGAAAACCTGATGAAAGTGGAATGTCAACTGTCACAAAACCGCATCGCTATTGTCAGAATGCCCTCTGACGTGCACTGCCTCTGGCTCCGGAGGACTGCGTGAGCATTAAGCACCTGTCAGGAAGCCAGAGCTTTAGGCTCTCTTTTAATTGGACATAGAGGTCTAGAAGATACACTCAATAAGTACTATAAGAGAGGTCAGTTCCCATGATCCAGGGCTTCAAAGCCAGGACAGCTTCCAGACCTTCATCTTACATGTGCGTTGCATTTGGGGAGCGGCAGAACAGCTCTGGGGAGCTCATGCATGCCTGTAAGGACGAGGAGCCCTCATGTTGCCCTGCTAGCATCGTATGTGTCTTCTCTGTCCTCCTACATGAAGCTACTGCCTGTCCTCCTACATGAAGCTACTGCCAGGTGTGCCATTACAAGAATAAATAGACCTAAGAAGACCTCCTGGTGAGCACTTACAATTTCATACATATCCTGAAAATCTTAAAAGCTTAGTTTTGTTTATTGTTAAAAGTGAATATAGAAGTGTTCCTCTTCTGTCAGTATGATGGACTGAAAGTTCTAGAGCCCCCATCATAAAACATTCTGCAGGAAAAATTTGTTATTGTTGAACTGCTGTATTTTAGTAATTAAACTTCTAAGGGATCAAGAAAGAAGAAGAAAAGGAAAAAAAAAGCCTGAGCTGTAAATAGTGAGCATAGGAGAGGGGCAGTTTCCCTGAGGGAAGGCCCCTATCAGCTCTGCGAATAGGAACTAAATCCATAGGATGAGAGGGTATGAACCTGAGACCCCCAGATTAAGCCAGAGACCTGGAAGGGCTTCTTCAAATTATGCTCCCACGTTTTTCGTAGTTAAAGATCAACCAACTATGAACTTATAAAGATCACAAAATGCACAAGGGAATAAGCCACTATAATCGAGACTAGGAAAATGCAAACGATAGGTCGATCTCCCAAGGACAACTGAACAAACCCTTCCTTCCTCAGGTGTGTGCCTGTACGACCACCCAGCTCCCCACCCTTGGCCTACACACACACACAAGCAGCTTTCACAATGGTGTTTGTTTGCCGTGCGGCCCTTTTGAGGGATACCTGCTGCTTGTGAAGAGAGAAGCGTCATGTTCATCCTTTCATCCTATTCCTTACTTCTCAGTTATTAATTTCAGTCTTAATTTATTCTTTCTATGGTATATTTTTTCCTTATTGAGAACATTTTATTTATATTGAAAGGATGTCATCCTAATGCATACTGATAAGACTAAAATATCCTAAACAAACTGGGTGATATTTAGATCTAAGATGTCAAATAAATAATGCATTTAGTAATGGCAATAGGAACATGCAGAGATATCAGACACACACCTGGACAATAGTGGAATAGTCTGCAAAGCCAAGGTCTTCAGCTGCATTGTTTGAATTTCAGCTGCATCTAAGTATAAGCATAAAATGGTAACCAATGAATTGATTAGAGAGCATGGTAAGTCTGACTCTTATTTCTAACCTGAGATCAGACTCCCCACCAAAGTCCCTCTTCGTAAGTATAAACATGCAAAGGAAGCCCAGTCACACCAGGACGGGTTCTGAAGCAAGAATGCACTCCTGTCCTTAATGGCAACACAGTGTGATCCACAACGTCTTTGGTTATTTCGGCAACATAATGTCTGTGTTTCAGGAGCATGTTTAGCGCATTGATTTAGAGACAGTGCCCACAGGCATCATAAATGTCACTGGCTGCTCTCCCAACTTGCCATCTTCTTTCTTTGTTGTTTTATAAACGGGAAATGGGGGCGAGACGTGTCTCATGGTGTGAAAGGCCAGAAAATGAGGCAGAACCCCCACAGCCTACTCATTTCATGTACAGTCCACCCAGGAGAACTCCTGTCTAATCACTTACATACTGTGGGCAGCCATGTGATGTTACTGCAGAGTATTAATAACAACACTGGGATACTCCCCACAGCGGGACTGTTAACTTACTGAAAGAAGCTAGAGATCCTCCAGAAAAAATATTCCACGTCTAAATGCTGGCACTGTCATTCCAGCAACCATAAATTTAATTCCTCAAATATTGACTTTGATAAAGAAATCTGGCCATTGATTATTGCAATTAAAACATTAAATTGTCATTTATCATTTTGACCAATTACAAATCTCATGAGGCCATGCCTTTGTGAGAACTCTGAACATTTCTTGGGAGCCTTTTTATGGTATTAACTTCACAGCAGTCATTTACACATCTAGACCCTAGTTTCCTCATTAAGGCGTGAAGAGCAGACACAATGTTTCCTAGGGCACAGTGACTACACTATGGAGTCCCCGTAGCTTCGAAAGCTTGAGGAAGGGTCAAAGTCCTGCAATGATATTTCAAGGGAAGAAGCCCTTTGCCCATTCCTTCTAGAATAATCGGGTTGTGGAGCAGGCGGCACCTGGTAGGCTGTAAGGGAACAGAGGTCATGTGAGAATCAAGGACTTGGCTAAGGTCACACACCCAGAAAGATCTGAGCTCAGACTGACACCCCATGTGCTAGACATTTATTGTTCTGACGAGTTGGGGAATCGCCCTACACTTTGGGGAGTTGCTCTCTCCCCACCTCCCACCCCAATATGTGGCCCATGGGGGCTGATGAATGGTGCCTCCCCAGGCTCAGTGATTGGCCAGGGAGTGGGCCAAGCCCAAGGCAGGATCCAGTCACCACCACTCTGTCCTCACCAACCACCATCATCCCGTAAGACTACCTATAGGGATGGGCATGTTACCCAAGACAGGGGCCCTCTTCAGGACCCTGTGCACACCTGGGATGAGGATAGGGGTTCCTTTCAGGCAGTGAGGTTGGGAAAGTGGGGCCTGAATAGTGCCACTGGCTGTGCCCTTTTTGTGGGAGAACTCTGGACTCAGAAGACAGGGACAAAGAGGCAGGGATGAGAGACAAAGTCCAAAGATGACTCCTTGCAGCTTCACAGTCAGGTCAATATATTGTGTGACCCAAAGGGTGGAATTTTAACCAGCAGAATATTTACCAGATGTATAAGGTCTAAACAATCCTGCCAAAAGTCATTCACCATATGCTTGTTCAATTTTTCATTTAACCACCTGCCATTTATAACATGCTACACCAAATGCTGAGAGTGATAATAGTAACTTAAGCCATCTCTGGTCTGAGGAGTTTTTAATGTGGCTAAAGAGATGAGTGAGAGATGAATACGAAGCAAGAGCAAGCAGCTTAAGTCCCTGGAGGAGGGCAGGCATTTAGGGAATGATGCGAAGAGGGAGGGAGGGGAGCAGGGTACAGGTTTATGGCATAGTCCAAATCAAACAAAGAACATACAACTAAGCCACCACTAATTTTCAAGTCCTCAGTATTGAACTACGTGACTCTGCAGTTCTAACATCTCCTTTTTTTAAAAGATCATGTATGTATTAGATATTTTACTCGAACTGAAAATCACTTCTAAAAGCTTTTGCCACTAGAAAGAGTCAGTAGTAACATTCTAGATCAGAACACTGACGGCTGAGAGAACTGAGGCTCACACATTAGGAGACCCACTAATAAATCTCTCTCATCGATCTACACTGGAACATAAGAGGAAAAAAATCAGTATTTTGATAACACTTGCCTAATAGAATTATTTCAATTCAGTGGGTAAGAAAAGATTTTTTTAATATGTTTTTTTTTAAAAAAACAGAGCATAGAGGCAGAATTGATAAATTGGAGCTCATTAAAATTTGAAACTGCTGTGTATCTAAAGATGCCATTTAAATGTGAAAAGACAAGCCATAAAGAAGGAAAAGATGTTTGCAACGTGTTAGTACCCAAAATATATACACATATCTCTTACTAATCAATAATAATAATAAAAGCAACAATAGCCCAACAGAAAAATGGGCAAAGGATATAAACACACAGATCACCGATGAGGAAACACAAAAGGTTCATCACAATATGAGAAGCTGCTAACCTCACTCTGTATAATGGGTATACAAATTGAAACAAATTGACGTGTATCAGATTTACAGAAATTTAAAAGCTGGACAATACCAAGGACTGGTGAGAATGTGGATGTTTGTAGAAGCATAAAGTAGAAAAATCATATTGGAGACTAATTTGATAATATTTAGCAACGATGAACTGGAAAAGTCTTTTCTACCCAGAAATTTTACTGCTGCATGCCTAAAAAAATGTCACGTACACATACTGTTACATACTCTGAAGAAATTCTTGTCCTGGGCAATAAGATGTGAACCATAATGCTCTTGCAGTATTGTTGATAATAACAAAAACAAAACCCCCAGACATATAAAAACATAAAACAAGCACAGTAATTAAATGTTATCAAAAAAATAAAAGGATGGATGAGTAGATGATGAAGTGTAAATGGTGAAGTATACCTAAGCATACCAAAACCGAAAGATCTCAGAAGTGTTGAACAAAAAATTAGAGATGAAAATGTTTTTATATCAAACTAAAAAGCTGTTGCACAGCAAAGAAAACCATCAACAAAATGAAAAGGCAATTCCCCTACTGAATGGGGAAGTATTATTGCAAATCATATATCTCATAAGGAGCTGATATCCAAAATATATAAAGAACTCATACAACTCAACAGCAAAAAAACCCAAATAATCCGATTAAAAAACGGGTGGAAAATCTGAATAAACACATACAGATGGCCAATAGGTACATGAAAAAATGCTCAGCATCAAAAGTCATCAGGGAAATGCAAATAAAAACCACAATAAGATATCACTTCATACCTGTTAGAATGTCTGTTATCAAAAAGATGAGAAGGAGTAAGTGTTGGCAAGGATGTGGAGAAAAGGGAGCTCTTGTGCACTGCTGGTGGGAAGATGAACTGGTGCAGCCACTATGAAAAACAGTTTGGAGGTTCCTCAAAATGTTAAAAACAGAAATGCCAGTAATTCAGATCCAGTAATTCAAAAACAGATCCAGTAATTCAACATTCAACTTCTGGGTATTTATCCAAAGAAAATGCAAATACTAATGTGAAGAGATACACGCACTCCCATATTTATTGCGGCATTAGTTACGATAACCAAGACATGGAAACAACCTAAGTGTCTATCAATGGATAAAGTACGCATGGTACATATATACAATGGAATATTATTTGGCCATTAAAAAAATAACAGTGTTGCCATTTGGGGCAACATGAATAGACCTCAAGGAAATTATGCTAAGTGAAAAAAGACAGAGACAAATACTATATGATTTCTCTTATATGTGGAATCCAAACAAAAAGCAAAAAATAAAACCAAGCTTAGAGACACAGAGAACAGATTGGTGGTTGTAAGAGGTGGAGAGGGAGATAAGAGAATGGGTGAACTGGTTTTTTTACTTTAAGTAAGTTGGATACAATTTTTTTAAAAGATTGAAATATGTGTATAGAGTAACCTTTCACATAAAGCCACAATATGACGGTGTGCACAAACACAAGTGCCCTTCATCGTGTGGAAGGCTGCGTGGCAGAGCATGAGGGAATTCCATGTTCCATGCCAGCGTTGTCACTAAAACAGACTTACTGTATGTTTGGAAGATTACATCATAATAAATCAGGCTTTTTGTTCTACATCTGTGTAGTAGTAGAATCCTCTGAATTCTGTTGATTTCTTCCTATCACAGTATCTTATTTTTTATTGAGCAGTTTTATTTGAAAACACTCATCATTATAAGTATTATAAAGCTTCGGATTTATTAGTCTTCAATTCTTCATACTTGAAAAGTCAAAGAGTAATTTCTATAAGAAGTTGTTTTTTGAGTTAAATGTGGGAATAGAATGGAGACAACCCATCCCACTGTTGTTTTATCAGCAGGATGCTGATTTTAATGCTAATCTGAGATACAACTGATCAAAAAGGAGATGCCATTGAATTAAAACTACTGAAGATTATTCTTTATTCAAATTTTCAAATTTGATTTGAGTTTTGCAGGAACATTGTATTGTTCTAGCTTACTTCTTAAACTAAAGATCTGTGATGTCTCCTTCCAAATCAAGAGTAACCCCCGAACAGGACACTAAGGTTTTCTCTGGGGAAAATTGATCCCAAAAAATTGACATCCAAATTTTGTCCATAAAAAAAAAAAAAATCAAGCCCCTGCACCCTCTGCTGAGCAAGTGCTTATGTGCCAATCACCTGGATAGGTGTGAAGATGGAAAGTCATGTAAGAACTTGCCCAGCTGTTTAGAAGCTCCAGGTTCACGTGGAGACAAACAAATAGAAGACTGAGGAAGGAATGAATGGTGGGTCAGAGGTGGAACAGATGTATGCAACTCGATGGCAGCACAAGCAGTCACCATCCCAGTTGGGGCTGTGGGGGAAGCCTTCCAAAGGAGGCAGCCAGGGAAATGAGCTTTGCAGAAATTTGTAAGCAACTGGGCGGAGGGAGGGGCACCCACAGCTTTGCTATAGGTACTGTGAACCAAGGCATCATTTCTCTTCTCTGTGGCCCAGTATTGTTTTTAAGGCTTAAAAATAATGTACTGAAAGGAGGAACTGAGGTCTGCATGCAGAGATGTAGGCAAGCACTGCCTCCCATCCAGTGTTTTGAGCAACACGCTGCCAAGCATTCAAGCCCCCTAACATGAACCAGAGTGCAAGGTCTGCCCCCCACCGGCGGCGGGGCTGGGCAGGGACTGGCTCGGAGGATTTTTCTATTCACAAGTAGTGTCTTCTGGAGTAGCATTCTAGTAAACATAATTTTTGCCATCCCTCCATATTCCTAGTGATTTTTGTGCGTCCCGTAGAGATTGACACCTGAGGAAACTGCCCAGCTGGCCCACCCCCAGAGGCAGTGTCTAGCAGGTTTCTCCACTGTAGCTATTTTTCCCTTTGTCATTAACAAGTATCTTGTGGGGAAATACTTGCAGACTAAGTAAGTATGTGTCTGATCAAATATTGCCCATTAGTTTAGCATCCCTTGATAATTCTTGCCTAAATTGATTGTTATAATGTTGGGTGCAAATGATGCTTTTATAACTTTGTAATTCTACATTTATTACTTGGAAGAGCTTCCACTATTTGCTATTTATTTATTTAGTCAGTATGGACACATTAATTCTATGGATTACAACCTATTATCATTGCTGTTTACATTCCCATTATCACAGATTTAACCACTGGAAACCCCTTCTAGTTGGATCCAGTCTCCTTTTGCCTTTATGGAGCAAGTGTTTGTGTCTCCCACCCCCAAAATCATGTGTTGAAGCCTACCCCACCGTGGGATAGTATTAGGAGACTGGGCCTTTCGGGGGTGACTCCAGCGGGATGAAGCCATGAGGGTGGGGGCCCCATGGTGGAATCAGCGCCCTTATGAGAAGAGACACCACAGCTCGCTCTCTCTACCTTCTGGATACAAAACAAGAAGACGGCCACCTGCAAGCCAGGAGAGGGTCCTGGCCAAGAGCCGATTCTGCTGACACCTTAATCTTGGACTACCAGCCTCCAGATCTGTGAGAAATAAATGTTTGTTGTTTAAGCTGTCCAGGTTATGGTGTTTTGTTATAGCAGCCTGAGCTAAGACAGAGTATATAGTCAAATGACTGTTTTCCGAAGCGACTTAGGCTAGCTCTTTTCTTGCCCTCCCCTTTCCATGTTGTTTTGCTATTTATTTGTAATACAGTTCAGTTCATTTGTTTCTACTTGGATGTCGCTGGAGTTCTTCCTCCATCCTTACTGATTGATTGCCTTATGTGACATTAACGTGGTTCTAAAGTCACAACTATGCAGAGGGGCTGCCCAGAGAGGTTTCTTCCCCACCCTGACACCCCATTCCCCCCTCCCTAGGCGTGACCAATCGAATCCATCTCTGAGTCCTCCTCTGAGTTTCCTTTTCACACAAATGAACAGGTAACTCATGTTTTCCTACTTTCCTTATTTCAGATATGAAAAGGCCTCCAACACGTAGGGACACACCCAGGGTTGTGCGGCTCGCTCTCTTCTGCTGACACCCTGTGTTATTTGGCATCTGGACCTGTCAGCAGCTCCGCCCTCCTCCTGGTGATGGCCCGTGGGGTCTGCTCCTTCCCCCTTTCCCTCGAAGCTCCCTTCCACCTTAGCTGCTGTGAGTCACATTGGGAGCACGGACAACGCTCAGAGACTGGAAAGCTGTCAGGACAATTCTCTGGCTGGGCTCCTTTGCATATTAAAGTTCTGAACAGTGGATAAATACTGCAGAATAGATCCATTATCTCTGAAGCTCTCCTGCCGAATGATAGAAACCAATGGGATGGTTATTAGGCACTGCCAGGCATGCCCTCAACCTCAGCCCGAGGCGGACACGTGTTTCCACAACTCAATGCTGGGCCTGCTCAGATACAAGACCACGGGTGAAGACGGAGCCCTCCAGGGGTGGGAGGGAGATGGTCACTGCCTTTAAGGTTCCCTCAGCAAAGTCCAGGTCCCTGGGGTGGAGTCTGTAGAGCAGAGGGAGGCTGGGAGCACACGTTACAGCAGGGGTGCTCCTCCGTCACCCAGATAGAGAGCACCTCTTGGGGATTGAAACAGCAGGCATGAGGGGCTGGGCTGCTGCTGGTGATGGGGCTCCCGGGCGATCCTAAGGCACAAAGACAACCCTGGCAGGGTCTGTTTCCAGGCTTGAAGCCCAGGAGCCAGCTCACCTGGTGGTAAAAGCTGAGGTGATCTGCAGTCTCCCTGGAAGGGCACAGCTGGCCTGGCCGCAGGGCCCCCTGCAGACCCTGGAGGCCCAGGGCACTGGAGAGAGGCTGGGATTCGTCCTTCCCATCACAGCTGGGAAGAAGGGGAAGGGACAGCAGCCCCCAAGGCCACCTCTGTTGGGTTAAATGGAAATTGATAAAGACCAAATTTCTTTGAATCTTACTTGATTTTGTTTGGCTTAATTGTAAATTTTTTTTGGTCCACTAGAGGAGAAAAGATTTTTATTTTAAAGATTTAGCACTTTGACTCACACTGCAGGCAGTGAAACAGTACAGCAAGCAGATCAGACCAGCTCAGCTGGTTTTCCTTCACCAGCATGGCCTTAAACATCCCTCCCCGGAGTACTTATTGCAACTCCAAGTCCCATCCCTCCCTGCTGCCTTGTCCTCTTCAGGCAGCGTGGAGAGCCAGTGCAAAGACCCTGGGGCAGAGTGGGGCCAGAGGCGTGAGGGACAGCAAGGCCATCCTTGGGCTGGGAGCAACTGCGGTGTGGGTCACAGGAGTAGGAAACGAGGCTTGAAGGTAAAGACTTTTTTGATTAGTTTAATTTTTTTTAAATATTCAGTTCCTAAATCACTGAACAACAATTTGTGTATCCTTGAGTCTTTCCCTACAGAAGTTGTTAATCATACACTAAAATTTTATGTGGCCAGGCTCTCCAGAGGTGTTTTGTGAATTGTGGGCCACTACTTATCAGTAAGTGATAAAGTCAACTTAGGGGGTCATGACCATCTTGAAGAAAACGAAACAGTGTAGAATGAAGAAAAGCTATCAGAGCACATTACACCTAGCTAACATGTTATCTCATGGAAACTTCTGTTTCCTCCGTGTTAACAGAAAATGGAAGAGGCATTTTTGTTTAAAGTGGAGTTTTGAATCTTATTGACCTAAGCCTGTGCTTAGGCTACTGAATGTAATTAATTAGTGACTGAATTGGCTTTGTTTCCAAAAATCCACACATAGCTTCAGGCAGCACCTGCTGTCACTCAGCCCAGGGCAAGAAGGGTACCTTCCCCCTTCCGGGCAAGCGATGGACAATGGATGCTAATAGTGTGGACGGGAGGGGCACTGCCTGCGGGTTGCATGGCAGGTCCCTGGGCCACCTGTACCTGTTTTCTGACATTTGCAAAGGGGTCATTTGAAGGCCCGTGGGCTTCACTGGGATGGTGAAAGGATCAATGATGTAACAGAGATCAATGTGCTTTAAAATAAATTGCTACCCAAAGGTGAAATAAGATATTAAAAAAATCAATGTCCAGAAAAATTATGAAATTTTGTTTTTATTGTATTTATTTTGTTTTGTAAAATATACAAAACATAAGTTTTCCATTTTAACCATTTTTAAAGGTACAGCTCAGTGACATTGAGCACACTCACACTGGTGTGCAGCCGTCACCACCTTCCGTCTCCAGAACCTTTTCATCTTCCCAACAATGTATGCAACTTTACTCATAAAGTTAAAGAGTAAAATTCACTGCTTTCAGTGTACAATTCTGTGAATTCTGACAGATGCATAGGGTTATATAATCACCATCTCATTTGAGATATAAAATAGTTCCAGATCTCCCCAATTCCTTCTTGTTTCTTTGCAGTCAACCCTCTCCCAACCCCAGTCCTTGGCAAGCACTGATCTGTTTTTTGCCTTTATTTTGCCTTTTCTAGAATGTTATGTAGGTGGAATCACATACATGGAATCATACAATATGTGGTCTCAGGTCTGGCTTTTTTAGGTAGCATAGTGCATTTAGATCCACCCACGTTGTAGGGCAGACCAGTGTTGAGTGGAATTCCATTGTAAAAATGGACCCCCATTCCTTAGACACGTGCCGTCTGATTTGACTGGTTTCCAGTCGTTGGAATAAAGCATTCTCAACACCTGCATCTGCCTACAGATTTTTGAGTGAATGT
>JAVSCE010010589.1:0-362160 GCA_032199065.1 Smutsia gigantea | reverse complement strand
AAGGAATTTTCATAACATATGGGATTTAGAGTGCATAAAGAAAGGACAAATTTCTACTGCAATGTTTACTGTTTTCAAAATCACATTGGAGAATGTTTCATGATTACTTAAATATCAACTCCAACAAGGCCGAATACCAGTCCATGAAAGTTAATCCAAATGTATGTATCTTGCATGGCAGATATTAGAAAGAACCTTCTTCTCCAGGCTGCCCTAATATTATTCCCAGGGAAATTCCATACCACCAGGGATTTAGAGTCCATACAGATATGACAGACTGCTACGTCAATATTTACAATGTTTTCCAGATCACATTGGAGATGGTAGCATGATTACTTCAATAGGGCATCATGTAAGGCCTTATTTTACTGTAACTAAACTGAATTCGAATGTAGGTTTCTTACATTGATGATATTAGAAAGAATTTTCTGCAGTGTGTCCCAAAGCTACTGCTCAGGAAATTTCGTACCACAAGGAATTCAGAGTGCATGTAGTGAGTAGATCCTTCTACTGCCATTTTTAATTTGTTTTCGATATCACATTGGAGATGGTTGAATGATTACTTGAAGGGGCATAACACAAGGCCTTATTTTACTAAAACTAAACTGAATCCTAATGTAGGCTTCTTACACTGCTGATATTAGAAAGAATCTTCTTCTACAGCTTCCCGTAATGTTATCATTAAGGAAATTACGTACCACACGGGATTTAAAGTGCATACAGAATGGATAACTTCAAATGCCGTGTTTACTGTATTCAAAATCACATTGAGATGGTTTCATGATTACTTAAATATCACCACCAGGAAAGCCTAGTACAACGCCACTAAACTGAATCCAAATATAGGTAACTTACACAGCGGATTTTGAAAGAATTTTCTTCTCCAGACTATCCTAATATTATTCCTAAGGAAATTTCGTACCATACGGGATTTACAGTGCATAGAGTGAGGACAGCCTCTACTGCAATCTTTACTATGTTTCGATATCACATTGGAAATAGTCCATGATTACTTAATTAGCACATCACGAAATTCCTTACTCTACTCAACTAAACTGAATCTAAATGTAGGTTTCTTACACTGCTCATTTTAGAAGCAATCTTCTTCTGTAGCTTCCCCTAATGCTGTTGCTATGGAAAATTCGTGCCATACGTGATTTAGAGTCCATACAGTAATGACAGCATGCTACTTCAATTTTTACATTATTTTCCATGTCACATTGTAGATGGTTGTATGAACACGTAAACATCACAGCAAGGAAGTCTATTTTCGACCCCACATTACTCAATCAAAATGCAGATTTCTTACATTGCTGGTATTAGAAAGATACTTTTTCTGCAAATTCCCCTAGTGCTATCTTTAAGGAAATTTCATACCACACGGTTTTAGGGTGCATATAGTGAGGACAGCCTTCTACTTGCATCTTTACTACGTTGTTGATATCACATTTGTGATGGTTGCATGATTACTTGAATGGGACATCCCACAAGGCCTTATTTTACTGAAACTAAACTGAATCAAAATATAGGTTTCTTACATTGCTGATATTAGAAGGAATCTTCTTCTGAATCATCCCCTAATGCTATTGTAAGGAAATTACATACCACACGGGATTTAGCGTGCATTCAGGAAGGACAATTTTCTCCTGCAATGCTTACTATGTTTTGTTGCCCTAACGCTATTGCTTGCCCTAACGCTATTGCTAAGGAATTTTCACACTACACGGGATTTAGAGTGCATACAGAAAAGAGAACTTTCTACTGCAATGTTTAGCATGTTTTCGATAATCACATTTTAGATGGTTACGTGATTACTTAAATAGCACAACCAGCAAGGCCTTATTCTCCTCCACTAAACTGAAACCAAATGTAATTATCTTGCATGCCAGATATTAGAAAGAATCTTCTTCTCAAGGCTACCCTAATATTATTCCTAAGGCAATTTCGTGCCACATGAGATTTAGAGTGCATGCAGTGAGGTCAGCCTTCTACTGCAATCTTTACTATGTTTCGAAATCACATTGAAGATGGTTGCGTGATTACTTAAATAGCACATCTAGAAATTCCATATTCTACTCAACTAAGCTGAATACAAATGTAGGTTTCCTACCCTGCCCATATTAGAAGGAATCTTGTTCTGAAGCTTTTCCTAATGCTATTGCTAAGGAAGTTTCGTACCACATGGGATTTAGAGTGCATAAAGAAATGTAAACTTTCTACTGCAATGTTTAATATATTTTTAATAACGCATTGGAGATGGTTGCATGATTACTTAAATAGCACATCCAGAAATTCCTTATTCTACTCAACTAACCTGAATCTAAAAGTATCTTGCTTAAACTGCTTATATGAGAAAGAATCTTCTTATGAAGCTTCCCCTAATGCTATTGCTGGGAAAATTTTGTACCACACGGGATTTAGAGTGCATTAAGAAAGGACAACTTTCTCCTGCAATGCTTACTATGTTTTCGATATCACATTGGAGATGGTAGCATGATTACTTGAATGGGGCATCAAGAAAGGCCTTATTTTACGGAAACTTAACTGAATCAAAATGTAGGTTTCTTACATTGCTGATATTAGAAAGAGACTTCAGCAGCTTCCCCAAAAGCTATTGCAAAGGAAATTTCGTTCCACACGGTATTTATAGTGCATATATTGAGGACAGTTTTCTACTGCAGTCTTTACTATGTTTTCGATATCACAGTGGAGATGGTTGCATGAATACTTCAATGAAGCACACACAACGCCTTATTTTCTGAAACAAATGCCATCCAATTGGAGGTTTCCTACATTGATGATATTAGAAAGAATCTTCTTCTGCACCTTCCCCCAATGCTATGGCTGAAGAAATTTCGTTAAACACTGGGTTCAGGGTGCATACAGAAAGGACAACTTTCTACTGCAATGTTTAATATGATTTCGATATTACATTGGGGATGGTTGCATGATTACTACAATAGCACATCCAGCAAGGCCTTATTCTACTCCACTAAATTGATTCCAAATGTAGGTATCTCACATGGCAGATATTAGAAAGAACCTTCTTCTAAAGGCTCCCTTAATATTATTCTTAATGACATTTCTTCCCACACGGGCGTTACATTCCATACAGAGATGACCGCCTGCTACTTCAATCTTTACATTGTTTTCCATATCACATTGAAGATTGTTGCATGAACATTTATAAATCACACCAAGGAAGTCTTTTTTCGACCCCAGAATTCTGAATCCAAATGTAAGTTTCTTACATTGCTGATATTAGAACGAACCTCCTTCTGAAGCTTCCCGGAATGCTATGGTTAAGGAAACTTCATACCACATGGGATTTCGAGTGCATATAGTGAGGACAGCATACTACTGCAATCTTTACTATGTTTTCGATATCACATTGGAGATGGTTGCATGAATACTTGAATGGGGCATCCCGCAAGCCCATATGTTATGAAAAAAGACTGAATTCAAATGTAGGTCTCTTACATTGATGATAGTAGAAAGAATCTTCTGTAGTTTCCACTAATGCTATGGTTAAGGAAATTTCGGGCCGTATGGGATTTTCTAGTGCATTCAGCAACATCAGTTTCCTATGGCAATTTTACTTGGTTTTCCATATCACATTGGAGATGGTAGCATAATTAATTGAATCGAGCATCGTGCAAAGCCTTATTTTACTGAAACTAAGCTGAATCCAAATGTAGGTTTTTTACATTGCTGTTATTAGAACCTTCTTCTGCAGTTCCCCAAAAACCATTACTAAGAAATTATGTACCACACGGAATTTAGAGTTCTTGTAGTGAGGACAGCCTTCTACTGCAATCTTTACTATGTTTTCAATATCACATTGGAGTTGGTTGCATGATTACATAAATAGCACATCCAGAAATTCCTTATTCCACTCAACTAAGCTGAATGCAAATATAGGTTTCTTAAACTGCTCATACTAGAAAGAATCTTCTTATGAAGCTTCCCGTAATGCTATGGTTAAGGAAATTTCGTACCACACGGGATTTATAGGGCATATAGTGAGGACAGACTTCCACTGCAATGTTTACTATATTTTTGATATCTCACTGGAGATGGTCGCATGATTACTAAAATAGCAGATCCATAAATTCCTTATCTACTCAACTAAACTGAATCCAATGTAGGTTCCTTAAGTTGCTTACATTAGAAGAATCTTCTTATGAAGTTTCCTCTAATGCTATTGCTAAGAAATTTCGTACCACATGGGATTTAGAGTGGATACTTAAAGGACAACTTTCTACTGTAACATTTACTGTGTTTTCGATATCACATTCAAGATGGTAGCATGATTACTTGAATGTGGCATCGTGGAAGGCCTTATTTTACTGTAACTAAACTGAATCCAAATGTAGGTTTCTTAAGGATATATATTGCTGATATTAGAAAGAAACTTCTCCTGCAGCTTCCCCCGTTGCTATTACTAAGGAAATTTCGTACCACACGGGATTTGGAGTTCATAAAGTGTGGAGAGCCTTCTACTGCAATCTTTACAATGTTTCGATATCACATTGGAGATGGCTGATTGATTTCTTTAACAGCACATCCAGAAATTCCTTATTCTACTCAACTAAACTGAATCCAAATATAGGTTGCTTACACTGCTCATATAAAAAGGAATCATTTTCTCCAGGCTCCCCTAATATTGTTCCTAAGGTAATTTCATACCGCAATGTATTTTGAGTGCATTCAGAAAGGACAATGTTCTACTGCAATGTTTAATATGTTTTTGATATCACATTGGACATGGTTGCATGATTACTTAAATAACACTTCCGGCAGGGCCTTATTCTATTCCAATAAACTGAATCCATATGTAGGTAGCTTACACGGCAGATATTAGAAAGAACCTCCTTCTCTTGGCTCCTCTAATGTTATTCCTAAGGAAATTTCGTACCACACGGGATTTATACTGCATACAGTGAGGAAAGCCTTCTACTTCAATCTTTACTATCTTTTGATATCACATTGGAGATGGTTGCATGAATACTTGAAAGGGGCATCCCACAAGGCCTTATTTTACTGAAACTAAATGGAATTCAATTGGAGGTTTCTTACATTGCTGTTATTAGAATGAATCTTCTTCTACAGCTTCCCCAATGCTATTTCTAAGGAAATTTCGTACCATACGGGATTTAGAGTCCCTACAGAAATGACATCCTGCTACTTCAATCTTTACATTGTTTTCCATATCACATTGTGGATGGTTGCAAGAACACGTAACAATCAGACCAAAGAAGTCTTTTTTCGACCCCACCAAACTGAATCCAAATGTAGGTTTCTTACATTGCTAATATTAGAAACAATCTTCTTCTGCAGCTCCCCTATTGTTATGGTTAAGGAAATTTCATTTCATATGGGATATAGAGTGCATATAATGAGGAACGCCTTCTACTGCCATCTTTACTATGCTTTCAATATCACATTGGAGATGGTTGCATGAACACGAAAATATCACACCAAGGAAGTCTTTTCTCGACCCCAACAAACTGAATCCAAAAGCAGGTTTCGTACATTCATGATATTATAAAGAATATACTTCTGCAGCTTCCCCTAATGCTATGGTTAAGGAAATTTCGTACCACATGGGATTTAGAGTGCTTACAGAAAGGACAACTTTCTACTGCAATGTTTTATATGTTTTCGATATCACAATGGAGATGGTTGCATGATTAGTTAAATAGCATATCCATAAATTCCTTATTCTACTATACTAAGCTGAAACCAAATGTAGGTTGCTTACACTGCTTATATTAAAAAGAATCTTCCTTTGAAGCTTCCCCTAATCCTATTTCTAAGGATGTTTCGTACCACCCGAGATTTAGAGTGCATCAAAAATGACAAATTTCTACTGAAATGTTTAATATGTTTTTGATATCACATTGGAGATGGTTGCATGATTACTTAAAAAGAACTTCTGGCAGGGCCTTATTCTATTCCACTAAACTGAATCCAAATGTAAGTAGCTTACACGGCACATGTTAGAAAGAACCTTCTTCTGCGGACACCCCTAATGTTATTCCTAAGGAAATTTTGTACCACACGGCATTTATAGTGCATAAAGTAAGGACAGCCCTGTAATGCAATCTTTACTGTGTTTCGATATCACATTTTACATGCTTGCATTAATACCTGAATGGGGCATCCCGTAAGGCCTTATTATACTGAAACTAAATGAAATCCAATTAGAGGTTTCTTACATTGCTGATATTAGAATGAATTTTCTTCATGTTACCCAATGCTATTGCTAAGGAAATTTTGTACAACACGGGATTTAGAGTGCCTAAGGTGAGGACAGCCTTCTACTGGAATCTTTACTATGTTTTGATATCACAAAGGAGTTCTTGCATGAATACATAAATATTACACCAAGGAAATCTTTTTTCGACCCCAGCAAACTGAATCCTAATGTAGGTTTCTTACATTTCTGATATTAGAAAGAATCTTCTTCTTCAGGTTCCCCAATGCTTTTGCTAAGGAAATTTCGTACAACACGGGATTTAGGGTGCCTACAGTGAGGACAGCCTTCTACTGGAATCTCTATGTTTTGATATCACAAAGGAGATGCTTGCATGAATACATAAACACTACACCAAGGAAATATTTTTTCGAACTCAACAAACTTAATCCGAATGTAGGTTTCTTACACTGCTGATTTTAGAAAGATCCTTTTTCTGCATCTCCCCAAAGCAATCGCTAAGGAAATTTGGTACCACCCAGGACTGAGAGTGCACATAGTGAGGAGAGACTTCTACAGCAATGTATAATATATTTTTGATATCATATAGGAAATGGTTGCATGATTACTTAAACAGTACTTCCAGCACGGCCTTATTTCAATTCCACTAATCTGAATCCAAATGTAGGTAACTTACATCGCAGATATTAGAAAGAACTTTCTTCTCCAGTCTCTGCTAATTTTATTCTTAAGGAAATTTCGTACCAGACGGGATTTATTGTGCATACAGAAATGACAACTATCTACTGCAATGTTTAGTATGTTTTTGATATCACATTGGACATGGTTGCATGATTACTTAAATAGCACTTTCAGCAAGGCCTTATTCTACTCCACTCAGCTGAGTCCACATATAGGTATCACACATGGCAGTTATTAGAAAGAACCTTCTTCTCCAGGCTCCCCTAATATTATTCTTAATGAAATTTTGTCCCACACGGGAGATAGAGTCCATACAGAGATGAAAGCCTGCTACTTCAATCTTTACGTTGTTTTCCACATCACATTGTAGATGGTTACATGAATACGTAAATATCACACGTAGGAAGTCTTTTTTCGTCTCACCCAAAATGAGTACAAATGTACGCTTCTTACATTGTTGATATTGGAAATAATCTCCTTCTGCAGCTTCCCCTAATGCTATGCTTAATCAAATTTCGTACCACACGGGATTTAGAGTTGCATACATTGATCAAAGCTTCTACTGCAATCTTTACAATGTTTTCGATATCACATTGGAAATACTCCATGATTACTTAAATAGCACATCCACAAATTCCTTATTCTACTCAACTAAACTGAATCTAAATATAGGTTGCTTACACTGCTTATATTAGATAGAATCTCCTAATGAAGCTTCCCCTAATATTATTGATAAGGAAATTTCGTTCCACACGGGACTTCGAGTGCATACAGAAGGGACAAATTTCTACTGCAATGTTTACCCTTTTCGTAATCACATTGGAGATGGTTACATGATTATTTAAATATCACCCCCAGCAAGGCCTAATACAACTCCACTAAACTAACTCCAAAAATAGGTAACATTTCTGGCAGATATTAGGAAGAATTTTCTTCTGCAGGCACCCCTAATATTATTCTAAGGAAATTTCTTACCACACGGGACTTAGGGAGCATATAGTGAAGACAGCCTACTACTGCCATCTTTACTATGTTGTCGATATCCCATTGGAGATGGTTGCATAATTACATTCATGGGACATGCCGCAAGGCATTATATTAGTGAAACTAAATTGAATTCAAATATAGGTTTCTAACATTGCTGATATTAGAAAGAATCTTCTTCTGCAGCTTCCTCCAATGCTACTGCTATGGAAATTTCATATCACACGGGATTTAGAGTGCATACAGAAAGGACAACTTTCTACTGCAATGTTTAATATGTTTTCGATATCACATTGGAGATGGTTGAATGATTACCTAAATAGCACATCCAGCAAGGCCTTATTCTATTGCACTAATCTTAATCAAATGTACGTATCTTACATGGCAGATATTAGAAAGGATCTTCTTATGAAGCTTCCCCTAATGCTATTGCTAAGGAAAATTCTTGCCTCACGGGATTTATGTGCATACAGAAAGGATAACTTTCTACTGTAATGTTTACTGTTTTTCAAATCACATTGAGATGGTTTCATGATTACTTACATAGCACTTCGAGCAAGGCAAAATACAGCTCCACTAATCTGAATGAAAATATAGGTAACTTACAGGGCCGGATATTAGAAAGAACTTTCTTATCCATGCTCCCCTAATGTTATTCCTAAGGAAATTTCGTACCACACGTGATTACAGTCCATACAGAGATGACAGCCTGCTAATTCAATCTTTACACTGTTTTCCATATCACATTGTAGATGGTTGCATGAACATGTAAATAACACTGCAAGGAAGTCTTTTTCGACACCAGCAAAGTGAATAAAATGCAGTTTTCTTACATTGCTTTTAATAGAATGATTTTTCTTCTGCAGCTTCCTCCAATGCTATTCCTAAGGAAATATCTTACCACACGGGATTTAGGGTGCATAGAGTGAGGACAGCCTTCTACTGCAATCTTTACTACGTTTCGATATCACATTGGAAATGGTTGCATGGTTACTTAAATAGCACACCCTGAAATTCCTTATTCTACTCAACTAAAGTTAATCAAGATGTAGGTTGCTTACACTGCTCATATTAGAAGGAATCTTCTTCTGAAGGTTCCCCTAATGCTATTGCTATGGAAATTTCGTACCACAAGGGATTTAGACTGCATACAGAAAGGACAAATTTCTACTGAATGTTAATATGATTTCTATAATCATATTGGAGATTTTTCCATGATTAGTTAAATAGCACATTCAAAAAGGCCTTATTCTACTCCACCTATTTGAATCAAAATGTAGGTATCTTACATGGCAGATATTAGAAAGAATCTTCTTCTCCAGGCTGCCCTAATATTTTTCCTAAGTAAATTTCCTACCACCCGGGATTTAGAGACCATACAGATATGACAGACTGCTACGTCAATCTTTACTATGTTTTCTAGATCACATTGGAGATGGTAGCATGATTACTTGAATCCGGCATCGTGCCAGGCCTTATTTTACTGTAACTGAACTGAATTCGAATGTAGGTTTCTTACATTGATGATATTAGAAAGAATCTTCTGCAGTTTCCCCCAAACCTATTGCTCAGGAATTTTCGTACCACATGGAATTTAGAGAGCATATAGTGAGGAGAGCCTTCTACTGCCATTTTTAATTTGTTTTCGATATCACATTGGAGGTGGTTGCATGATTACTTCAAGGTGGCATAACGCAAGGCATTATTTTACTGACACTAAACTGAATCCAAATGTAGGTTTCTTACACTGCTATTATTAGAAAGAATCTTCTTCTGCAGCTTCCCGTAATGCTATCTTTAAGGAAATTTCATACCACACGAGATTTAGTGTGCATACAGAAAGGATAATTTTCTAATGAAATGTTTACTGTATTCGAAATCACATTGAGATGGTATCATGATTACTTAAATATCACCTCCAGGATGTCCTAATACAATTCCACTAAACTGAATCCAAATATAGGTATCTTACACAGTGGATATTAGAAGGAATTTTCTTCTCCAGGCTCCACCAATATTATTCCTAAGGAATTTCGTACCACACGGGAGATTGTTGAATGATTACCTAAATAGCACAGTGCATAGAGAACAGGCTTCTACTGCAATCTTTACTGTGTTTCGATATCACAATGGAAATCCTCCATGATTACTTAAATAGCACATACAGAAATTCATTGTTCTACTCAACTAAACTGAAACTAAATATAGGTTGCTTACACTGCTCATATTAGAAGGAATCTTCTTCTGAAGCTTTCCCTAATGCTATTGCTTTAGAAAATTCGTGCCGTACGGTATTTAGAGTCCATACAATAATGACAGCATGCTACATCAATCTTTACATTGTATTCCATGTCACATTGTAGATGGTTGCATGAACACGTAAATATCACAAAAAGGAAGGCTTTTTTGACCCCTTCAAACTGAATTCAATTGTAGGTTTCTTACATTGCTGATATGAGAAAAAAATCTTCTTTTGCAGCTTCCCCCAATGCTTTTGCAAAGGAAATTACGTACCACACGGATTTACTGTGCATACAATGAGGACAGCCTTCTTTTGCAATCTTTTTCTATGTTTCGATATCACATTAGAAATGGTTGCATGATTTCTTAAATAACACATCCAGAAATTCCTTATTCTGCTTAAGTAAGCTCAATCCAAATGTAGGTTTCTTACACTGCTTATATTAGATAGAATCTCCTTATGAAGTTTCCCTAATACTATTGATAAGGATATTTCGTTCCACACGGGATTTTGAGTGCATACAGAAGGGACAACTTTCTACTGCAATGTTTACCTTTTCGTAATCACATTGGAGATGGTTTAATGATTATTTAAATATCAACCCCAGCAAGGCCTAATACTACTCCACCAAACTGATTCCAAATATAGGTAACATTCCTGGCAGATATTAGGAAGAATTTTCTTCTCCAGGCACCCCTAATATTATTCTAAGGAAATTTCTTACCACACGGGATTCAGGGAGCGTATAGTGAAGACAGCCTTCTACTGCCATCTTTACTATGTTGTCGATATCACATTGGAGATGGTTGCATGATTACATTCATGGGACATGCCGCAAGGCATTATTTTAGTGAAACTAAATTGAATTCAAATGTAGGTTTCTAACATTGCTGATATTAGAAAGAATCTTCTTCTGCAGCTTCCTCCAAAACTACTGCTATGGAAATTTCGTATCACATGGGATTTAGAATGCATACACAAAGGACAACTTTCTACTGCAATGTTTAATATGTTTTCGATATCACATTGGAGATGGTTGAATGATTACCTAAATAGCACATCCAGTAAGGCCTCATTCTATTGCACTAATCTTAATCCAAATGTACATATCTTACATGGCAGATATTAGAAAGAATCTTCTTATGAAGCTTCCCCTAATGTTATTGCTAATGAAAATTCTTGCCACACGGGATTTATGTGCATACAGAAAGGATAACTTTCTACTGTAATGTTTACGGTTTTACAAATCATATTGAGATGGTTTCATGATTACTTAAATATCACCTCGAGCAAGGCCTAATACAGCTCCACTAATCTGAATGAAAATATAGGTAACTTACAGGGCAGGATATTCGAAAGAATTTTCTTATCCAGGCTCCCCTAATGTAATTCCTAAGGAAATTTCGTACCACACGGAATTTATAGTCCATACAGAGATGACAGCCTGCTACTTCAATCTTTACACAGTTTTCCATATCACATTGTAGATGGTTGCATGAACATGTAAATAACACAGCAAGGAAGTCTTTTTTTGACCCTAGCAAAGTGAATCCAAAGGCAGTTTTCTTACATTGCTGTTATTAGAATGATTGTTCTTCTGCAGCTTCCCCTAATGCCATGGCTATGGAAATTTCGTACCATATGGGATTTAGATTACATATATGGAGGACAGCTTTCTATTGCAATTTTACAGTTTTCCATATCACTTTGGAGATGGTAGCATAATTACTTGAATGGGAAAACCCGCAAGCCTTATTTTACTGAAAGTAAACTGAATCCAAATGTAGGTTTCTAACATTGCTGATATTAGAAAGAATCTTCCTCTGCAGCTTCCTCCAATGGTATTCCTAAGGAAATATCTTACCACACGGGATTTAGAGTGCATAGAGTGAGGACAGCCTTCTACTGCAATCTTTACTACGTTTCGATATCACATTGGAGATGGTTGCATGATTACTTAAATAGCACACCCTGAAATTCCTTATTCTACTCAACTAAAGTGAATCAAAATGTAGGTTCCTTACACTGCTCATATTAGAAGGAATCTTCTTCTGAAGTTTCCCCTAATGCTATGGCTATGGAAAATTCGTACCACACGGGATTTAGACTGCATACAGAAAGGACAAATTTCTACTGAATGTTAATATGTTTTCGATAATCACATTGGAGATTTCTGCATGATTAGTTAAATAGCACATCCAAAAAGGCCTTATTCTTCTCCACCAAACTGAATCCAAATGTAGGTATCTTACATGGCAGATATTAGAAAGAATCTTCTCCAGGCTGCCCTAATATTTTTTCTGAAGAAATTTCGTACCACCCGAGATTTAGAGACCATACAGATATGAGAGACTGCTATGTCAATCTTTACTATGTTTTCTAGATCACATTGGAGATGGTAGCATGATTACTTGAATACGGCATGGCGCAAGGCCTTATTTAACTGTAAGTAAACTGAATTCGAATGTAGCATTCTTACCTTGATGATGTTAGAAAGAATCTTCTGCAGTTTCCCCCAAAACTATTGCTCAGGAAATTTCGTACCACACGGAATTTAGACTGCATATATTGAGGAGAGCCGTTTACAGCCATTTTTAATTTGTTTTCGATATCACATTGGAGATGGTTGCATGATTACTTGAAGGGGGCATAATGGAAGGCCTTATTTTAGTGACACTAAACTGAATCCAAATGTAGGTTTCTTACACTGCTGATATTAGAAAGAATCCTCTGCAGCTTCCCGTAATGCTATCATTAAAGAAATTTAGTACCACACGAGATTTAGTGTGCATACAGAAAGGATAACTCTCTAATGAAATGTTTACTGTATTCGAAATCACATTGAGATGGTATCATGATTACTTACATATCACCTCCAGGAAGGCCTAGTACAATTCCAATAAACTGAATCCAAATATAGGTAATTTACACAGCGGATATAAGAAGGAATTTTTTCTCCAGACTCCACTAATATTATTCCTAAGGAATTTCGTACCACACGGGATAAACAGTGCATAGAGTGAGGACAGCCTTCTACTGCAATCTTTACTATGTTTCGATATCACATTGGAAATACTCCATGATTACTTAAATAGCACATCCAGAAATTCCTTATTCTACTCAACTAAACTGAATCTAAATGTAGATTGCTTACATGGCTCATATTAGAACTAATCTTCTTCTGAAGCTTCTCCTAATGCTATTGCTTTAGAAAATACGTGCCGTACGGTATTTAGAGTCCATATAATAATGACAGCATGCTACTTCAATCGTTACATTGTTTTCCATGTCAAATTGTAGATGTTTGCATGAACACGTAAATATCACAACAAGGAAGTCTTTTTACGACCCCTCCAAACTGAATTCAAATATAGGTTTCTTACATTGCTGATATTAGAAAAAACCTTCTTTTGCAGCTTCCCCCACTGCTTTTGCTAAGGAAATTACGTACCACACAGATTTATAGTGCATAAAATGAGGACAGACTTCTATTGCAATATTTTTCTATGTTTCGATATCACATTGGAAACGGTTGCATGATTACTTAAATAGCACTTCCAGAAATTTCTTATTCTGCTTAAGTAAGCTCAATCCAAATGTAGGTTGCTTACAATGCTTATATGAGCTAGAATCTACTTAAGAAGCTTCCCCTAATGCTATTGCTAAGGAAATTTCGTTCCACACTGGATTTCGAGTGCATACAGAAGGGACAACTATCTACTGCAATGTTTACCCTTTTCGTAATCACATTGGAGATTTTTTCATGATTACTTAAATATCAACCCCAGCAAGGCCTAATACTACTCCCCTAAACTGATTCCAAATATAGGTACCTTTCCTGGCAGATATTAGGAAGAATTTTCTTCTCCAGGCACCCTAATATTATTCTAATGAAATTTCTTCCCACACGGGATTTAGGGAGCATAGAGTGAAGACAGCCTTCTACTGCCATCTTTACTATGTTGTCGATATCACATTGGAGATGGTTGCATGATTACATTCATGGGACATGCCGCAAGGCATTATTTTAGTGAAACTAAATTGAAATCAAATGTAGGTTTCTAACATTGCTGATATTAGAAAGAAACTTCTTCTGCAGCTTCCTCCAATGCTACTGCTATGGAAATTTCGTATCACACGGGATTTAGAGTGCATACACAAAGTACAACTTTCTACTGCAATGTGTAATATGTTTTCGATATCACATTGGAGATGGTTGAATGATTACCTAAATAGCACATCCAGCAAGTCCTTATTCTATTGCACTAATCTAAATCTAAATGTACATATCTTACATGGCAGATATTAGAAAGAATCTTCTTATGAAGCTTCCCCTAATGCTATTGCTTAGGACAATTCTTGCCACCCGGGATTTATGTTCATAGAGTAAGGATAACTTTCTACTGTAATGTTTACTGTTTTTCAAATCACATTGAGATGGTTTCATGATTACTTTAATATCACCTCAAGCAAGGCCTAATACAGCTCCACTAATCTGAATGAAAATATAGGTAACTTACAGTTCCAGATATTAGAAAGAATTTTCTAATCCACGCTCCCCTAATGTTGTTCCTAAGGAAATTTCGTACCACACGTGACTACAGTCCATACAGATATCACAGCCTACTACTTCAATCTTTCCACAGTTTTCCATATCACATTGTAGACGGTTGCATGAACATGTAAATAACACAGCAAGGAAGTCTTTTTTCCACCCCTGCAAAGTGAATCCAAATGCAGTTTTCTTACATTGCTGGTATTCGAATGATTCTTCTTCTGCAGTTTCCCCTAATGCCATGGTTAGGGAAATTTCGTACCACATGGGATTTAGATTGCATGTATGAAGGACAGGTTTCTATTGCAATATTACAGTTTTCCATATCACATTGGAGATGGTAGCATAATTACTTGAATGGGACAACCCGCAAGGCCTTATTTTACTGAAACTAAACTGAATCCAAATGTAGGTTTTAACATTCCTGATATTAGAAAGAATCTTCTTTTCCAGGCAGCCCTAATATTTTTCCTATGTAAATTTCGTACCAACCGGGATTTAGAGTCCATACAGATATGACAGACTGCTACGTCAACCTTTACTGTGTTTTCTAGATCACATTGGAGATGGTAGCATGATTACTTGAATCGGGCATGGCGCAAGGCCTTATTTTACTGTAACTAAACTGAATTCGAATGTAGGTTTCTTACATTCATGATATTAGAAAGAATCTTCTGCAGTTTCCCCCAAACCTATTGCTGAGGAAATTTCCTACCACACGGAATTAAGAGTGCATATGGTGAGGAGAGTCTTCTACTGCCTTTTTTAATTTGTTTTCGATGTCACATTGGAGATGGTTGCATGATTACTTGAAGGGGGCATAACGCAAGGCCTTACTTTACTGACACTAAACTGAATCCAAATGAAGGTCTCTTACACTGCTGATATTAGAAAGAACCTTCTTCTGCAGCTTCCCGTAATGCTATCATTAAGGAAATTTTGTACAACACGAGATTTAGTGTGCATACAGAAAGGGCAACTTTCTAATGAAATATTTACTGTATTCGAAATCACATTGAGATGGTATCATGATTACTTAAATATCACCTCCAGGATGGCCTAATACAATTCCACTAAACTGAATCCAAATATAGTTAACTTACACAGCGGATATTAGAAGGAATTTTCTTCCCCAGACTCCACTAATACTATTCCTAAGGAATTTCGTACCACACGGGATTTACAGTGCATCGAGTGAGGACAGCCTTCTACTGCAATCTTTACTATGTTTCGATATCACATTGGAAATACTCCATGATTACTTAAATAGCACATCCAGAAATTCCTTATTCTACTCAACTAAACTGAATCTAAATGTCGGTTGCTTGCCCTGCTCATATTAGAAGGAATCTTCTTCTGAAGCTTCCCCTAATGCTATTGCTTTAGAAAATTCATGCCGTACGGTATTTATAGTCCATACAATAATGACAGCATCCTAATTCAATCTTTCCATTGTTTTCCATGTCACAATATAGTTGGTTGCATGAACGCATAAATATCAAAACAAGGAAGTCTTTTCTCGCCTCCTCCAAACTGAATTCAAAAGCAGGTTTCCTCCCTTGCTGATATTAGAAAAAACTTTCTTTTGCAGCTTTCCCCAATGCTTTTGCTAAGGAAATTACGTACCACACGGATTTACAGAGCAGAGAATGAAGAAAGCCTTCTACTGCAATCTTTTTCTATGTTTCGATATCACATTGGAAATGGTTGCATGATTACTTAAATAGCACATCCACAAATTCCCTATTCTGCTTAACTAAGCTCAATCGAAATGCAGGTTGCTTACACTGCTTATATTAGATAGAATCTCCTTATGAAGCTTCCCCTAATACTATTGATAAGGAAATTTCGTTCCACACGGGATTTAGAGTGCATACAGAAGGGACAATTTTCTACTGCCATGTTTACCCTTTTCGTAATCACATTGGAGATTTTTTCATGATTACTTAAATATCAACCCCAGCAAGGCCTAATACTACTCCACTAAACTGATTCCAAATATAGGTAACTTTCCTGGCAGATATTAGGAAGAATTTTCTTCTCCAGGCACCCCTAATATTATTCTAAGGAAATTTCTTACCACACGTGATTTAGGGAGCGTATAGTAAAGACAGCCTTCTACTGCCATCTTTACTATGTTGTCGATATCACATTTTTAGATGGTTGCATGATTACATTCACGGGACATGCCGCAGGGCATTATTTTAGTGAAACTAAATTGAATTCAAATGTAGGGTTCTAACATTGCTGATATTAGAAAGAAACTTCTTCTGCAGCTTCCTCCAATGCTACTGCTATGGAAATTTCGTATCACACGGGATTTAGAGTGCATACACAAAGTACAACTTTCTACTGCAATGTGTAATATGTTTTCGATATCACATTGGAGATGGTTGAATGATTACCTAAATAGCACATCCAGCAAGTCCTTATTCTATTGCACTAATCTAAATCTAAATGTACGTATCTTACATGGCAGATATTAGAAAGAATCTTCTTATGAAGCTTCCCCTAATGCTATTGCTTAGGACAATTCTTGCCACCCGGGATTTATGTTCATAGAGTAAGGATAACTTTCTACTGTAATGTTTACTGTTTTTCAAATCACATTGAGATGGTTTCATGATTACTTTAATATCACCTCAAGCAAGGCCTAATACAGCTCCACTAATCTGAATGAAAATATAGGTAACTTACAGTTCCAGATATTAGAAAGAATTTTCTAATCCACGCTCCCCTAATGTTGTTCCTAAGGAAATTTCGTACCACACGTGACTACAGTCCATACAGATATCACAGCCTACTACTTCAATCTTTCCACAGTTTTCCATATCACATTGTAGACGGTTGCATGAACATGTAAATAACACAGCAAGGAAGTCTTTTTTCCACCCCTGCAAAGTGAATCCAAATGCAGTTTTCTTACATTGCTGGTATTCGAATGATTCTTCTTCTGCAGCTTCCCCTAATGCCATGGTTAGGGAAATTTCGTACCACATGGGATTTAGATTGCATGTATGAAGGACAGGTTTCTATTGCAATATTACAGTTTTCCATATCACATTGGAGATGGTAGCATAATTACTTGAATGGGACAACCCGCAAGGCCTTATTTTACTGAAACTAAACTGAATCCAAATGTAGGTTTTAACATTCCTGATATTAGAAAGAATCTTCTTTTCCAGGCAGCCCTAATATTTTTCCTATGTAAATTTCGTACCAACCGGGATTTAGAGTCCATACAGATATGACAGACTGCTACGTCAACCTTTACTGTGTTTTCTAGATCACATTGGAGATGGTAGCATGATTACTTGAATCGGGCATGGCGCAAGGCCTTATTTTACTGTAACTAAACTGAATTCGAATGTAGGTTTCTTACATTCATGATATTAGAAAGAATCTTCTGCAGTTTCCCCCAAACCTATTGCTGAGGAAATTTCCTACCACACGGAATTAAGAGTGCATATGGTGAGGAGAGTCTTCTACTGCCTTTTTTAATTTGTTTTCGATGTCACATTGGAGATGGTTGCATGATTACTTGAAGGGGGCATAACGCAAGGCCTTACTTTACTGACACTAAACTGAATCCAAATGAAGGTCTCTTACACTGCTGATATTAGAAAGAACCTTCTTCTGCAGCTTCCCGTAATGCTATCATTAAGGAAATTTTGTACAACACGAGATTTAGTGTGCATACAGAAAGGGCAACTTTCTAATGAAATATTTACTGTATTCGAAATCACATTGAGATGGTATCATGATTACTTAAATATCACCTCCAGGATGGCCTAATACAATTCCACTAAACTGAATCCAAATATAGTTAACTTACACAGCGGATATTAGAAGGAATTTTCTTCCCCAGACTCCACTAATACTATTCCTAAGGAATTTCGTACCACACGGGATTTACAGTGCATCGAGTGAGGACAGCCTTCTACTGCAATCTTTACTATGTTTCGATATCACATTGGAAATACTCCATGATTACTTAAATAGCACATCCAGAAATTCCTTATTCTACTCAACTAAACTGAATCTAAATGTCGGTTGCTTGCCCTGCTCATATTAGAAGGAATCTTCTTCTGAAGCTTCCCCTAATGCTATTGCTTTAGAAAATTCATGCCGTACGGTATTTATAGTCCATACAATAATGACAGCATCCTAATTCAATCTTTCCATTGTTTTCCATGTCACAATATAGTTGGTTGCATGAACGCATAAATATCAAAACAAGGAAGTCTTTTCTCGCCTCCTCCAAACTGAATTCAAAAGCAGGTTTCCTCCCTTGCTGATATTAGAAAAAACTTTCTTTTGCAGCTTTCCCCAATGCTTTTGCTAAGGAAATTACGTACCACACGGATTTACAGAGCAGAGAATGAAGAAAGCCTTCTACTGCAATCTTTTTCTATGTTTCGATATCACATTGGAAATGGTTGCATGATTACTTAAATAGCACATCCACAAATTCCCTATTCTGCTTAACTAAGCTCAATCGAAATGCAGGTTGCTTACACTGCTTATATTAGATAGAATCTCCTTATGAAGCTTCCCCTAATACTATTGATAAGGAAATTTCGTTCCACACGGGATTTAGAGTGCATACAGAAGGGACAATTTTCTACTGCCATGTTTACCCTTTTCGTAATCACATTGGAGATTTTTTCATGATTACTTAAATATCAACCCCAGCAAGGCCTAATACTACTCCACTAAACTGATTCCAAATATAGGTAACTTTCCTGGCAGATATTAGGAAGAATTTTCTTCTCCAGGCACCCCTAATATTATTCTAAGGAAATTTCTTACCACACGTGATTTAGGGAGCGTATAGTAAAGACAGCCTTCTACTGCCATCTTTACTATGTTGTCGATATCACATTTTTAGATGGTTGCATGATTACATTCACGGGACATGCCGCAGGGCATTATTTTAGTGAAACTAAATTGAATTCAAATGTAGGGTTCTAACATTGCTGATATTAGAAAGAAACTTCTTCTGCAGCTTCCTCCAATGCTACTGCTATGGAAATTTCGTATCACACGGGATTTAGAGTGCATACACAAAGTACAACTTTCTACTGCAATGTGTAATATGTTTTCGATATCACATTGGAGATGGTTGAATGATTACCTAAATAGCACATCCAGCAAGTCCTTATTCTATTGCACTAATCTAAATCTAAATGTACGTATCTTACATGGCAGATATTAGAAAGAATCTTCTTATGAAGCTTCCCCTAATGCTATTGCTTAGGACAATTCTTGCCACCCGGGATTTATGTTCATAGAGTAAGGATAACTTTCTACTGTAATGTTTACTGTTTTTCAAATCACATTGAGATGGTTTCATGATTACTTTAATATCACCTCAAGCAAGGCCTAATACAGCTCCACTAATCTGAATGAAAATATAGGTAACTTACAGTTCCAGATATTAGAAAGAATTTTCTAATCCACGCTCCCCTAATGTTGTTCCTAAGGAAATTTCGTACCACACGTGACTACAGTCCATACAGATATCACAGCCTACTACTTCAATCTTTCCACAGTTTTCCATATCACATTGTAGACGGTTGCATGAACATGTAAATAACACAGCAAGGAAGTCTTTTTTCCACCCCTGCAAAGTGAATCCAAATGCAGTTTTCTTACATTGCTGGTATTCGAATGATTCTTCTTCTGCAGCTTCCCCTAATGCCATGGTTAGGGAAATTTCGTACCACATGGGATTTAGATTGCATGTATGAAGGACAGGTTTCTATTGCAATATTACAGTTTTCCATATCACATTGGAGATGGTAGCATAATTACTTGAATGGGACAACCCGCAAGGCCTTATTTTACTGAAACTAAACTGAATCCAAATGTAGGTTTTAACATTCCTGATATTAGAAAGAATCTTCTTTCCAGGCAGCCCTAATATTTTTCCTATGTAAATTTTGTCCGAACTGGATTTAGAGTCCATACAGATATGACAGACTGCTACGCCAACTTACTGTGTTTTCTAGATCACATTGAGATGGTAGCATGATTACTTGAATCGGGTACGGGCGCAAGGCCTTATTTTACTGTAACTAAACTGGAATTCGAATGAGGTTTTTACATCGCGATATTAGAAAGAATTTTCTGCAGTTTCTAAATCCTATTGCTGGGGAAACCACTACACCGAATTAAGAGTGCATATGGTGAGGAGTCTTCTACTGCCTTTTTAATTTGTTTTCGATGTCACATTGGAGGTGGTTTAATGATTACTTGAAGGGGGCATAACGCAAGGCTTTATTTGACTGACACTAAACTGAATCCAAAAGTAGGTTTCTTACACTGCTGATATTAGGAAGAACCTTCTTCTACAGCTTCCGGTAATGCTATCATTAAGGATATTTCGTACCACACGAGATTTAGTGTGCATACAGAAAGGTCAACTTTCTAATGAAATGTTTACTGTATTTGAAATCACATTGAGATGGTATAATGATTTCTTAAATATCACCTCCACAAAGGCCTAACACAATTCCACTAAACTGAATCCAAATATTGGTAACTTACACAGCGGATATTAGAAGGAATTTTCTTCTCCAGACTCCAATATTATTCCAAAGGAAATTCGTACCACACGGGATTTACAGTGCATAGAGTGAGGACAACCTTCCACTGCAATCTTTACTATGTTTCGATATCACATTGGAAATTCTCCATGATTACTTAAATAGCACATCCTGAAATTCCTTATTCTACTCAACTAAACTGAACCTAAATGTAGGTTGCTTACACTGCTCATATTAGAAGGAATCTTCTTCTGAAGCTTCCCCTAATGCTATTGCTTTAGAAAATTCGTGCGGTACTGTATTTAGTGTCCATACAATAATGACAGCATGGTACTTCAATCTTTACATTGTTTTCCATGTCACATTGTAGATGGTTGAATGAACACGTAAATATCACAACAAGGAACTCTTTTTTCGACACCTCCAAACTGAATTCAAATGTAGGTTTATTACATTGCTGATATTGAAATACCTTCTTTGGCAGCTTCCCCCAATGCTTTTGCTACGGAAATTACATACCACACGGATTTACAGTGCATAGAATGAGGACAGATTTCGACTGCAATCTTTTTCTATGTTTCGACATCACATTGGAAATGGTTGCATGATTACTTAAATAGCACATCCAGAAATTCCTTATTCTGCTTAACTAAGCTCAATCGAAATGTAGGTTGCTTACACTGGTTATATTAAATAGAATTTCATTATGAAGCTTCCCCTTCTACTATTGATATGCAAATTTCGTTCCACATGGGATTTCGAGTTCATACAGAAGGAACAACTTCCTACTGCAATGTTTACCCTTTTCGTAATCACATTGGAGATGATTTAATGAATATTTAAATATCACCCCAGCAAGGCCTAACACGACTCCACTAATCTGATTCCAAATATAGGTAACTTTCCTGGAGATATTAGCAAGAATTTTTTCTCCAGGCACCCCTATTATTATTCTAAGGTAATTTCTTACCACACGGGATTTATTGAGTGTATAGTGAAGACAGCCTTCTACGGCCATATTTACTATGTTGTCGATATCACATTGGAAATGGTTGCATGATTACATTCATGGGACATGCCGCAAGGCATTATTTTAGTGAAACTAAATTGAATTCAAATGTAGGTTTCTAACATTGCTGATATTAGAAAGAATCTTTTCTGCAGCTTCTTCAAATGCTACTGCATTGGAAATTTCGTGTCACACGGGATTTAGAGTGCATACAGAAAGGACAACTATCTACTGCAATGTTTAATATGTTTTCGATATCACATTGGAGATGGTTGAATGATTACCTAAATAGCACATCCAGCAAGGCCTTATTCTATTGCACTAATCTTAATCCAAATGTACGTATCTTACATGGCAGATATTAGAAAGAATCTTCTTATGAAGCTTCCCCTAATGCTATTGCTAAGGAAAATTCTTGCCACACGGGATTTATGTGCATACAGAAAGTATAACATTCTACTGTAATGTTTACTGTTTTTCAAATCACATTGAGATGGTTTCATGATTTCTTACATATCACCTTGAGCAAGGCCTAATACAGCTCCACTAATCTGAATGAAAATACAGGAAACTTACAGGGCCGGATATTAGCAAGAATTATCTTATCCAGGCTCCCCTAATGTTATTCCTAAGGAAATTTCGTACCACACGGATTTAGAGTGCATATAGTGAGGAAAGACTTCTACTGCCATTTTTAATTTATTTTCGATGTCACATTGGAGATGGTTGCATGATTACTTGAAGGGGGCATAACGCAAGGCCTTATTTTACTGACACTAAACTGAATCCAAATGCAGGTTTCTTACACTGCTGATATTAGAAAGAATCTTCTTCTGCAGCTTCCCGTAATGCTATCATTAAGGAAATGTCGTACCACACGGGATTTAGTGTGCATACAGATAGGATAGCTTCCTAATGAAATGTTTACTGTATTCGAAATCACATTGAGATGGTATCATGATTACTTAAATATCACCTCCAGGAAGGCCTAATACAATTCCACTAAACTGAATCCAAATATAGGTAACTTACACAGCAGATATTAGAAGGAATTTTCTTCTCCAGACTCCACTAATATTATTCCTAAGGAATTTCGTACCACTAGGGATTTACAATGCATAGAGTGAGGACAGCCTTCTACTGCAATCTATACTATGTTTCGATATCACATTGGTAATAGTCCATGATTACTTAAATAGCACATCCAGAAATTCCTTATTCTACTCAACTAAACTGAATCTAAATGTAGGTTGCTTACACTGCTCATACTAGAAGGAATCTTCTTCTGAAGCTACTCCTAATGCTATTGCTTTAGAAAATTCGTGCCGTACGGTATTTAGACTCCGTACAATAATGACAGCATGCTACTGCAATCTTTGCATTGTTTCCATGTCACGTTGTAGATGGTTGCATGAACACGTAAATATCACAATAAGCAAGTCTTTTTTCGACCCCTCCAAACTGACTTCAAATGACGTTTTCTTACATTGCTGATATTAGAAAAAACCTTCTTTTGCAGCTTTCCCCAATGTTTTTGCTAAGGAAATTACGTACCACACGGATTTACAGTGCATAGAACGAGGACGGCCTTCTACTGCAATCTTTTTCTTTGTTTGGATATCACATTGGAAATGGTTGCATGATTACTTAAACAGCATATCCAGAAATTCCTTATTCTGCTTAACTAAGCTCAATCCAAATGTATGTTGCTTACACTGCTTATATTAGATAGAATCTCCTTATGAAGCTTCCCCTAATACTATTGTTAAGGAAATTTCGTTCCACACGGGATTTCGAGTGCATACAGAAGGGACAACATTCTACTGCAATGTTTACCCTTTTCGTAATCACATTGGAGATGGTTTAATGATTACTTGAAGTGGGCATAATGCAATGCCTTATTTGACTGACACTAAACTGAATCCAAATGCAGGTTTCTTGCACTGCTGATATTAGAAAGAATCTTCTTCTGCAGCTTCCCGTAAATCTATCATTAAGAAAATTTCGTAACACACGAGATTTAGTGTGCATGCAGGAAGGATAACTTTCTAATGAAATGTTTACTGTATTCGAAATCACATTGAGATTTTATCATGATTTCTTAAATATCACCTCCAGGAAGGCCTAATACAATTCAACTAAACTGAATCCAAATAAAGGTATCTTACACAGTGGATATTAGACGGAATTTTCTTCTCAAGACTCCACTAATATTATTCCTTAGGAATTTCGTACCACACGGGATTTACAGTGCATAGAGTGAGGAAAACCTTCCACTGCAATCTTTACTATGTTTCGATATCACATTGGAAATACTCCATGATTACTTAAATAGCACATCCAGAAATTCCTTATTCTGCTTAACTAAACTCAATCCAAATGTAGGTTGCTTACACTGCTTATATTAGATAGAATCTCCTTATTTAGCTTCCCCTAATACTATTGATAGGGAAATTTCGTTCCACACGGGATTTCGAGTGCATACAGAAGGTACAACTTTCTTCTGCAATGTTTACCCTTTTCATAATCACATTTTAGATGGTTTAATGATTATTTAAATATCACCTCCAGCAACGACTAATACTGCTCCACTAACTGATGCCAAACATAGGTAAATTTCCTGGTAGATATTAGGAAGAATTTTCTTCCCCCAGGCACCCCTAATATTATTCTAAGGAAATTTCTTACCACACGGGATTTAGGGAGCGTATGGTGAAGACAGCCTTCTACTGGCATCTTTACTATGTTGTCGATATCACATTGGAGATGGTTGAATGATTACCTAAATAGCACATCCAGCAAGGCCTTATTCTATTGCTCTAATCTTAATCCAAATGTACGTATCTTACATGGCAGATACTAGAAAGAATCTTCTTATGAAGCTTCCCCTAATGCTATTGCTAAGGAAAATTCTTGCCCCACGGGATTTATGTGCATACAGAAAGGATAATTTCTACTGTATTGTTTACTGTTTTTCAAATCACTTTGAGATGGTTTCATAATTATCACCTCGAGCAAAGAATAATACAGCTCCACTAATCTGAATGAAAATATAGGTAACTTACAGGGCCGGATATTAGAAAGAAGTTTCTTATCCATGCTCCCCTAATGTTATTCCTAAGGAAATTTCGTACCACACGGGATTTAGAGTCCATACAGAGATGACAGCCTGCTACTTCAATCTTTACAAAGTTTTCCATATCACATTGCAGATGGTTGCATGAACATGTAAATAACACAGCAAGGAAGTCTTTTTTCGACCCCAGCAAAGTGAATCCAAATGCAGGTTTCTTACATTGCAGGTATTAGAATGAGTGTTCTTCTGCAGCTTCCCCTAATGCCATGGTTAAGGAAATTTCGTACCACATGGGATTTAGATTGCATATATGGAGGACAGCTTTCTATTGCAATTTTACAGTTTTCCATATCACATTGGAGATGGTACCATAATTACTTAAATGGGACAACCCACAAGCCTTATTTTACTGAAACTAAACTGAATCCAAATGTAGGTTTCTAACATTGCTGATATTAGAAAGAATCTTCCTCTGCAGCTTCCTCCAATGCTATTCCTAAGGAAATATCTTACCACACGGGATTTAGACTGCATAGAGTGAGGACAGCTTTCTACTGCAATCTTTACTACGTTTCGATATAACATTGGAGATTGTTGCATGATTACTTAAATAGCACACCCTGAAATTCCTTATTCTACTCAACTAAAGTGAATCAAAATGTAGGTTGCTTACACTGCTCATATTAGAAGGAATCTCCTTCTGAATTTTCCCCTAATTCTATTGCTGTGGAAATTTCGTACCACACGGGATTTAGACTGCATACAGAAAGGACAAATTTCTACTGAATGTTAATATGTTTTCGATAATCACATTGGAGATTTTTGCATGATTAGTTAAATAGCACATTCAACAAGGCCTTATTCTACTCCACCAAACTGAATCCAAATGTGGGTATATTACATCGCAGATATTAGAAAGAATCTTCTTCTCCAGTCTGCCCTAATATTTTTCCTAAGGTAATTTCATACCACCTGGGATTTAGAGACCATAAAGATATGTTAGATTGCTACGTCAATCTTTACTATGTTTTCTAGATCACATTTGAGATGGTAGCATGATTACTTGAATCGGGCATGGCCCAAGGCCTTATTTTACTGTAACTAAACTGAATTCGAATGCAGGTTTCTTACATTGATGATATTAGAAAGAATCTTCTGCAGTTTCCTCCAAACCTATTGCTCAGGAAATGTCGTACCACATGGAATTTAGAGTGCATATAGTGAGGAGAGCTTTCTACTGCCGTTTTTAATTTGTTTTCAACATCACATTGGATATGTTTGCATGATTACTTGAAGGGGGCATAAAGCAAGGCCTTATTTTACTGACACTAAACTGAATCCAAATGTAGGTTTCTTACACTGCTGATATTAGATAGAATCTTCTTCTGCAGCTTGCCGTAATGCTATCATTAACGAAATTTCGTACCACACGAGATTTAGTGTGCATACAGAAAGATAACTTTGTAATGACATGTTTACTGTATTCGAAATCACATTGAGATGGTATCATGTTTACTTAAATATCAGCTCCAGGAAGGCCTAATACAATTCCACTAAACTGAATCCAAATATAGGTAACTTACACAGCGGATATTAGAAGGAATTTTCTGCTCCTGACTCCACTAATATTATTCCTAAGGAATTTCGTACCACAAGGGATTTACAGTGCATAGAGTGAGGACAGCCTTCTACTGCAATCTTTACTATGTTTCGATATCACATTGGAAATACTCCATGATTACTTAAATAGCACATCCAGAAATTCCTTATTCTACTCAACTAAACTGAATCTAAATGTAGGTTGCTTACACTGCTCATATTTGAAGGAATCTTCTTCTGAAGTAACTCCTAATGCTATTGCTTTAGAAAATTCGTGCCATACGGTATTTAGAGTCAATACAATAATGACAGCATGCTACTTCAATCTTTACATTGTTTTCCATGTCACATTGTAGATGGTTGAATGAACACGTAAATATCACAACAAGGAACTCTTTTTTCGACCCCTCCTAACTGAATTAAAATGTAGGTTCTTATATTGCTGATATTAGAAAAAACCTTCTTTTGCAGCTTCCCCCACTGCTTTTGCTAAGGAAATTACGTACCACACGGATTTACAGTGCATAGAATGAGGACAGCCTTCTACTGCAATCTTTTTCTATGTTTCGATATAACATTGGAAATGGTTGCATGATTACTTAAATAGCACATCCAGAAATACCTTATTCTGCTTAACTAAGCTCAATCCAAATGTAGGTTGCTTACACTGCTTATATTGGATAGAATCTCCTTATGAAGCTTCCCCTACTACTATTGACATGGAAATTTCGTTCCACACGGGATTTCGAGTGCATACAGAAGGAACAACTTCCTACTGCAATGTTTACCCTTTTCGTAATCACATTGGAGATGGTTTAATGATTATTTAAATATCACCCATAGCAGGGCCTAATAATACTCCACTAAACTGATTCCAAATAAAGGTAACTTTCCTAGCCGATATTAGGTAGAATTTTCTTCTCGAGGCACCCCTAATATTATTCTAAGGAAATTTCTTACCACACGGGATTTAGGGAGCGTATAGTGTAGACAGCCTTCTACTGCCATCTTTACTATCTTGTCGATATCACATTGGAGATGGTTGCATGATTACATTCATGGGACATGCCGCAAGGCATTATTTTAGTGAAACTAAATTGAATACTAATGTGCATTTCTAACATTGCTGATATTAGAAAGAATCTTCTTCTGCAGCTTCTTCGAATGCTACTGTTTTGAAAATTTCGTCTCACACGGGATTTAGAGTGCGTACGGAAAGGACAACTTTCTACTGCAATGTTTAATATGTTTTCAATTTCACATTGGAGATGGTTGAATGATTACCTATATAGCACATCCAGCAAGGCCTTATTCTATTGCACTAATCTTAATCCAAATGTATGTATCTTACATGGCAGCTATTAGAAAGAATCTTCTTATGAAGCTTCCCCTAATGCTATTGCTAAGGAAAATTCCTGCCGCATGGGATTTATGTGCATACAGAAAGGACAACTTTCTACTGTAATGTTTACTGTTTTTCAAATCACATTGAGATGGTTTCATGATTACCTAAATATCACCTCGAGCAAGGCCTAATACAGCTCCACTAATGTGAATGAAAATATAGGTAACTTACAGGGCAGAATATTAGAAAGAATTTTCTTATCCAGGCTCCAATAATGTTATTCCTAAGGAAGTTTCGTACCACACGGGATTTAGAGTCCATACAGAGATGACAGCCTGCTACTTCAATCTTTACACAGTTTTTCATATCACATTGTAGATGGTTGCATGAACATGTAAATAACAAAGCAAGGAAGTCATTTTTCGACCCTAGTAAAGTGAATCCAAATGCACTTTTCTTACATTGCTGGTATTAGAATGATTCTTCTTCTGCAGCTTCCCCAAATGCCATGGTTAAGGAAATTTCGTACCACATGGGATTTAGATTGCATATGTGCATTACAGTCTTCTATTGCAATTTTACAGTTTTCCATATCACATTGGAGATGGTAGCATAATTACTTGAATGGGACAACCCACAAGGCCTTATTTTACTGAAACTAAACTGAATCCAAATGTAGGTTTCTAACATTGCTGATATTTGAAAGAATCTTCTTTTGCAGCTTTCCCAAATGCTTTTGCTAAGGAAATTACGTACCACACGGATTTACAGTGCATAGAATGAGGACAGCCTTCTACTGCAATCTTTTTCTATGTTTTGATATCACATTGGAAATGGTTGCATGATTACTTAAATAGCACATCCAGAAATTCCTTATTCTTCTTAAGTAACTCAATACAAATGTATGTTGCTTACATTGCTTATATTAGATATAATCTCCTTATGAAGCTTCCCCTAATACTTTTGATAAGAAATTTCATTCCACACGGGAATTCGAGTGCATACAGAAGGGACTACTTTCTACTGCAATGTTTAACCTTTTCGTAATCACATTGGAGATGGTTTCATGATTACTTAAATATCACCCCCAACAAGGCCTAATACTACTCCAGTAAACTGATTCCAAATATAGGTAATTTTTCTGGCAGATATTAGGAACAATTTTCTTTTCCAGGGACCCCTAATATTATTTAAGGAAATTTCTTACCACACGGGATTTAGGGAACGTATAGTGAAGACAGCCTTCTACTGCCATCTTTACCAAGTTTTCGATATCACTTTGGAGATGGTTGCATGATTACATTCATGGGACAGCCCGCAAGGCATTATTTTAGTGAAACTAAATCGAATTCAAATGTAGGTTTCTAACATTGCTGATATTAGAAAGAATCTTCTTCTGCATCTTCCTCCAATGCTACTGCTATGGAAATTTCGTATCACACGGGATTTAGAGTGCATACAGAAAGGACAACTTTCTACTGCAATGTTTAATATGTTTTCGATATCACATTGGAAATGTTTGAATTATTACCTGTATGGCACATCCAGCAAGGCCTCTTTTTATTGCACTAATCTTAATCCAAATGTACGTATCTTACATGGCAGATATTAGAAAGAATCTTCTTAGGAAGCTTCCTCTAATGCTATTGCTATGAAAATTTCATACCACACGGGATTTAGACTGCATACAGAAAGGACAAATTTCTACTGAATGTTCATATATTTTCGATAATCACATCGGAGATTTTTGCATGATTATTTAAATAGCACATCCAACAAGGCCTTATTCTACTCACCAAACTGAATCCAAAAGTAGGTATATTACATGGCAATTATTAGAAAGAATCTTCTTCTCCAGGCTGCCCTAATATTATTCCTAAGGAAATTTTGTACCACCCGGGATTTAGAGACCATGCAGGTATGACAGACTGCTACGTCAATCTTTACTATGTTTTCTAGATCACATTGGAGATGGTAGCATGATTACTTGAATCGGGCATCAAGCAAGGCTTATTTTACTGTAACTAAACTGAATTCGAATGTAGGTTTCTTACATTGATGATATTAGAAAGAATCTTCTGCAGTTTCCCGCAAACCTATTGCTCAGGAAATTTCGTAGCACACGGAATTTAGAGTGCATAGAGTGAGAAGAGCCTTCTACTGCCATTTTAAATTTGTTTTCGATATCACATTGGAGATGGTTGCATGATTACTTGAAGGGGGCATAAAGCAAAACCTTATTTTACTGACACTAAACTGAATACAAATGTAGGTTTCTTACACTGCTGATATTAGAAAGAACCTTCTTCTGCAGTTTCCCGTAGTGCTATCATTAAGGAAATTTCGTACCACACGAGATTTAGTGTGCATACACAAAGCATAACTTTCTAATGAAATGTTTACTGTTTTTCAAATCACATTGAGATGGTTTCATGATTACTTAAATATCACCTCGAGCAAGGCCTAATACAGCTCCACTAATCTGAATGAAATTATAGGTAACTTACAGGGCCGGATATTAGAAAGAATTTTCTCATCCAGGCTCCCCTAAATTTATTCCTAAGGACGTTCCGTACCACACAGGAATTAGGGTCCATACAGAGATGACAGCCTGCTAATTCAGTCTTTACACAGTTTTCCATATCACATTGTAGATGGTTGCATGAACATGTAAATAACACAGCAAGGAAGTCTTTTTTCCACCCCAGCAAAGTGAATCCAAATGCAGGTTTCTTACATGGCTGGTATTAGAATGATTCTTCTTCTGCAGCTTCCCCTAATGCCATGGTTAAGGAAATTTCGTACCATATGGGATTTAGATTGCATATATGGAGGACAGCTTTCTATTACAATTTTACAGTTCTCCATATCACATTGGAGATGGTAGCATAATTACTTGAATGAGACACCACACAAGGCCTTATTTTACTGAAACTAAACTGAATCCAAATGTAGGTTTCTAACATTGCTGTTATTAGAAAGAATCTTCTTCTGCAGCTTCCTCCAGTGCTATTCCTAAGGAAATATCTTACCACACGGATTTAGAGTGCATAGAGTGAAGACAGCCTTCTACTGCAATCTTTACTACGTTTCAATATCACATTGGAGATGGTTGCATGATTACTTAAATAGCACACCCAGAAATTCCTTATTCTGCTTAAGTAAGCTCAATCCAAATGTATGTTGCTTACACTGCTTATATTAGATAGAATCTCCTTATGAAGCTTCCCCTAATACTATTGTTAAGGAAATTTCGTTCCACACGGGATTTCGAGTGCATACAGAAGGGACAACATTCTACTGCAATGTTTACCCTTTTCGTAATCACATTGGAGATGGTTTAATGATTACTTGAAGTGGGCATAATGCAATGCCTTATTTGACTGACACTAAACTGAATCCAAATGCAGGTTTCTTGCACTGCTGATATTAGAAAGAATCTTCTTCTGCAGCTTCCCGTAAATCTATCATTAAGAAAATTTCGTAACACACGAGATTTAGTGTGCATGCAGGAAGGATAACTTTCTAATGAAATGTTTACTGTATTCGAAATCACATTGAGATTTTATCATGATTTCTTAAATATCACCTCCAGGAAGGCCTAATACAATTCAACTAAACTGAATCCAAATAAAGGTATCTTACACAGTGGATATTAGACGGAATTTTCTTCTCAAGACTCCACTAATATTATTCCTTAGGAATTTCGTACCACACGGGATTTACAGTGCATAGAGTGAGGAAAACCTTCCACTGCAATCTTTACTATGTTTCGATATCACATTGGAAATACTCCATGATTACTTAAATAGCACATCCAGAAATTCCTTATTCTGCTTAACTAAACTCAATCCAAATGTAGGTTGCTTACACTGCTTATATTAGATAGAATCTCCTTATTTAGCTTCCCCTAATACTATTGATAGGGAAATTTCGTTCCACACGGGATTTCGAGTGCATACAGAAGGTACAACTTTCTTCTGCAATGTTTACCCTTTTCATAATCACATTTTAGATGGTTTAATGATTATTTAAATATCACCTCCAGCAACGACTAATACTGCTCCACTAACTGATTCCAAACATAGGTAAATTTCCTGGTAGATATTAGGAAGAATTTTCTTCCCCCAGGCACCCCTAATATTATTCTAAGGAAATTTCTTACCACACGGGATTTAGGGAGCGTATGGTGAAGACAGCCTTCTACTGGCATCTTTACTATGTTGTCGATATCACATTGGAGATGGTTGAATGATTACCTAAATAGCACATCCAGCAAGGCCTTATTCTATTGCTCTAATCTTAATCCAAATGTACGTATCTTACATGGCAGATACTAGAAAGAATCTTCTTATGAAGCTTCCCCTAATGCTATTGCTAAGGAAAATTCTTGCCCCACGGGATTTATGTGCATACAGAAAGGATAATTTCTACTGTATTGTTTACTGTTTTTCAAATCACTTTGAGATGGTTTCATAATTATCACCTCGAGCAAAGAATAATACAGCTCCACTAATCTGAATGAAAATATAGGTAACTTACAGGGCCGGATATTAGAAAGAAGTTTCTTATCCATGCTCCCCTAATGTTATTCCTAAGGAAATTTCGTACCACACGGGATTTAGAGTCCATACAGAGATGACAGCCTGCTACTTCAATCTTTACAAAGTTTTCCATATCACATTGCAGATGGTTGCATGAACATGTAAATAACACAGCAAGGAAGTCTTTTTTCGACCCCAGCAAAGTGAATCCAAAAGCAGGTTTCTTACATTGCAGGTATTAGAATGAGTGTTCTTCTGCAGCTTCCCCTAATGCCATGGTTAAGGAAATTTCGTACCACATGGGATTTAGATTGCATATATGGAGGACAGCTTTCTATTGCAATTTTACAGTTTTCCATATCACATTGGAGATGGTACCATAATTACTTAAATGGGACAACCCACAAGCCTTATTTTACTGAAACTAAACTGAATCCAAATGTAGGTTTCTAACATTGCTGATATTAGAAAGAATCTTCCTCTGCAGCTTCCTCCAATGCTATTCCTAAGGAAATATCTTACCACACGGGATTTAGACTGCATAGAGTGAGGACAGCTTTCTACTGCAATCTTTACTACGTTTCGATATAACATTGGAGATTGTTGCATGATTACTTAAATAGCACACCCTGAAATTCCTTATTCTACTCAACTAAAGTGAATCAAAATGTAGGTTGCTTACACTGCTCATATTAGAAGGAATCTCCTTCTGAATTTTCCCCTAATTCTATTGCTGTGGAAATTTCGTACCACACGGGATTTAGACTGCATACAGAAAGGACAAATTTCTACTGAATGTTAATATGTTTTCGATAATCACATTGGAGATTTTTGCATGATTAGTTAAATAGCACATTCAACAAGGCCTTATTCTACTCCACCAAACTGAATCCAAATGTGGGTATATTACATCGCAGATATTAGAAAGAATCTTCTTCTCCAGTCTGCCCTAATATTTTTCCTAAGGTAATTTCATACCACCTGGGATTTAGAGACCATAAAGATATGTTAGATTGCTACGTCAATCTTTACTATGTTTTCTAGATCACATTTGAGATGGTAGCATGATTACTTGAATCGGGCATGGCCCAAGGCCTTATTTTACTGTAACTAAACTGAATTCGAATGCAGGTTTCTTACATTGATGATATTAGAAAGAATCTTCTGCAGTTTCCTCCAAACCTATTGCTCAGGAAATGTCGTACCACATGGAATTTAGAGTGCATATAGTGAGGAGAGCTTTCTACTGCCGTTTTTAATTTGTTTTCAACATCACATTGGAGATGTTTGCATGATTACTTGAAGGGGGCATAACGCAAGGCCTTATTTTACTGACACTAAACTGAATCCAAATGTAGGTTTCTTACATTGCTGATATTAGATAGAATCTTCTTCTGCAGCTTGCCGTAATGCTATCATTAACGAAATTTCGTACCACACGAGATTTAGTGTGCATACAGAAAGATAACTTTGTAATGAAATGTTTACTGTATTCGAAATCACATTGAGATGGTATCATGTTTACTTAAATATCAGCTCCAGGAAGGCCTAATACAATTCCACTAAACTGAATCCAAATATAGGTAACTTACACAGCGGATATTAGAAGGAATTTTCTGCTCCTGACTCCACTAATATTATTCCTAAGGAATTTCGTACCACAAGGGATTTACAGTGCATAGAGTGAGGACAGCCTTCTACTGCAATCTTTACTATGTTTCGATATCACATTGGAAATACTCCATGATTACTTAAATAGCACATCCAGAAATTCCTTATTCTACTCAACTAAACTGAATCTAAATGTAGGTTGCTTACACTGCTCATATTTGAAGGAATCTTCTTCTGAAGTAACTCCTAATGCTATTGCTTTAGAAAATTCGTGCCATACGGTATTTAGAGTCAATACAATAATGACAGCATGCTACTTCAATCTTTACATTGTTTTCCATGTCACTTTGTAGATGGTTGAATGAACACGTAAATATCACAACAAGGAACTCTTTTTTCGACCCCTCCTAACTGAATTAAAATGTAGGTTTCTTATATTGCTGATATTAGAAAAAACCTTCTTTTGCAGCTTCCCCCACTGCTTTTGCTAAGGAAATTACGTACCACACGGATTTACAGTGCATAGAATGAGGACAGCCTTCTACTGCAATCTTTTTCTATGTTTCGATATAACATTGGAAATGGTTGCATGATTACTTAAATAGCACATCCAGAAATACCTTATTCTGCTTAACTAAGCTCAATCCAAATGTAGGTTGCTTACACTGCTTATATTGGATAGAATCTCCTTATGAAGCTTCCCCTACTACTATTGACATGGAAATTTCGTTCCACACGGGATTTCGAGTGCATACAGAAGGAACAACTTCCTAGTGCAATGTTTACCCTTTTCGTAATCACATTGGAGATGGTTTAATGATTATTTAAATATCACCCATAGCAGGGCCTAATAATACTCCACTAAACTGATTCCAAATAAAGGTAACTTTCCTAGCAGATATTAGGTAGAATTTTCTTCTCGAGGCACCCCTAATATTATTCTAAGGAAATTTCTTACCACACGGGATTTAGGGAGCGTATAGTGTAGACAGCCTTCTACTGCCATCTTTACTATCTTGTCGATATCACATTGGAGATGGTTGCATGATTACATTCATGGGACATGCCGCAAGGCATTATTTTAGTGAAACTAAATTGAATACTAATGTGCATTTCTAACATTGCTGATATTAGAAAGAATCTTCTTCTGCAGCTTCTTCGAATGCTACTGTTTTGAAAATTTCGTCTCACACGGGATTTAGAGTGCGTACGGAAAGGACAACTTTCTACTGCAATGTTTAATATGTTTTCAATTTCACATTGGAGATGGTTGAATGATTACCTAAATAGCACATCCAGCAAGGCCTTATTCTATTGCACTAATCTTAATCCAAATGTACGTATCTTACATGGCAGCTATTAGAAAGAATCTTCTTATGAAGCTTCCCCTAATGCTATTGCTAAGGAAAATTCCTGCCGCATGGGATTTATGTGCATACAGAAAGGACAACTTTCTACTGTAATGTTTACTGTTTTTCAAATCACATTGAGATGGTTTCATGATTACTTAAATATCACCTCGAGCAAGGCCTAATACAGCTCCACTAATCTGAATGAAAATATAGGTAACTTACAGGGCAGAATATTAGAAAGAATTTTCTTATCCAGGCTCCAATAATGTTATTCCTAAGGAAGTTTCGTACCACACGGGATTTAGAGTCCATACAGAGATGACAGCCTGCTACTTCAATCTTTACACAGTTTTTCATATCACATTGTAGATGGTTGCATGAACATGTAAATAACAAAGCAAGGAAGTCATTTTTCGACCCTAGTAAAGTGAATCCAAATGCACTTTCCTTACATTGCTGGTATTAGAATGATTCTTCTTCTGCAGCTTCCCCAAATGCCATGGTTAAGGAAATTTCGTACCACATGGGATTTAGATTGCATATGTGCATTACAGTCTTCTATTGCAATTTTACAGTTTTCCATATCACATTGGAGATGGTAGCATAATTACTTGAATGGGACAACCCACAAGGCCTTATTTTACTGAAACTAAACTGAATCCAAATGTAGGTTTCTAACATTGCTGATATTTGAAAGAATCTTCTTTTGCAGCTTTCCCAAATGCTTTTGCTAAGGAAATTACGTACCACACGGATTTACAGTGCATAGAATGAGGACAGCCTTCTACTGCAATCTTTTTCTATGTTTTGATATCACATTGGAAATGGTTGCATGATTACTTAAATAGCACATCCAGAAATTCCTTATTCTTCTTAAGTAACTCAATACAAATGTATGTTGCTTACATTGCTTATATTAGATATAATCTCCTTATGAAGCTTCCCCTAATACTTTTGATAAGAAATTTCATTCCACACGGGAATTCGAGTGCATACAGAAGGGACTACTTTCTACTGCAATGTTTAACCTTTTCGTAATCACATTGGAGATGGTTTCATGATTACTTAAATATCACCCCCAACAAGGCCTAATACTACTCCAGTAAACTGATTCCAAATATAGGTAATTTTTCTGGCAGATATTAGGAACAATTTTCTTTTCCAGGGACCCCTAATATTATTTAAGGAAATTTCTTACCACACGGGATTTAGGGAACGTATAGTGAAGACAGCCTTCTACTGCCATCTTTACCAAGTTTTCGATATCACTTTGGAGATGGTTGCATGATTACATTCATGGGACAGCCCGCAAGGCATTATTTTAGTGAAACTAAATTGAATTCAAATGTAGGTTTCTAACATTGCTGATATTAGAAAGAATCTTCTTCTGCATCTTCCTCCAATGCTACTGCTATGGAAATTTCGTATCACACGGGATTTAGAGTGCATACAGAAAGGACAACTTTCTACTGCAATGTTTAATATGTTTTCGATATCACATTGGAAATGTTTGAATTATTACCTATATGGCACATCCAGCAAGGCCTCTTTTTATTGCACTAATCTTAATCCAAATGTACGTATCTTACATGGCAGATATTAGAAAGAATCTTCTTAGGAAGCTTCCTCTAATGCTATTGCTATGAAAATTTCATACCACACGGGATTTAGACTGCATACAGAAAGGACAAATTTCTACTGAATGTTCATATATTTTCGATAATCACATCGGAGATTTTTGCATGATTATTTAAATAGCACATCCAACAAGGCCTTATTCTACTCACCAAACTGAATCCAAAAGTAGGTATATTACATGGCAATTATTAGAAAGAATCTTCTTCTCCAGGCTGCCCTAATATTATTCCTAAGGAAATTTTGTACCACCCGGGATTTAGAGACCATGCAGGTATGACAGACTGCTACGTCAATCTTTACTATGTTTTCTAGATCACATTGGAGATGGTAGCATGATTACTTGAATCGGGCATCAAGCAAGGCTTATTTTACTGTAACTAAACTGAATTCGAATGTAGGTTTCTTACATTGATGATATTAGAAAGAATCTTCTGCAGTTTCCCGCAAACCTATTGCTCAGGAAATTTCGTAGCACACGGAATTTAGAGTGCATAGAGTGAGAAGAGCCTTCTACTGCCATTTTAAATTTGTTTTCGATATCACATTGGAGATGGTTGCATGATTACTTGAAGGGGGCATAAAGCAAAACCTTATTTTACTGACACTAAACTGAATACAAATGTAGGTTTCTTACACTGCTGATATTAGAAAGAACCTTCTTCTGCAGTTTCCCGTAGTGCTATCATTAAGGAAATTTCGTACCACACGAGATTTAGTGTGCATACACAAAGCATAACTTTCTAATGAAATGTTTACTGTTTTTCAAATCACATTGAGATGGTTTCATGATTACTTAAATATCACCTCGAGCAAGGCCTAATACAGCTCCACTAATCTGAATGAAATTATAGGTAACTTACAGGGCCGGATATTAGAAAGAATTTTCTCATCCAGGCTCCCCTAAATTTATTCCTAAGGACGTTCCGTACCACACAGGAATTAGGGTCCATACAGAGATGACAGCCTGCTAATTCAGTCTTTACACAGTTTTCCATATCACATTGTAGATGGTTGCATGAACATGTAAATAACACAGCAAGGAAGTCTTTTTTCCACCCCAGCAAAGTGAATCCAAATGCAGGTTTCTTACATGGCTGGTATTAGAATGATTCTTCTTCTGCAGCTTCCCCTAATGCCATGGTTAAGGAAATTTCGTACCATATGGGATTTAGATTGCATATATGGAGGACAGCTTTCTATTACAATTTTACAGTTCTCCATATCACATTGGAGATGGTAGCATAATTACTTGAATGAGACACCACACAAGGCCTTATTTTACTGAAACTAAACTGAATCCAAATGTAGGTTTCTAACATTGCTGTTATTAGAAAGAATCTTCTTCTGCAGCTTCCTCCAGTGCTATTCCTAAGGAAATATCTTACCACACGGATTTAGAGTGCATAGAGTGAAGACAGCCTTCTACTGCAATTTTTACTACGTTTCAATATCACATTGGAGATGGTTGCATGATTACTTAAATAGCACACCCTGAAATTCCTTATTCTACTCAACTAAAGTGAATCAAAATGTAGGTTGCTCACACTGCTCATATTAGAAAGAATCTCCTTCTGAATTTTCCCCTAATGCTATTGCTGTGGAAATTTCGTACCACACGGGATTTAGACTGCATACAGAAAGGACAAATTTCTACTGAATGTTAATATGTTTTCGATAATCACATCGGAGATTTTTGCATGATTAGTTAAATAGCATATCCAACAAGGTCTTATTTTACTGAAAGTAAACTGAATCCAAATGTAGGTTTCTAACATTGCTGATATTAGAAAGAATCTTATTCTGCAGCTTCCTCCAGTGCTATTCCTAAGGAAATATCTTACACACGGGATTTAGAGTGCATAGAGTGAAGACAACCTTCTACTGCAATCTTTACTACGTTTCGATATCACATTGGAGATTGTTGCATGATTACTTAAATAGCACACCCAGAAATTCCTTATTCTGCTTAAGTAAGCTCAATCCAAATGTAGGTTGCTTACACTGTTTATATTAGATAGAATCTCCTTATGAAGCTTCCCCTAATACAATTGATAAGGAAATTTCTTTCCACACGGGATTTGGAGTGCATACAGAAGGGACAGCTTTCTACTGCAAAGTTTACCCTTTTTTAATCACATTGGAGGTGGTTTAATGATTACTTGAAGGGGGTATAACGCAAGGCTTTATTTGACTGACACTAAACTGAATCCAAAAGTAGGTTTCTTACACTGCTGATATTAGAAAGAACCTTCTTCTACAGCTTCCGGTAATGCTATCATTAAGGATATTTCGTACCACAGGAGATTTAGTGTGCATACAGAAAGGACAACTTTTAATGAAATATTTACTGTATTTGAAATCACATTGAGATGGTATAATGATTTCTTAAATATCACCTCCAGAAAGGCCTAGTACAATTCCACTAAACTGAATCCAAATATAGGTAACTTACACAGCGGATATTAGAAGGAATTTTCTTCTCCAGACTCCACTAATATTATTCCTAAGGAATTTTGTACCACACGGATTTACAGTGCATAGAGTGAGGACAACCTTCCACTGCAATCTTTACTATGTTTCGATATCACATTGGAAATTCTCCATGATTACTTAAATAGCACATCCAGAAATTCCTTATTCTACTCAACTAAACTGAACCTAAATGTAGGTTGCTTACACTGCTCATATTAGAAGGAATCTTCTTCTGAAGCTTCCCCTAATGCTATTGCTTTAGAAAATTCGTGCGGTACAGTATTTAGAGTCCATACAATAATGACAGCATGCTACTTCAATCTTTACATTGTTTTCCATGTCACATTGTAGATGGTTGCATGAACACGTAAATATCACAACAAGGAAGTCTTTTTTCGACCCCTCCAAACTGAATTCAAATGTAGGTTTATTGTATTGCTGATATTGAAAAACATTCTTTGGCAGCTTCCCCCAATGCTTTTGCTAAGGAAATTACATACCACACGGATTTACAGTGCATAGAATGAGGACAGACTTCGACTGCAATCTTTTTCTATGTTTCGACATCACATTGGAAATGGTTGCATGATTACTTAAATACCACATCCAGAAATTCCGTATTCTGCTTAACTAAGCTCAATCGAAATGTAGGTTGCTTACCCTGGTTATATTAAATAGAATTTCCTTATAAAGCTTCCCCTTCTACTATTGATATGCAAATTTCGTTCCACACGGGATTTCGAGTGCACACAGAGGGAACAATTTCCTACTGCAATGTTTACCCTTTTCGTAATCACATTGGAGATAGTTTAATGAATATTTAAATATAACCCCTAGCAAGGCCTAACACGACTCCACTAAACTGATTCCAAATATCGGTAAGTTTCCTGGAGATATTAGCAAGAATTTTCTTCTCCAGGCACCACTAATATTATTCTAATGTAATTTCTTACCACACGGGATTTATTGAGTGTATAGTGAAGACAGCCTTCTACGGCCATCTTTACTATGTTGTCGATATCACATTGGAAATGGTTGCATGATTACATACATGGGACTTGCCAGAAGGCATTATTTTAATGAAACTAAATTGAATTCAAATGTGTGTTTCTAACAATGCTGATATTAGAAAGAATCTTCTTCTGCAGCTTCTTCAAATGCTACTGCTTTGGAAATTTCGTGTCACACGGGATTTAGAGTGCATACAGAAAGGACAACTATCCACTGCAATATTTAATATGTTTTCGATATCACACTGGAGATGGTTGAATGATTACCTAAATAGCACATCCAGCAAGGCCTTATTCTATTGCACTAATCTTAATCCAAATGTACGTATCTTACATGGCAGATATTAGAAATCATTTTCTTATGAAGCTTCCCCTAATGCTATGGCTAAGGAAAATTCTTGCCACACGGGATTTATGTTCATACAGAAAGCATAACTCTCTACTGTAATGTTTACTGTTTTTCAAATCACCTTGAGATGGTTCCATGATTACTTAAATATCACCTCTAGCATGGCCTAATACAGCTCCACTAATCTTAATGAAAATATAGGAAACTTACAGTGCCGTATTTTAGAAAGAATTATCTTATCCAGGCTCCCCTAATGTTATTCCTAAGGAAATTTCGTACCACACCTGATTTAGAGTGCATATAGTGAGTAAAGACTTCTACTGCCATTTTTAATTTGTTTTCGATATCACGTTGGAGATGGTTGCATGATTACTTGAAGGGGGCATAACGCAAGGCCTTATTTTACTGACACTAAACTGAATCCAAATGTAGGTTTCTTACACTGCTGATATTAGAAAGAATATTCTTCTGCAGCTTCCCGTAATGCTATCATTAAGGAAATGTCGTACCACACAGGATTTAGTGTGCATACAGATAGGATAGATTCCAAATGAAATGTTTACTGTATTCGAAATCACATTGAGATGGTATCATGATTACTTAAATATCACCTCCAGGAAGGCCTAATACAATTCCACTAACCTGAATCCAAATATAGGTAACTTACACAGCAGATATTAGAAGGAATTTTCTTCTCCAGACTCCACTAATATTATTCCTAAGGAATTTTGTACCACTCGGGATTTACAGTGCATAGAGTGAGGACAGCCTTCTACTGCAATCTATACTATGTTTCGATATCACATTGGTAATACTCCATGATTACTTAAATAGCACATCCAGAAATTCCTTATTCTACTCAACTAAACTGAATCAAAATATAGGTTGCTTACACTGCTCATATTAGAGGGAATCTTCTTCTGAAGCTACTCCTAATGCTATTGCTTTAGAAAATTCGTGCCGTACGGTATTTAGAGTCAGTACAATAATGACAGCATGCTACTGCAATCTTTGCATTGTTTCCATGTCACATTGTAGATGGTTGCATGAACACGTAAATATCACAATAAGCAAGTCTTTTTTCGACCCCTCCAAACTGAATTCAAATGTAGGTTTCTTACATTGCTGATATTAGAAAAAACCTTCTTTTACAGCTTTCCCCAATGCTTTTGCTAAGGAAATTACGTACCACACGGATTTACAGTGCATAGAATGAGGACGGCCTTCTACTGCAATCTTTTTCTATGTTTCGATATCACATTGGAAATGGTTGCATGATTACTTAAACAGCATATCCAGAAATTCCTTATTCTGCTTAACTAAGCTCAATCCAAATGTATGTTGCTTACACTGCTTATATTAGATAGAATCTCCTTATGAAGCTTCCCCTAATACTATTGTTAAGGAAATTTCGATCCACACGGGATTTCGAGTGCATACAGAAGGGACAACATTCTACTGCAATGTTTACCCTTTTCGTAATCACATTGGAGATGGTTTAATGATTACTTGAAGTGGGCATAATGCAATGCCTTATTTGACTGACACTAAACTGAATCCAAATGCAGGTTTCTTGCACTGCTGATATTAGAAAGAATCTTCTTCTGCAGCTTCCCGTAAATCTATCATTAAGAAAATTTCGTACCACACGAGATTTAGTGTGCATGCAGGAAGGATAACTTTCTAATGAAATGTTTACTGTATTCGAAATCACATTGAGATTTTATCATGATTTCTTAAATATCACCTCCAGGAAGGCCTAATAAAATTCCACTAATCTGAATCCAAATAAAGGTATCTTACACAGTGGATATTAGAAGGAATTTTCTTCTCAAGACACCACTAATATTATTCCTTAGGAAATTCGTACCACACGGGATTTACAGTGCATAGAGTGAGGACAACCTTCCACTGCAATCTTTACTATGTTTCGATATCACATTGGAAATATTCCATGATTACTTAAATAGCACATCCAGAAATTCCTTATTCTGCTTAACTAAACTCAATCCAAATGTAGGTTGCTTACACAGTTTATATTAGATAGAATCTCCTTATGGAGCTTCCCCTAATACTATTGATAGGGAAATTTCGTTCCACACGGGATTTCGAGTGCATACAGAAGGGACAAATTTCTTCTGCAATGTTTACCCTTTTCATAATCACATTTTAGATGGTTTAATGATTATTTAAATATCACCCCCAACAAGGCCTAATACTACTCCACTAACTGATTCCAAATATAGGTAACTTTCCTGGCAGACATTAGGAAGAATTTTCTTCTCCAGGCACCCCTAATATTATTCTAAGGAAATTTCTTACCACACGGGATTTAGGGAGCGTATAGTGAAGACAGTCTTCTACTGGCATCTTTACTATGTTGTCGATATCACATTGGAGATGGTTGCATGATTACATTCATGGGACATGCCGCAAGGCATTATTTTAGTGAACCTAAATTGAATTCAAATTTAGGTTTCTAACATTGCTGATATTAGAAAGAACCTTCTTCTGAGGCGTCCTCCAATGCTACTGCTATGGAAATTTCGTATCACACGGGATTTAGAGTGCATACAAGAAGGGCAACGTTCTACTGCAATGTTTAATATGTTTTCGATATCACATTGGAGATGGTTGAATGATTACCTAAATAGCACATCCAGCAAGGCATTATTCAATTGCACTAATGTTAATCCAAATGTACGTATCTTACATGGCAGATACTAGAAAGAATCTTCTTACGAAGCTTCCCCTAATGCTATTGCTAAGGAAAATTCTTGCCTCACGGGATTTATGTGCATACAGAAAGGATAACTTTCTACTGTATTGTTTACTGTTTTTCAAATCACTTTGAGATGGTTTCATGATTATCACCTCGAGCAAGTCCTAATACAGCTCACTAATCTGAATGAAAATATAGGTAACTTACAGGGCCGGATATTAGAAAGAAGTTTCTTATCCAGGCTCCCCTAATGTTATTCCTAAGGAAATTTCGTACCACACGGGATTTAGAGTCCATACAGAGATGACAGCCTGCTACTTCAATCTTTACACAATTTTCCATATCACATTGTATATGGTTGCATGAACATGCAAATAACACAGCAAGGAAGTCTTTTTTCGACCCAAGCAAAGTGAATCCAAATGCAGGTTTCTTACATTGCTGTTATTAGAATGATTCTTCTTCTGCAGCTTCCCCTAATGCCATGGTTAAGGAAATTTCGTACCACATGGGATTTAGATTGCATATATGGAGGACAGCTTTCTATTGCAATTTTACAGTTTTCCATATCACATTGGAGATGGTACCATAATTACTTAAATGGGACAACCCGCAAGCCTTATTTTCCTGAAACTAAACTGAATCCAAATGTAGGTTTCTAACATTGCTGATATTAGAAAGAATCTTCTTCTGCAGCTTCCACCAATGCTATTCCTAAGGAAATATCTTACCACACGGGATTTAGACTGCATAGAGTGAGGACAGCCTTCTACTGCAATCTTTACTACGTTTCGATATAACATTGGAGGTGGTTGCATGATTACTTAAATAGCACACCCTGAAATTCCTTATTCTACTCAACTAAGGTGAATCAAAATGTAGGTTGCTTACACTGCTCATATTAGAAGGAATCTCCTTCTGAATTTTCCCCTAATGCTATTGCTATGGAAATTTCGTACCACACGGGATTTAGACTGCATACAGAAAGGACAAATTTCTACTGAATGTTAATATGTTTTCGATAATCACATTGGAGATTTTTGCATGCTTAGTTAATAGTACATTCAACAAGGCCTTATTCTACTCCACCAATCTGAATCCAAATGTGGGTATATTACATCGCAGATATTAGAAAGAATCCTCTTCTCCAGGCTGCCCTAATATTTTTCCTAAGGAAATTTCATACCACCCGGGATTTAGAGACCATACAGATATGACAGATTGCTACGTCAATCTTTACTATGTTTTCTAGATCACATTTGAGATGGTAGCATGATTACTTGAATCGGGCATGGCCAAAGGCCTTATTTTACTGTAACTAAACTGAATTCGAATGCAGGTTTCTTACATTGATGATATTAGAAAGAATCTTCTGCAGTTTCCTCCAAACCTATTGCTCAGGAAATGTCGTACCACACGGAATTTAGAGTGCCTATAGTGGGGAGAGCCTTCTACTGCCGTTTTTAATTTGTTTTCGATATCACATTGGAGATGTTTGCATGATTACTTGAAGGGTGCATAACGCAAGGCCTTATTTTACTGACACTAAACTGAATCCAAATGTAGGTTTCTTACACTGCTGATATTAGAAAGAATCTTCTTCTGCAGCTTCCCGTAATGCTATCATTAAGGAAATTTCGTACCTCACGAGATTTAGTGTGCATACAGAAAGATAACATTCTAAAGAAATGTTTACTGTATTCGAAATCACATTGAGATGGTATCATGATTACTTAAATGTCAGCTCCAGGAAGGCCTAATACAATTCCACTAAACTGAATCCAAATATAGGTAACTTACACAGCGGATATTAGAAGGAATTTTCTGCTCCTGACTCCACTAATATTATTCCTAAGGAATTTCGTACCACACGGGATTTACAGTGCATAGAGTGAGGACAGCCTTCTACTGCAATCTTTACTATGTTTCGATATCACATTGGAAATACTCCATGATTACTTAAAAAGCACACCGAGAAATTCCTTATTCTACTCAACTAAACTGAATCTAAATGTAGGTTGCTTACACTGCTCATATTTGAAGGAATCTTCTTCTGAAGTAACTCCTTATGCTATTGCTTTAGAAAATTCGTGCTGTATGGTATTTAGAGTCAATAAAATAATGACAGCATGCTCCTTCAATCTTTACATTGTTTTCCATGTCACATTGTAGATGGTTGCATGAACACGTAAATATCACAACAAGGAAGATTTTTTTCGACCCCTCCTAACTGAATTCAAATATAGGTTTCTTATATTGCTGATATTAGAAAAAACCTTCTTTTGCAGCTTCCCCCACTGCTTTTGCTAAGGAAATTACGTACCACACGGATTTACAGTGCATAGAATGAGGACAGCCTTCTACTGCAATCTTTTTCTATGTTTCGATATAACATTGGAAATGGTTGCATGAGTACTTAAATAGCACATCCAGAAATACCTTATTCTGCTTAACTAAGCTCAATCCAAATGTAGGTTGCTTACACTGCTTATATTAGATAGAATCTCCTTATGAAGCTTCCCCTACTACTATTGACATGGGAATTTCGTTCCACACGGGATTTCGAGTGCATACAGAAGGAACAATTTCCTACTGCAATGTTTACCCTTTTCGTAATCACATTGGAGATGGTTTAATGATTATTTAAATATCACCCATAGCAAGGCCTAATAATACTCCACTAAACTGATTGCAAATATACATAACTTTCCTTGAGATATTAGGAAGAATTTTCTTCTCCAGGCACCACTAATATTATTCTAAGGAAATTTCTTACCACACGGGATTTAGGGAGCGTATAGTGTAGACAGCCTTCTACTGCCATATTTACTATGTTGTCGATATCACATTGGAGATGGTTGCATGATTATATTCATGGGACATGCCGCAAGGCATTATTTTAGTGAAACTAAATTGAATTCAAATGTGCCTTTCTAACATTGCTGATATTAGAAAGAATCTTCTTCTGCAGCTTCTTCGAATGCTACTGTTTTGAAAATTTCGTGTCACACGGGATTTAGAGTGCATACGGAAAGGACAACTTTCTACTACAATGTTTAATATGTTTTCGAATTCACATTGGAGATGGTTGAATGATTACCTAAATAGCCCATCCAGCAAGGCCTTATTCTATTGCACTAATTTTAATCCAAATGTACGTATCTTACATGGCAGATATTAGAAAGAATCTTCTTATGAAGCTTCCCCTAATGCTATTGCTAAGGAAAATTCTTGCCGCATGGGTTTTCTGTGCATACAGAAGGATAACTTTCTACTGTAATGTTTACTCTTTTTCAAATAACATTGAGATGGTTTCATGATTACTTAAATATCACCTCGAGCAAGGCCTAATACAGCTCCACTAATCTGAATGAAAATATAGGTAACTCACAGGGCCGAATATTAGAAAGAATTTTCTTATCCAGGCTCCACTAATGTTATTCCTAAGGAAGTTTCATACCACACGGGATTTAGAGTCCATACAGAGATGACAGCCTGCTACTTCAATCTTTACACAGTTTTTCATATCACATTGTAGATGGTTGCATGAACATGTAAATAACAAAGCAAGGAAGTCACTTTTCGACCCTAGTAAAGTGAATCCAAATGCACTTTTCTTACATTGCTGGTATTAGAATGATTCTTCTTCTGCAGCTTCCCCTAATGCCATGGTTAAGGAAATTTCGTACTACATGGGATTTAGATTGCATATGTGCAGGGCAGTTTTCTATTGCAATTTTACAGTTTTCCATATCGCATTAGAGATGGTAGCATAATTACTTGAATGGGACTACCCACAAGGCCTTATTTTACTGAAACTAAACTGAATCCAAATGTAGGGTTCTAACATTGCTGATATTAGAAAGAATCTTCTTTTGCAGCTTTCCCAAATGCTTTTGCTAAGGAAATTACGTACCACACGGATTTAGAGTGCATAGAATGAGGACAGCCTTCTACTGCAATCTTTTTCTATGTTTCGATATAACATTGGAAATGGTTGCATGATTACTTAAATAGCACATCCAGAAATACCTTATTCTGCTTAACTAAGCTCAATCCAAATGTAGGTTGCTTACACTGCTTATATTGGATAGAATCTCCTTATGAAGCTTCCCCTACTACTATTGACATGGAAATTTCGTTCCACACGGGATTTCGAGTGCATACAGAAGGAACAACTTCCTACTGCAATGTTTACCCTTTTCGTAATCACATTGGAGATGGTTTCATGATTACTTAAATATCACCTCGAGCAAGGCCTAATACAGCTCCACTAATCTGAATGAAAATATAGGTAACTTACAGGGCCGTATATTAGAAAGAATTTTCTTATCCAGGCTCCACTAATGTTATTCCTAAGGAAGTTTCGTACCACACGGGATTTAGAGTCCATACAGAGATGACAGCCTGCTACTTCAATCTTTACACAGTTTTTCATATCACATTGTAGATGGTTGCATGAACATGTAAATAACAAAGCAAGGAAGTCATTTTTCGACCCTAGTAAAGTGAATCCAAATGCACTTTTCTTACATTGCTGGTATTAGAATGATTCTTCTTCTGCAGCTTCCCCTAATGCCATGGTTAAGGAAATTTCGTACCACATGGGATTTAGATTGCATATGTGCAGGACAGTTTTCTATTGCAATTTTACAGTTTTCCATATCACATTTGAGATGGTAGCATAATTACTTGAATGGGACAACCCACAAGGCCTTATTTTACTGAAACTAAACTGAATCCAAATGTAGGTTTCTAACATTGCTGATATTTGAAAGAATCTTCTTTTGCAGCTTTCCCAAGTGCTTTTGCTAAGGAAATTACGTACCACACGGATTTACAGTGCATAGAATGAGGACAGCCTTCTACTGCAATCTTTTTGTATGTTTCGATATCACATTGGAAATGGTTGCATGATTACTTAAATAGCACATCCAGAAATTCCTTATTCTTCTTAAGTAAGCTCAATACAAATGTATGTTGCTTACATTGCTTATATTAGATATAATCTCCTTATAAAGCTTCCCCTAATACTTTTGATAATGAAATTTCATTCCACACGGGAATTCGAGTGCATACAGAAGGACAACTTTCTCCTGCAATGTTTACCCTTTTCGTAATCACATTGGAGATGGTTTAATAATTATTTCAATATCACCCCCAGCAATGCCTAATACTACTCCACTAAACTGAATCCAAATATAGGTAACTTTTCTGGCAGATATTAGGAAGAATTTTCTTTTCCAGGAACCCCTAATATTATTTAAGGAAATTTCCTACCATACGGGATTTAGGGAGCGTATAGTGAAGACAGCTTTCTACTGCCATCTTTACCAAGTTGTCGATATCACTTTGGAGGTGGTTGCATGATTACATTCATGGGACTGGCCGCAAGGCATTATTTTAGTGAAACTATATTGAATTCAAATGTAGGTTTCTAACATTGCTGATATTAGAAAGAATCTTCTTCTGCAGCTTCCTCCAATGCTATTCCTAAGGAAATATCTAACCACACGGGATTTAGAGTGCAGAGAGGGAGGACAGCTTTCTACTGCAATCTTTACCTCGTTTCTTTATCACATTGGAGATGGTTGCATGATTACTTAAATAGCACACCCTGAAATTCCTTATTCTACTCAACTGAATTGAATCAAAATGTAGGTTGCTTACACTGCTCATATTAGAAGGAATCTTCTTCTGAAGATTCCCCTAATGCTCTTGCTATGGAAATTTCATACCACACGGGAATTAGACTGCATACAGAAAGGACCAATTTCTACTGAATGTTAATATGTTTTCGATAATCACATTGGAGATTTTTGCATGATTAGTTAAATAGCACATTCAACAAGGCCTTATTCTGCTCCACCAAACTGAATCCAAATATAGGTTACTTACACAGCGGATATTAGAAGGAATTTTCTGCTCCTGACTCCACTAATATTATTCCTAAGGAATTTCGTACCACACGGGATTTACAGTGCATAGAGTGAGGACAGCCTTCTACTGCAATCTTTACTATGTTTCGATATCACATTGGAAATACTCCATGATTACTTAAATAGCACATCCAGAAATTCTTTATTCTACTCAACTAAAGTGAATCAAAATGTAGGTTTCTTACACTGTTCGTATTAGACGGAATCTTCTTCTGAAATTTCCCCAATTTCGATAGCTATGGAAATTTCGTACCACAAGGGATTGAGACTGCAGAAAGAAGGACAACTATCTACTGAATTTTAATATGTTTTCGATAATCACATTGGAGATTTTTGCATGACCAATTAAATAGCACATACAACAAAGCCTTATTCTACTCCACCAAACTGTATCAAATTTGGGTATCTTACGTGGCAGATATTAGAAAGAACCTTCTTCTCCAAGCTCCCCTAAGTTTATTCCAAAGGAAATTTCGTACCGCACGGGATTTAGAGTCCATGCAGAGATGCCTGCATGGTACTTCAATCTTTACATTGTCTTCCATATCACATTGTAGATGGTTGCATGATCACATAAATATCATACCAAGGAATTCTTTTTTCGACACTTACAAACTGAATTCGAATGTAGGTTTCTTACATTGATGATATTAGAAAGAATTTTCTTCTGCTGTTTTCCCCGAAGCTATGGCTCAGGAAATTTCATGCCACACGTCATTTAGACTGCATATAGTGAGAACAGAATTTTTTGCCATTTTAAATTTTTTTTCGATATCACATTGGAGATGGTTGCATGTTTCCTTGAAACGGTATAATGCAAGGCCTTATTTTACTGAAACTAAACTGAATCCAAACGGAGGTTTCTTACAATCCTGATATTAGAAAGAATCGTCTTCCTCAGCTTCCAATAATGCAATGGTTATATTAATTACGTACCATACGGGATTTAGAGACCATATATTGAGGACAGGTTTCTTCTGCAATCTTTACTATGTTTTCGATATCACATTGGATATGTTTGCATGATTATTTAAATAGCACTCCAGAAAATCCTTACTCTACTTAACTAAGGTCAATCCAAAAGTAGGTTGCTTACACTGCTTATATTCGAAATAATCTTCTTATGATGCTTCCCCTAATGCTATTGCTAAGGAAATTTCGTACCACACGTGATTTAGAGTGCATACAGAAAGGACAACTTTCTACTGCAATGTTTACAGTTTTCAAAATCACATTGGAGATGGTTTCATGCTTACTTAAATATCAACCCCAGCAAGGCCTAATACTACTCCATTAAACTGATACCAAATATAGGTAACTTTCCCAGCAGATATTAGAAACAATTTTCTTCTCCAGGCTCCCCTATTGTTATTCCTTTGGAAATTTCATACCACACGGGATTTTGAGCACATGCAGAAAGGAAAACTTTCCACAGCAGTGTTTACAATTTTCGAAATCACATTGGAGATGGTTTCATGATTATTTAATAGCACATCCCACAAGGCCTTATTCTACTTCACTAAACAGAATCCAAATGTAGGTATCTTAGATGGCAGATATTAGAAAGAACATTCTTCTCCAGGCTCTCCTAATATTATTCCTAAGGATATATCTTAACCCACGGGATTTAGAGAGCATAAAGTTAGGACAGCCTTCTACTGCCATCTTTACTATGTTGTCGATATCACATTGGAGATGGTTGCATGATTACTTTCATGGGACATTCCGCAAGGCATTATTTTAGTGAAACTAAATTGAATTCAATTGTAGGTTTCTAACATTGCTGATATTAGAAAAAATCTTCTTCTGCAGCTTCCTCCAATGCTATTGCTAAGGAAATTTCGTACCACACGGGATTTAGAGTTCATACAGAAAGTACAACATTCTACTGCAATGTTTAATATGTTTTCGATATCACATTGGAGATGGTTGAATGATTACTTAAACAGCACATCCAGCAAGGCCTTATTCTATTGCACTAATCTAAATCCAAAATTAGGTATGTTACATGGCAGATATTAGAAAGAATCTCCTTATGAAGCTTCCCCTAATGCTATTGTTAAGGAAAATTCTTTCCACACGGGATTTACGTGCATACAAAAAGGATAACTTTCTACTGCAATGTTTACTTTTTTGAAATCACATTGAGATGTTTTGATGATTACTTAAATATCACCTTGACCAAGGCCTAATACAGCTCCACTAAACTGAATGAAAATATAGGTAACTTACATGGCCGGATATTAGAAAAATTTTCCTTCTCCAGGCTCCCCTAATGTTACTCCTAAGGAAATATCCTACCACATGGGATATAGAGTCCATACAGAGATGACAGCCTGCTACTTCAATCTTTATATTGTTTTCCTAATCACGTTGCCAATGGTTGCATAAGCACGTAAATATCACAGAAAGGAAGTCTTTTTCCAACCCCTCCAAACTGAATCCAAATGTAGGTTATTACAATGCGGATATTAGAAAGAATCTTCTTCCTCAGCTTCCCATAATGCAATGGTAACGGTAATTACGTACCATACAGGACATAGAGAGCATATAGTGAGGACAGCCTTCTACTGCAACATTTACTATGTTTTCGATATCACATTGGAGATGTTTGCATGATTAATTAAATAGCACATCCAGAAAATCCTTACTCTACTTAACTAAGGTCAATCCAAATGTAGGTTGCTTACACTGCTTATATTAGAAAGAATCTTCTTATGATGCTTCCCCTAATGCTATTGCTAAGGAAACTTCGTACCACACGTGATTTAGAGTGCATACAGAAAGAACAACTTTCTACTGCAATGTTTACTGTTTTTGAAATCACATTGAGATGTTTTCATGATTACCTAAATATCACCTTGAGCAAGGCCTAATACAACTCCACTAATCTGAATGAAAATAAAGGTAACTTACAAGGCCGGATATAAGAAAGAAATTTCTTCTCCAGGCTCCCCTAATGTTATTCCTATGGAAATTTCCTACCACACGGGATATAGTGTCCATACAGAGATGACAGCCTGCTACTTCAATCTTTACACAGTTTTCCATATCACATTGTAGATGGTTGCACGAACATGTAAATAACACAGCAAGGAAGTCTTTTTACGACCCCAGCAAAGTGAATCCAAAGGCAGGTTTCTTACATTGATGATATTAGAAAGAGTCTTCCTCTGCAGCTTCCTCCAATGCTATTGCTAAGGAAATTTCGGAAGGCACGGGATTTACAGTGCATAGAAAGAAGACAGCCTTCTACGGCAATCTTTACTATGTTTCAATATCCCATTGGAGATGATTGCATGATTACTTGAATGGGGTATCGCACAAGGCCTTATTTTACTGAAACTAAACTGAATCCAAATGTAGGTTGCTTACACTGCTCATATTAGAAGGAATCTTCTCCTGAATCTTGCTTGCTCTAATGCTATTGCTTAGGAAATTTCGTACTACACGGGATTTAGAGTGCATACACAAAGGACAAATTTGTACTACAATGTTTAATATGTTTTCGATATCACATTGGACATGGTTAAATGATTACTTAAATAGCACATCCAGCATGGCCTTATTCTACTGCACTGAACTAAGTACAAATGTAGGTATCTTTCATGGCAGATATTAGAAAGAATAATCTTATGAAGCTTCCCTTTATGCTATTGCTATGTAAATTCGTACCACACGGGATTTATGTGCATACAGAAAAGAATATTTTCTACTGAAATGTTTACTGTTTCCGAAATAACAATTAAATGGTTTCTTGATTACTTAAACAGCACATCCAGCAAAGCCGTATTCTACTCCACTAAACTGAATCCAAATGTAGGTATCTCACATGGCAGATAGTAGAAAGAACATTCTTCTCCAGGCGCCCCTAATATTATTCCTAAGGAAATTTCGTACCACACGTGATTTAGAGTGCATATAGTGAGGACAGCCTTCTACTGCCTTTTTTAATTTGTTTTCAATATCATATTGGACATGGTGGCATGTTTCCTTGAAGGGGTATAATGCAAGGCCTTATTTTACTGAAAATAAACTGAATCCAAATGGAGGTTTCTTACATTGCTGATATTAGAAAGAATCTTATTCTGCTGCTTCCCGTAATGCTATGTTTAAGGAACTTTCGGACCACACGGGATTTACAGTGTATATTGTGAGGACAGCCTTCGGTGCCATATACACTATATTTCAATATCACATTGGAAATGGTTGCATGATTACTTTTTTTAATATAATTTATTTTATTATCATTAATTTACAATTACACGTGCAATATTACGATTATTAAAATACCTCTTCATCGGGTCCCCCCCAACAACCCCATTACAGTCACTGTCCATCAGCATAGTGAGATGCTATAGAATCACTACTTGTCTTCTCTGAGTTGTACTGCCCTCCCCGTGCCCCCCCAACATTACATCTGCTAATCGTAATGCCCCTTTTTCCCTCTTACACCTCCCTTCCCGCCCATTTTCCCCAGTCCCTTTCCCTTTGGTAACTATTAGTCCATTCTTGGGTTCTGTGAGTCTGCTGCTGTTTTGTTCCTTCAGTATTATTTCTTTGTTCTTATACTCCACATATGAGTGAAATCATTTGATACTTGTCTTTTTCGGCTTGGCTTATTTGGCTGAGCATAATACCCTCTAGCTCCATCCATGTTGTTGCAAATGGTAGGATTTGTTTTCTTCTCATGGCTGAATAATATTCCATTGTGTATGTGTACCACATCTTCTTTACGCATTCATCTACTGATGGACACTTAGGTTGCTTCCATTTCTTGGCTAATGTAAATAGTGCTGCAATAAACATAGGGGTGCATTTGTCCTTTTCAAATTGTGCTGCTGCATTCTTAGGGTAAATTCCTAGGAGTGGAATTCCTTTGTCAAATTGTATTTCTATTTTGAGATTTTTGAGGAAACTCTATACTGCTTTCCACAATGGTTGAACTAATTTGCAGTCCACCAGCAGTGCAGGATGGTTCCCTTTTCTCCACATCCTCGCCAACATTTCTTGTTGTTTGTGTTTTGGATGTTGGCCATCCTCACTGGTGTGAGGTGATATCTCCTTGTGCTTTTAATCTGCATTTCTCTGATGAATAGCGATGTGGAGCGTCTTTTCATGTGCCTGTTGGCCACCTGAATTTCTTCTTTGGAGAAGTGTCTATTCATGTCCTCTGCCCATTTCTTAATTGGATTATTTGCTTTCTGTTTGTTAAGGTTCATGAGTTCTTTATATATTTTGGATGTCAACCCTTTATCAGATACGTTTTTTATGAATGTATTCTCCCATATTGTAGGATGTCTTTTTGTTCTACTGATGGTGTCCTTTGCTGTAGAGAAGATTTTCAGGTTGATATAGGCCCACTTGTTCATTTTTGCTTTTGTTTCCCTTGCCCAGGGAGATATGTTCATTAAGAAGTTGCTCATGTTTATGTCCACGAGATATTTGCCTATGTTATTTTCTAAGAGTTTTATCATTTCAGGATTTACATTCAACTCTTTGATCCACCTTGAGTTTACCTTTGTGTATGGGGCTAGACAGTAGTCAGGTTTCATTCTCTTACATGTAGCTGTCCAGTTTTTTCCAACACCAGCTGCTGAAGAGGCTGTCATCTCCCCATTGTATATCCAAGGCACTTTTATCAAATATTAATTGACTGTATATGTTTGGTTTAATGTTTGGATTTTCTATTCTGTTCCACTGGTCTGTGTGTCTGTTTTTGTGCCCATACCAAATTGTCTTGATTACTGTGGCTTTGTAGTAGAGCTTGAAGTCAGGGAGCATAATTCCCCCAGGTTTATTCCTCTTTCTCAGGATTGATTTGGCTATTCACGGTATTTGTGGTTCCATATGAATTTTATAATTATTTTACCAGTTCATTGAAGAAAGCTGATGGTAGTTTAATAGGGAGTGCATTGAATCTGTACATTGCTTTAGGTAGTATTGCCGTTTTGACAATATTTATTCTTTCTAGACAAGAGCATGGGATGCATTTCCATTCGTTAGTGTCCTGTTTAATTTCTCTTAGGGTTGTCTTGTAGTTTTCAGAGTACAGGTCTTTCACTTCCTTCATTAGGTTTATTCCCAGGCATTTTATTCTTTTTCATGCAATTGTGAATTGAATTGTTTTTCTGATTTCTCTTTCTGTTAGGTCATCATTAGTGTATAGGAAAGCAACAGATTTCTGTGTGTTAATTTTGTATCCTGCAAATTTGCTGAATTCAGATATTAGTTTTAGTGGTTTTGGAATGGAGTCTTTAGGGTTTTTTATGTGCAGTATCATGTCATCTTCAAATAGTGACAATTTGACTTCTTCTTTACCATTCTGGATGCCTTGTATGTCTTTGTTTGGTCTGATTTCGGTGGCTAGGACCTCCAGTATTATGTTGAATAACAGTGGAGAGAGGGGGATCCCTGTCTTGTTCCTGATCTTAGATGAAATGCTTTCAGAGTCTCACCATTAAGTATGATGTTAGCTGTGGGTTTGTCATATATAGCCTTTATGATATTGATGTACTTGCCCTCTATACAAATTTTGTTGAGAGTTTTAATCAGGAATGGATGCTGAATTTTGTCAAATGATTTTTGAGCATCTATGGAGATGATCATGTGGTTTTTGATTGTCTTTTTGTTGATTCGGTGGATGATGTTATTGGATTGTCGAATGTTGTACCATCCTTGCATCCCTGGGATTAATCCCTCTTGATCATGGTGTATGATCCTCTTGATGTCTTTTTGAATTCGGTTTGCTAATATTTTGTTGAGTATTTTTGCATCTACGTTCATCAGGGATATTGGTCTGTAATTTTCTTTTTTGGTGAGGTCTTTCCCCGGTTTTGGTATTAGAGTGATGCTGGCTTCATAGAATGACTTTGGAAGTGTTCCCTCCTCTTCTATTTTTTGGAAAACATTAAGGAGTATCGGTGTTATTTCTTCTCTATGTGTCTGGTAGAATTCCGAGGTGAATCCATCAGGCCCAGGGGTTTTGTTCTTTGGTAGTTTTTTGATTACCAATTCGATATCGTCACTGGTGATTGGTCTGTTTAGTTTTTCTGTTTCTTGCTTGGTCAGTCTTGGAAGGTTGTATTTTTCTAAGAAGTTGTCCATTTCTTCTATGTTTTCCAGCTTGTTAGCATATAGATTCTCATAATATTCTTTTATGATGCTTTGTGTTTCTGTGGGGTCCGTCGTGATTTTTCCTTTCTCATTTCTGATTGTGTTTATGTGTGTAGATTCTCTTTTTCTCTTAATGAGTCTGGCTAGGGTTTTATCTATTTTGTTTATTTTTTAAAAGAACCTGCTCTTGTTTTTATTGATATTTCCATTGTTTTATTCTTCTCAATTTTATTTATTTCTTCTCTAATCTTTATTATGTCCCACCTTCTGTTGACTTTGGGTCTCATTTGTTCTTCTTTTTCCAAGTTCAGTAATTGTGTCTTTAGACTATTCATTTGAGAATGTTCTTCCTTCTTTAAAAAGGCCTGGATTGCAATATACTTTCCTCTTAGAACTGCCTTTGCTGTGTCCCACAGAAGTTGTGGCTTTGTGTTGCTGTTGTCATTAAACTCCATATATTCTTTGATTTCTGTTTTGATTGGGTCATTAACCCATTGATTAATTAGGAGAGTGTTGTTAAGTCTCCATGTATTTTTGAGCCTTTTTGATTTCTTTCTAAAATTTGTTTCTCGTTTTATACCTTGGTCATCTGAGAAGTTGGTTGGTAGGATTTCAATATTTTTGAATTTACTGAGGTTCTTTTTGTCGCCTAGAATGTGGTCTTTTCTGGAAAATGTTCCATGTGCACTTGAGAAGAATGTGTATCCTATTGCTTATGATTGTACAGTTCTGTAGATGTCTGTTAGGTCCATCTGTTCTAGTGTGTTGTTCAGTGCCTCTGTGTCTTTACTTATTTTATGTCTGGTTGATCTGTCCCCTGGAGTGAGTGCTGTGTTGAAGTCTCCTAAGATGAAAGCATTGCTGTCTATTTCCTCCTTTAATTCTGGTAGTATTTGTCTCACATATGCTGGCGCACCTGTGTTGGGTGCATATATATTTATAATGGTTATATCTTCTTGTTGGACTGACCCCTTTATCATTATGTAGTGTCCCTCTTAACCTTTTGCTGCTTTCTTCGTTTTGAAGTCTATTTTGTCTGATACAAGTACTGCAACACCTGGTTTTTTCTCGTTGTTGTTTGCATGAAATATCTTTTTCCATCCCTTCACTTTTAGTCTGTGTATATCTTTGGATTTGAGGTGAGTTTCTTGTAGGCAGCATATAGATGGGTCTTGATTTTTTATCCATTCTGTTACTCTGTGTCTTTTGATTGGTGCATTCAGTCCATTTACATTTAGGGTTTTTATTGATAGATATGTGCGTATTGCCATTGCTGGCTTTAGATTCCTGATTACCAAGGGTTCAAGAATTGCTTCTTTACTATCTAACAATCTAACTTAACTTTCTTGTTATGTTATTGTAAACACAGTCTGATGTTTATTTCTCTTCCTTCTTATTCCTCCTCCTCCATTCTTTCTATAATAGGTGTTTTATTCATTGACTTTAGTCAGTATTTGGATGGTCTGCTTTCTTTGCTATGATTTTTTTTTCCTCTGGTGACATCTTTTTAGCCTTAGGTGTGCTTCCATCAAGAGCAGTCCATTTAAGATATCCTGTAGAGGTGGTTTATGAGAGGCAAACTCTCTTAACGTTCTTTTGCCTGGAAATTGTTTAATGCCTCCATCATATTTAAATGATAATCGTGCTGGATACAATATTCTTGTTTGGAGGCCATTCTGTTTCATAACGTTTAATATATCATGCCATTCTCTTCTTTCCTGTAAGTTTTCTGTTGAGAAGTCTGATGACAGTCTGAAGGGTTTTCCTTTGTAGGTGATCTTTTTTCTCTCTCTAGCTGCCTTTAATACCCTGTCTTTATCTTTCATCATTGCCATCTTAGTTTTATGTGTCTTGTTGCTGTCTTCCTTCGGTCCCTTGTGTTGGGAGATCTATGAGCTTTGGTGGACTGTGAGACTATTTCCTTCCCCAGCGAGGGAAAGTTTTCAGCAATTATTTCTTCAAAGGCACTTTCTATCCCTTTTTCTCTCTCTTCTTCCACTGGTACTCCTATAATTCAAATATTGTTCCGTTTGGATTTGTCACACAGTTCTCTTAATATTGTTTCATTCATAGAAATCCTTTTATCTCTCTCTGCCTAGGCTGCTCTGTACTCCTGTTCTCTGTTTTCTATTCCATTACAAGTCTCTTGCATCTCATCCATTCTGCTGTTAAGCCCGTCGATCGCTTGTCTGATTTCTGTATTGTCTTTCCACAGTTCCCTCACTTCCTCCCTCACCTCTTGCACATTTCTCTGTAGGTCCATCAGCATGGTTATGACTTTTATTCTGAATTCTTTTCAGGGAGGCTATGCATTTCCATCCCTTCAGAATCCCTCTCTGGGGTTGTCTGGTTGATTTTGGTCTGAACCATATTCCTCTGTCTTTTCATGGTTATATAATTGGTCACTGATAGTTGCCACGTATGTCAGCTGGGCTCTCTAAGACTTTAAAAGGAGGAGAAAAAAAAGAAAAAAAAGAAAAAAAGAAAGAAAGAAAGAAAAGGAAAAACAAAACAAAACAGAAAACAAAACAAAAGAAAGAAAAAATGACCACAGGACGAAGATTCTGTGGGAATGCTCTAGGTGGTGCTCTTGCCTCGCTATTCCACAGCTGTGACTGTGCAGCTCCACAGGGCCCTTTATCGCTCTGGCACAGGTGGGAACGAATAGGAGGCTTTTGATCTCAGTGAGAAGGGTTAAGTATGGCTACGCTTCCTCAGTCACCAGCTAAGGTGTCTGAAACACCCCAGGACTCATAGCCTGCTGGGCTGAGTGTGCTGGGGCGATCCGGCTCCTCTGCTGGGCGCCTGTCTCTTTAAGAGCACTGAAGAAAGCACGCGCATTTTTTTTCCTTCCCGGGAGCCGGCTGCAAGCACCCTGGAGCGTTCCCTGTTCAGATCCTGCACTCTGTCTCCCCAATCTCCGGTGCACTGCGCAATGTGGGTCAGCTCTCCCTGCGCAGATCACCGGGGCAGGCTAATACGCGGGCTGTACTTCCAATCCATCCCGGCTCTGTATCCTCTTCTCCCGCTGGAGCACTGGGGTGGGGGAGGCCTCAGGTCCCACCAGGTTGCTGCTCCGTATCTAACCGGCCTCTTGGGGTGCCAAGTCCTCTCATGTGTAGCTGCATGCTGTGCGCTTTCCTGTGTATTCTCGTCTCTCTTTTAGGAATAGATGCATTTTCTTTGTTTTCGTAGATATATATAGTGTTGGGAGGAGATTTCTGCTGCCGTGCTCACACCGCCATCATTACAGGAGTTCGGTTGCATGATTACTTAAATAGCACATCCAGAGATACCTTATTCTACTCAACTAATCTGAGTCCAAATGTAGTTTGCTTACACTGCTCATACTAGAAGGAATCTTCTTCTGAAGTTTCCCCAATGCTATTGCTAAGGAAATATCGTACCACACGGGATTTAGAGTGCATACAGAAAGGACAAGTTTCTACTGCAATGTTTAATATGTTCTCGATATTACATTGGAGATGGTTGCATGATTACTTAAATAGCACCTCCAGCAAGGCCTTATTCTACTCCAGTAAACTGAATCCAAATGTACGTATCTTACATGGCAGATATTACAAAGAACCTTCTTCTCCAGGGTGCCCTAACGTTATTCCTAAGGAAATTTCGTAACGCACAGGATTTAGAGTCCATACAGTGATGACTGCATGGTACTTCAATCTTTACATTGTTTTCCATATCACATTGAAGATGGTTGCATGATCATGTAAATATCACACCAAGGAAGTCTTTTTTCGACCCTTCCAAACTGAATCCAAATGTAGGTTTCTTACATTGCTGATATTAGAAAGAACCTTCTTCTGCATCTTCCTGCAATGATATTGATAAGGAAATTTCGTACCACATGGGATTTACAGTGCATAGAGTGAGGACAGCCTTCTACTGCAATGTTTACTATATTTCGATATCACATTTAAAATAGTTGCATGATTACATAAATAGCACATCCAGAAAGTCCTTTTTCTACCCAACTAAACTCGATCCAAATGTAGGTTGCTTACACTGCTCATATTAGAAGGAATCTTCTTCTGATGCTTGCCCTAATGTTATTGCTAAGGAATTTTCATAACATAAGGGATTTAGAGTGCATAAAGGACAAATTTCTACTGCAATGTATACTGTTTTCAAAATCACATTGGAGATGGTTTCATGATTACTTAAATATCAGCTCCAACAAGGCCTAATACTAGTCCATGAAACTGAATCCAAATGTATGTATCCTGCATGGGAGATATTAGAAAGAATCTTCTTCTCCAGGCTGCCCTAATATTATTACCAAGGAAATTCCATACCACCAGGGATTTAGAGTCCATACAGATATGACAGACTGCTACGTCCATCTTTACAATGTCTTCCAGATCACATTGGAGATGGTAGCATGATTACTTGAATCGGGCATGGTGCAAGGCCTTATTTTACTGTAACTTAACTGAACTCGAATGTAGGTTTCCTACATTGATGATATTAGAAAGAATTTTCTGCAGTTTGTCCCAAAGCTTTTGCTCAGGAAAATTCGTACCACAAGGAATTTAGAGTGCATATAGTGAGTAGAGCCTTCTCCTGCCATTTTTAATTTGTTTTCGATAACACATTGGAGATGGTTGAATGATTACTTGAAGGGACATAACGCAATGCCTTATTTTACTGACACTAAACTGAATTCAAATGTAGGTTTCTTACACTGCTGTTATTAAAAGAATCTTCTTCTACAGCTTACCGTAATGGATCATTAAGGAAATTTCGTACCACACTGGATTTAGTGTGCATACGGAAAGGATAACTTTCAAATGCCGTGTTTACTGTATTCAAAATCACATTGAGATGGTTTCAGGATTACTTAAATATCACCTCCAGGAAGGCCTAATCCAACTCCACTAAACTGAATCCAAATATTGGTAACTTATACAGCGGATGTTGAAAGAATTTTCTTCTCCAGACCATCCTAATATTATTCCTATGGAAATTTCGTACCATACGGATTTACATTGCATAGAGTGAGAACAGCCTCTATGGCAATCTTTACTATGTTTCGATATCACATTGGAAATAGTCCATGATTACTTAAATAGCACATCCAGAAATTCCTTACTCTACTCAACTAACCTGAATCTAAATGTACGTTTCTTACCTTGCTCATATAAGAAGCAATCTTCTTCTGTAGCTTCCCCTAATGCTATTGCTTTGGAAAATTCGTGCCATACGGGATTTAGAGTCCATACATTAGTGACAGCATGCTACTTCAATTTTTACATTGTTTCCCATGTCACATTGTAGATGGTTGTATGAACACATAAACATCACAGCAAGGAAGTCTATTTTCGACCCCACATTACTCAATCAAAAATGCTGCTTTCTTATATTGCTGGTATTAGAAAGATTCTTCTTCTGCAGCTTCCCCTAGTGCTATCGTTAAGGAAATTTAGTACCACACTGGTTTTAGGGTGCATTTAGTGAGGACAGCCTTCTGCTTGCATCTTAACTACGTTGTTGTTATCACATTTGTGATGGTTGCATGATTACTTGAACGGGACGTCCCACAAGGCCTTATTTTACTGAAACTAAACTGAATCAAAATGCAGGTTTCTTACATTGCTGATATTAGAAGGAATCTTCTTCTGAATCATCCCCTAATGCTATTGTAAGGAAATTTCATACCACACGGGATTTAGCGTGCATTCAGGAAGGACAATTTTCTACTGCAATGTTTAATATGTTTTCGGTAATCACATTGGAGATTATTGAATAAGTTCGTAAATATCACACCAAGGCAATCTTTTCTTCACCCCACAAAACTGAATACAAATGTTGGTTTCTTACATTGGTAATATTAGAAAGATTATTCTTCTGCAGCGTCCCCCAATGCTACAGGTCAGGGAATTTCGTACCACATGGGATTTACAGTGCATTGAGTGAGGACTGCCTTCTACTGCAATCTTTACTATGTTTCAATATCACATTGCAAATGGTTGTATGATTACTTAAATAGCACATCCAGAAATTCCTTATTCCAATCAACTAAGCTGATTTTAAATGTAGGTTGCTTACACTGCTCATATTGGAAGGGATCTTCTGTTGCTTGCCCTAAAGCTATTGCAAAGGAATTTTCACACTACACGGGATTTAGAGTGCATACAGAAAAGAGAACTTTCTACTGCAATGTTTAGCATGTTTTCGATAATCACATTTTAGATGGTTCGGTGATAACTTAAATAGCACAACCATCAAGGCCTTATTCTACTCCACTAAACAGTAACTAAATGTAATTATCTTGCAAGGCAGATATTTGAAAGAATCTTCTTCTCAATGCTACCCTAATATTATTCCTAAGGCAATTTCGTGCCACATGAGATTTAGAGTGCATGCCGTGAGGACAGCCTTCTACTGCAATCTTTACTATGTTTCGAAATCACATTGGAGATGGTTGTGTGATTACTTAAATAGCACATCTAAAAATTCCATATTCTACTCAACTAAGCTGAATACAAATGTAGGTTTCCTACACTGCCCATATTAGAAGGAATCTTGTTCTGAAGCTTTTCCTAATGCTATTGCTAAGGAAATTTCGTACCACATGGGATTTAGAGTGCATAAAGAAATGTAAACTTTCTACTGCAATGTTTAATATGTTTTTAATAACACATTGGAGATGGTTGCATGATTGCTTAAATAGCACATCCGGAAATTCCTTATTCTACTCATCTAACCTGAATCCAAAAGTATCTTGCTTAAACTGCTTATATGAGAAAGAATCTTCTTATGAAGCTTCCCCTAATGCTATTGCTGAGAAAATTTCGTACCACACGGGATTTAGAGTGCATTAAGAAAGGACAACTTTCTACTGCAATGCTTACTATGTTTTCGATATCACATTGGAGATGGTAGCATGATTACTTGAATGGGGCATCAAGAAAGGCCTTATTTTACGGAAACTAAACTGAATCAAAATGTAGGTTTCTTACATTGCTGATATTAGAAAGAGACTTCAGCAGCTTCCCCCAAAGCTATGGCAAAGGAAATTTCGTTCCACACGGTATTTATAGTGCATATATTGAGGACAGTCTTCTACTGCAGTCTTTCCTATGTTTTCGATATCACAGTGGAGATTGTTGCATGAATACTTCAATGGAGCACACGCAAGGCCTTATTTTCTGAAATAAATGCCATCCAATTGGAGGTTTCCTGCATTGATGATATTAGAAAGAATCTTCTTCTGCAGCTTCCCCCAATGCTATTGCTAAGGAAATTTCGTTAAACACTGGGTTCAGAGTGCATACAGAAAGGACAACTTTCTACTGCAATGTTTAATATGTTTTCTATATTACATTGGGGATGGTTGCATGATTACTACAGTAGCACATCCAGCAACGCCTTATTCTACTCCACTAAATTGATTCCAAATGTACGTATCTCACATGGCAGATATTAGAAAGAACCTTCTTCTAAAGGCTCCCTTAATATTATTCTTAATGACATTTCTTCCCACACGGGCGTTACAGTCCATACAGAGATGACCGACTGCTACTACAATCTTTTCATTGTTTTCCATATCACATTGAAAATTGTTGCATGAACATTTATAAATCACACCAAGGAAGTCTTTTTTCGACCCCAGAATTCTGAATCCAAATGTAAGTTTCTTACATTGCTGATATTAGAACGAACCTCCTTCTGCAGCTTCCCGGAATGCTATGGTTAAGGAAACTTCATACCACATGGGATTTTGAGTGCATATAGTGAGGACAGCATACTACTGCAATCTTTACTATGTTTTAGATATCACATTATAGATGGTTGCATGAATACCTGAATGGGGCATCCCGCAAGCCCGTATGTTACTGAAAAAAGACTGAATTCAAATGTAGGTCTCTTACATTGATGATAGTAGAAAGAATCTTCTGTAGTTTCCACTAATGCTATGGTTAAGGAAATTTCGGGCCGTATGGGATTTTCTAGTGCATACAGCGACATCAGGTTCCTATGGCAATTTTACTTGGTTTTCCATATCACATTGGAGATGGTAGCATAATTAATTGAATCGGGCATCGTGCAAAGCCTTATTTTACTGAAACTAAGCTGAATCCAAATGTAGGTTTCTTACATTGCTGATATTAGAACCTTCTTCTGCAGTTCCCCAAAAACCATTACTAAGAAATTATGTACCACACGGAATTTCGAGTTCTTGTAGTGAGGACAGCCTTCTACTGCAATCTTTACTATGTTTTCAATATCACATTGGCCTTGGTTGCATGATTACATAAATAGCACATCCAGAAATTCCTTATTCCACTCAACTAAGCTGAATGCAAATATAGGTTTCTTAAACTGCTCATATTAGAAAGAATCTTCTTATGAAGCTTCCCGTAATGCTCTGGTTAAGGAAATTTCGTACCACAAGGGATTTAGAGGGCATATAGTGAGGACAGACTTCCACTGCAATGTTTACTATGTTTTTGATATCTCACTGGAGATGGTCGCATGATTACTTAAATAGCATATCCATAAATTCCTTATTCTACTCAACTGAACTAAATCCAATGTAGGTTCCTTAAGTTGCTTATATTAGAAAGAATCTTCTTATGAAGTTTCCTCTAATGCTATTGCTAAGGAAATTTCGTACCACATGGGATTTAGAGTGGATACTTAAAGGACAACTTTCTACTGTAACGTTTACTGTGTTTTCGATATCACATTTAGATGGTAGCATGATTACTTGAATGTGGCATCGTGGAAGGCCTTATTTTACTGAAACTAAACTGAATTCAAATGTAGGTTTCTTAAGGATATATATTGCTGATATTAGTAAGAATCTTGTCCTGCAGCTTCCCCCGATGCTATTACTAAGGAAATTTCGTACCACACTGGATTTGGAGTTCATAAAGTGTGGAGAGCCTTCTACTGCAATCTTTACAATGTTTCGATATCACATTGGAGATGGCTGATTGATTTCTTTAACAGCACATCCAGAAATTCCTTATTCTACTCAACTAAACTGAATCCAAATATAGGTTGCTTACACTGCTCATATGAAAAGGAATCATTTTCTCCAGCCTCCCCTAATATTGTTCCTAAGGTAATTTCATACCGCAATGTATTTTGAGTGCATTCAGAAAGGACAATGTTCTACTGCAATGTTTAATATGTTTTTGATATCACATTGGACATGGTTGCATGATTACTTAAATAACACTTCTGGCAGTGCCTTATTCTATTCCAATAAACTGAATCCATATGTAGGTAACTTACACGGCAGATATTAGAAAGAACCTCCTTCTCTTGGCTCCTCTAATGTTATTCCTTAGGAAATTTCGTACCACACGGGATTTATACTGCATACAGTGAGGAAAGCCTTCTACTTCAATCTTTACTATCTTTTGATATCACATTGGAGATGGTTGCATGAATACTTGAATGGGGCATCCCGCAAGGCCTTATTTTACTGAAACTAAATGGAATTCAATTGGAGGTTTCTTACATTGCTGATATTAGAAAGAATCTTCTTCTACAGCTTCCCCAATGCTATTTCTAAGAATATTTCGTACCATACGGGATTTAGAGTCCCTACAGAAATGACAGCCTGCTACTTCAATCTTTACATTGTTTTCCATATCACATTGTGGATGGTTGCAAGAACACGTAACAATCAGACCAAGGAAGTCTTTTTTCGACCCCACCAAACTGAATCCAAATGTAGGTTTCTTACATGGCTAATATTAGAAACAATCTCCTTCTGCAGCTCCCCTATTGTTATGGTTAAGGAAATTTCATTCCATATGGGATATAGAGTGCATATAATGAGGAACGCCTTCTACTGCCATGTTTACTATGCTTTCGATATCACATTGGAGATGGTTGCATGAACACGAAAATATCACACCAAGGAAGTCTTTTCTCGACCCCAACAAACTGAATCCAAAAGCAGGTTTCGTACATTGCTGATATTACAAAGAATCTTCTTATGCAGCTTCCCCTAATGCTATGGTTAAGGAAATTTCGTACCACACGGGATTTAGAGTGCTTACAAAAAGGACAACTTTCTACTGCAGTGTTTTATATGTTTTCGATATCACAATTCAGATGGTTGCATGATTACTTAAATAGCACACCCATAAATTCCTTATTCTACTATACTAAGCTGAAACCAAATGTAGGTTGCTTACACTGCTTATATTAAAAAGAATCTTCCTTTGAAGCTTCCCCTAATCCTATTTCTAAGGAGATTTCATCCCACACGAGATTTAGAGTGCATCAAAAATGACAAATTTCTCCTGAAATCTTTAATATGTTTTTGATATCACATTGGAGATGGTTGCATGATTACTTATATAGAACTTCCGGCAGGGCTTTATTCTATTCCACTAAACTGAATCCAAATGTAGGTAGCTTACACGGCAGATGTTAGAAAGAACCGTCTTCTGCGGCCTACCCTAATGTTATTCCTAAGGAAATTTTGTACCACACGGCATTTATAGTGCATAAAGTAAGGACAGCCCTGTAATGCAATCTTTACTGTGTTTCGATATCACATTTTACATGGTTGCATTAATACCTGAATGGGGCATCCCGCAAGGCCTTATTATACTGAAACTAAATGGAATCCAGTTGGAGGTTTCTTACATTGCTGATATTAGAACGAATCTTCCTCATGTTCCCCAATGCTATTGCTAAGGAAATTTCGTACAACACGGGATTTAGAGTGCCTACAGTGAGGACAGCCTTCTACTGGAATCTTTACTATGTTTTGATATCACAAAGGAGTTGGTTGCATGAATACATAACTATTACACCAAGGAAATCTTTTTTCGACCAAAGCAAACTGAATCCTAATGTAGGTTTCTTACGTTTCTGATATTAGAAAGAATCTTCTTCTTCAGGTTCCCCAATGCTTTTGCTAAGGAAATTTCATACAACACAGGATTTAGGGTGCCTACAGTGAGGACAGCCTTCTATTGGAATCTCTATGTTTTGATTCCACAAAAGAAACGGTTGCATGAATACATAAACATTACACCAAGGAAATCATTTTTCGACCCCACCAAACTGAATCCAAATGTAGGTTTCTTACACTGCTGATTATAGAAAGATCCTTCTTCTGCATCTCCCCCAAAGCCATTGCTAAGGAAATTTGGTACCACCCAGGATTAAGAGTGCACATAGTGAGGAGAGCCTTCTACAGCAATGTTTAATATATTTTTGATATCATATAGGTGATGGTTGCATGATTACTTAAACAGTACTTCCAGCACGGCCTTATTTCAATTCCACTAATCTGAATCCAAATGTAGGTAACTTACATGGCAGATATTAGAAAGAACTTTCTTCTCCAGTCTCCCCTAATTTTATTCTTAAGGAAATTTCGTACCACACGGTATTTATTGTGCATACAGAAATGACAACTTTCTACTGCAATGTTTAGTATGTTTTTGATATCACATTGGACAAGGATGCATGATTACTTAAAAAGCACTTTCAGAAAAGCCTTATTCTTCTCCACTCAGCTGAGTCCACATATAGGTATCTCACATGGCAGTTATTAGAAAGAACCTTCTTCTCCAGGCTCCCCTAATATTATTCTTAATGAAATTTCATCCCACACCGGGGAAAGAGTCCATACAGAGATGAAAGCCTTCTACTTAAATCTTTACATTGTTTTCCACATCACATTGTAGATGGTTGCATGAATACGTAAATATCACACAAAGGAAGTCTTTTTTCGTCTCCACCAAAATGAGTCCAAATGTACGGTTCTTACATTGTTGATATTGAAAATAATCTCCTTCTGCAGCTTCCCCCATGCTATGGTTAATCAAATTTCGTACCACACGGGATTAAGAGTCGCATACATTGCACAAAACTTCTACTGCAATCTTTACTATATTTTCGATATCACATTGGAAATACTCCATGATTACTTATATAGCACATCCAGAAATTCCTTATTCTACTCAACCAAACTGAATCTAAATGTAGGTTGCTTACACTGCTTATATTAGATAGAATCTCCTTATGAAGCTTCCCCTAATACTATTGATAAGGAAATATCGTTCCACACGGGATTTCGAGTGGATACAGAAGGGACAACTTTCTACTGCAATGTTTACCCTTTTCGTAATCACATTGGAGATGGTTTCATGATTATTTAAATATCACCCCCAGCAAGGCCTAATCCTACTCCAATAAACTGATTCCAAATATAGGTAACTTTCCTGGCAGATATTAGGAAGAATTTTCTTCTCCAGGCACCCCTAATATTATTCTAAGGAAATTTCGTACCACACGGGATTTAGGGAGCGTATAGTGAAGACAGCCTTCTACTGCCATCTTTACTATGTTGTCGATATCACATTGGAGATGGTTGCATGATTACATTCATGGAACATGCCGCAAGGGATTATTTTAGTGAAACTAAATTGAATTCAAATGTCGGTTTCTAACATTGCTGATATTAGAAATAATCTTCTTCTGCAGCTTCCTCCAATTCTACTGCTATGGAAATTTCGTATCACACGGGATTTAGAGTGCATACAGAAAGGACAACTTTCTACTGCAATGTTTAATATGTTTTCGATATCACATTGGAGATGGTTGAATGATTACCTAAATAGCACATCCAGCAAGGCCTTATTCTATTGAACTAATCTTAATCCAAATGTACGTATCTTACATGGCAGATATTAGAAAGAAACTTCTTATGAAGCTTCCCCTTATGCTATTGCTAAGGAAAATTCTTGCCACATGGGATTTATGTGCATACAGAAAGGATAACTTTCTACTGTAATGTTTACTGTTTTTCAAACCACATTGAGAGGGTTTCATGATTTCTTAAATATCACCTCGAGCAAGGCCTAATACAGCTCCACTTATCTGAATGAAAATATAGGTAACTTACAGGGCCGGATATTAGAAAGAATTTTCTTATCCAGGCTCCCCTAATGTTATTCCTAATGAAGTTTCGTACCACACGGGATTTAGAGTCCACACAGAGATGACAGCCTGCTACTTCAATCTTTACACAGTTTTCCATATCACATTGTAGATGGTTGCATGAACATGTAAATAACACAGCAAGGAAGTCTTTTGTCGACCCCAGTAAAGTGAATCCAAATGCAGGTTTCTTACATTGCTGGTATTAGAATGATTCTTTTCTGCAGCTACCCCAATGCCATGGGTAAGGAAATTTCGTACCACTTGGGATTTAGATTGCATATATGGAGGCCAGGTTTCTATTGCAATTTTACAGTTTTCCATATCATATTGGATATGGTAGCATAATTACTTGAATGGGACAACACGCAAGGCCTTATTTTACTGAAACTAAACTGAATACAAATGTAGGTTTCTAACACTGCTGATATTAGAAAGAATCTTCTTCTGCAGCTTCCTCCAATGCTATTCCTAAGAAAATATCTTACCACACGGGATTTAGAGTGCATAGAGTGAGGACAGCCTTCTACTGCAATATTTACTATGTTTCGATATCACTTTGGAGATGGTTGCATGATTACTTAAATAACACACCCTGAAATTGCTTATTCTACTCAAATAAAGTGAATCAAAATGTAGGTTGCTTACACTGCTCATATTAGAAGGAATCTTCTTCTTAAGTTTCCCCTAATGCTCTTGCTATGGAAATTTCGTACCACACGGGATTTAGACTGCATACAGAAAGGACAAATTTCTACTGAATGTTAATATGTTTTCGATAATCACATTGGAGATTTTTGCATGATTATTTAAATAGTACATCCAACAAGGCCTTATTGTACTCCACCTAACTTATTCCAAATGTAGTTATCTTACATGGCAGATATTAGAAAGAATCTTCTTCTCCAGGCTGCCCTAATATTTTCCTAAGGTAATTTCGTACCACCCGGGATTTAGAGACCATACAGATATGACAGACTGCTACGTCAATCTTTACTATGTTTTCTAGATCACATTTGAGATGGTAGCATGATTACTTGAATCGGGCAAGGCGCAAGGCCTTATTTTACTGTAACTAAACAGAATTCGAATGTAGGTTTCTTTCATTGATGATATTAGAAAGAATCTTCTGCAGTTTCCCCCAAACCTATTGCTCAGGAAATTTCGTACCACACGGAATTTAGAGTGCAAATAGTTAGGAGAGCCTTCTACTGCCATTTTTAATTTGTTTTCGTTATCACATTGGAGATGGTTGCATGAGTACTTGAAGTGGGCATAACGCAAGGCTTTATTTGACTGACACTAAACTGAATACAAAGGTAGGTTTCTTACACTGCTGATATTAGAAAGAATATTCTTCTGCAGCTTCCCGTAATGCTATCATTAAGGAAATGTCGCACCACACGAGATTTAGTGGGCATACAGAAAGGATAAGTTTCTAATGAAATGTTTACTGTATTCGAAATCACATTTAGATGGTATCATGATTACTTAAATATCACCTCCAGGAAGGACTAATACAATTCCACTAAACTGAATCCACATATAGGTAACTTACACAGCGGATATTAGAAGGAATTTTCTTCTCCAGACACCACTAATATTATTCCTAAGGAATTTCGTACCACACCGGATTTAGAGTGCACAGAGTGAGGACAGCCTTCTACTGCAATCTTTACTATGTTTCGATATCACATTGGAAATACTCCATGATTACTTAAATAGCACATCCAGAAATTCCTTATTCTACTTAACTAAACTGAATCTAAATGTAGTTGCTTTCACTGCTCATATTAGAAGGAATCTTATTCTGAAGCTTCCTCTAATGCTCTTGCTTTAGGAAATTGGTGCCGTACGGTATTTAGAGTCCATACAATAATGACAGCATGCTACTTCAATCTTTATATTGTTTTCCATGTCACATTGTAGATGGTTGCATGAACACGTAAATATCACAACAAGGAAGTCTTTTTTCGACCCCTCCAACCTGAATTCAAATGTACGTTTATTACATTGCTTATATTAGAAAAACCTTCTTTTGCAGCTTCCCCTAATGCTTTTGCTAAGGAATTTCGTACCACACGGGATTTATAGTGCGTAGAGTGAGGACAGCCTTCTACAGCAATTTTACTATGTTTTGATATCACATTGGAAATACTCCATGATTACTTAAATAGCACATCCAGAAATTCCTTATTCTACTCAACTAAACTGAATCTAAATGTGGGTTGCTTACACTGCTCATATTAGAAGGAATCTTCTTCTGAAGCTTCCCTAATGCTATTGCTTTAGAAAATTCGTGCCGTTCGGTATTTAGAGTCCATTCAATAATGACATCATGTACTTCAATGTTTACATTTTTTCCATGTCACATTGTAGATGGTTACATGAACACGTAAATATCACAACAAGGAAGTCTTTTTACGACCCCTCCAAAATGAATTCAAATGTAGGTTTCTTACCTTGCTGATATTAGAAGAAACTTTCTTTGCAGCTTTCCGCAATTCTTTTGCTAAGGAAATTACGTACCACACGGATTTACAGTGCAGAGAATGAGGACAGCCTTCTACTGCAATCTTTTTCTATATTTCGATATCACATTGGAAATGATTACATGATGACTTAAATGGCACATCCAGAAATTCCTTATTCTGCTTTACTAAGCTCAATCCAAATGCAGGTTGCTTACACTGCTTATATTCGATAGAATCAACTTATGAAGCTTCCGCTAATACTATTGATAAGGAAATTTCGTTCCACACGGGATTTCGAGTGCATACAGAAGGGACAACTTTCTACTGCAATGTTTACCCTTTTCATAATCACATTGGAGATGGTTTCATGATTACTTAAATATCACCCCCAGCAAGGCCTAATACTACTCCACTAAACTGATTCCAAATATAGGTATCTTTCCTGGCATATATTAGGAAGAATTTTCTTCTCCAGGCACCCCTACTATTATTCTAAGGAAATTTCTTACCACACGGGATTTAGGGAGCGTATAGTGAAGACACCCTTCTACTGCCATCTTTACTATGTTGTCGATATCACATTGGAAATGGTTGCATGATTACATTCATTGGACATGCCGCAAGGAATTATTTTACTGTAACTAAATTGAATACAAATGTTGATTTCTACCGCTGATATTAGAAAGAATCTTCTTCTGCAGCTTCCTCCAATGCTACTGCTATGGAAATTTCGTATCACACGGGATTTAGAGTGCATACAGAAAGGACAACTTTCTTCTGCAATGTTTAATATGTTTTCGATATCACATTGGAGATGGTTGAATGATTACCTAAATAGCACATCCAGCAAGGCCTTATTCTATTGCACTAATCTTAATCCAAATGTACGTATCTTACATGGCAGATATTAGAAAGAATCTTCTTATGAAGCTTCCCCTAATGCTATTGCTAAGGAAAATTCTTGCCACACGGGATTTATGTGTATACAGAAAGGATGACTTTCTACTGTAATGTTTACTGTTTTTCAAATCACATTAGATGGTTTCATGATTACTTACATATCACCTCGAGCAAGGCCTAATACAGCTCCACTAATCTGAATGAAAATATAGGTAACTTACAGGGCCGGATATTTGAAAGAATTTTCTTATCCAGGCTCCCCTAATGTTATTCCTAAGGAAATTTCGTTCCACATGGGATTTAGAGTGCATAACTAAAGGAAAACTTTCTACTGCAATGTTTACTGTGTTTCCCATATCACATTGGAGATGATAGCATGATTATTTGAATGCGGCATCATGCAAGGCCTTGTTTTACTGAAACTAAACTGAATCCAAATTTAGGTTTCTTACGTTGCTTATATTGGAAAGAATCTTCTTCTGCAGCTTCCCCCAAGCTATTGCTAAGGAAATTCCGTACCCCACGGGAATTAGAGTGCATATATTGAGGACAGCCTTCTACTGCAATCTTTACTATGTTTTCCATATCACATTGGAGATGGTTGCATGAATACTTGAATTTGGCACCCTGCAATGCCTTATTTTACTGGAACTAAAAGGAATCCAGTCGGAGGTTTCTTACATTGCTGATATTAAAAAGAAATATCTACAGCTTCACCCAATGCTCTTGTTAAGGAATTTTCGTAATACACGTGATATAGAGTGCATAGAGTGAGGACAGCTTCTACTGCAATCTTTTCTGTTTTGATATCACATATGGAGATGGCTGCATGATTACTTAAATAGCACATTTAGAAATTTCTTATTCTACTCATCTAAACTGAGTCCAAATGTAGGTTGTTTACACTGTGCATATTAGAACGAATGATCTTCTGAAGATTCCCCTAATGCTACTGCTAAGGAAATTTCGTACCACACGGGATTTAGAGAGCATATAGTGAGGAGAGCCTTCTACTGCAATATTTACTATGTTTTTGATATCACATTGGAGATGGTTGCATGATTATTTGAATAGCACATCAATAAATTCCGTATTCTACTCAACTAAACTGAATTCAAATGTAGGTTGTTTATAGTGCTTATATTAGATAGACCCTTCTTAAGAATCTTCCCCTAATGCTATTGCTGAGGAAATTTCATACCACCCATGATTTAGAGGGCATACAAAAGACAACTTTCTTCAGCAATGTTTACTGTTTACGAAATCAGATTGGAGATGGTTTAATAATAACTTAAGTACCATATCCAGCAAGGCCTAATACTACTCCACTACACAGAATCCAAATACAGTACCTTAAACGGCGGATATTAGAAAGAATTTTCTTCTCCTTGCTCTTCTACTGTTATTCCTAAGGAAATTTTGGACCACATGGGTATTAGAGTGCATAAAGAGATGACAGCCTCGTACTTCAATCTTTACATTGTTTTCCATATCCCATTGTAAATGGTTGCAAAGCACGTAAATATCATACCAAGGAAATCTTTTTTCGACCACACCAAACTGAATAGAAATGTAGGTTTCTTACATTGGTGATGCTAGAGAGAATCTTCTTCTGCAGTTTCACCTAATGCTATGGTTACGAAATTTCGTACCACAGGGATATAGAGTGCATATAGAGATTACAGCCTTCAACTGCAATCTTTACTATGTTTACGATATCACATTGGAGATCGTTGCATGATTACTTGAATGGGGCATCCCACAAGGCCTTATTTCACTGAAACTAAACGGAGTCCAAATGTAGGTTTCTTACATTGCTGATATTAGGAAGAATCTTCTTCTGCAGCTTCCCAAATGGTATTGCTAAGGCAATTTCTTACTGCACAGGATTTAAAGGGCATAAAGTGTGGACAGCTTTCTACTGCAATCGTGACTGTGTTTTGATATCACATTGGAGATGGTTGCCTGATTATTTAAATATCACATCCAAAAATTGCTTTTTCTATTCAACTAAACTGAATCCAAATGTATTTTGCTTACACTGCTCATATTAGAAGGAATAGTCTTCTGAAGCTTCCCTAATGCTATTGCTAAGGAAATTTTGTACCACATGGGATTTAGAGAGCATACAGAAAGGACAATTTTCTACTGCATTGTTTAATATGTTTTTGATATCACATTGGAGATGGTTGCATGATTACTTAAAGAGCACTTCCAGCAAGGCCTTATTCTATTCCACTAAACTGAATCAAAATATAGGTAGGTTCCACGGCATATATTACAAAGAGCCTTTTTCTCCAGTCTCCCCTAATGTTATTCCTAAGGAAATTTTGTACCACACGGTTTTTAGAGTCCATACAGAGATGACAGCATGCTACTTCAATCTTTACATTGTTTTCCATATCACATTGTAGATGGTTGCATGAAAACGTAAATATCACACCAGGAAAGTCTTTTTCTCGTGCCACCAAAATGAATCCAAAAGCAGGTTTCTTACATTTCTGATATTAGAAAGAATCTCCTTATGCAGATTCTCTTAAAGCTCTGGTTAAGGAAATTTCGTACCACTCGGGATATAGAGGACAGATAGTGAGGACAACCTTATACTGCAAAGTTTACTGTGTTTTCGTTATTACATTGGACATGGTCACATGATTACCTAAATAGCACATCAAGAAAATACTTATTCTACTCAAGTAACCTGAATCCAAATGTAGGTTGCTTAAACTGCTTATATGAGAATCTTCTTATGAAGATTATCCCAATGCTATTGCTAAGGAAATTTCGTACCACACAGAATTTAGAGTGCATACAGAAAGGACAACTTACCACTGCAATGTTTACTATGTTTTCGATATCACATTGGAGATGGTAGCATGATTACTTGAACGGGGCATCAAGCAAGGCCTGTTTTTACTGAAACTAAACTGAATCCAAATGTAGGTTTCTTACATTGCTGATATTAGAAAGAGACATCTTCTGCAGCTTCCCCCAAAGCTATTGCTAAGGAAAATTAGTACCACACGGGATTTATATTGCTTATATTAGGACAGACTTCTACTGCAATCTTTTCTATATTTTCGATATCACATTGGAGATGGTAGCATGAATACTTGAATAGAGCACACGCAAGCCCTTATTTTCTGAAAGTAAACCCAATTCAATTGGACGTTTCTTACATTGCTGATATTAGAAAGAATCTTCTTCTGTCGCTTCACCCAATGCTATTGCTAAGGAAATTTCGTACCACACGGGATTTAGAGTGCATACAGAAAGGACAACTTACTACTGCAATGTTTAATATGTTTTCGATATCACATTGGAGATGGTTGAATGATTACCTAAATAGCACATCCAGCAATACCTTATTCTATTGCACTAATCTAAATTCAAATGAAGGTATCTTACATGGCAGATATTAGAAAGCATCTTCTTATGAAGCTTCCCCTAATACTATTGCTAAGGAAAATTCTTGCCACACGGGATTTATGTGCATACAGAAAGGATAACTTCATACAGCAATGTTTACTGTTTTTGAAATCACATTGAGATGGTTTCATGATTACTTAAATATCACCTCGAGCAAGGCCTAATACAACTCCACTAAACTGAATGAAAACATAGGTAACATACACAGCCAGATATTAGAAAGAATTTTCTTCTCCAGGCTCCCCTAATGTTATTCCTAAGGAAATTTCGTACCACACGGGATTTAGAGTCCATACAGGGATGACAGCCTGCTACTTCAATCTTTACATAGTTTTCAATATCACATTGTAGATGGTTACATGAACATGTAAATAACACAGCAACGAAGTCTTTTTTCTACCCCAGCAAAGTGAATCCAAATGCAGGTTTCTTACATTGCTGGTATTAGAAAGATTCTTCTTCTGCAGCTTATCCTAAAGCCATGGTTAAGGAAATTTCGTACCACATGGGATTTAGATTGCATATATGGAGGACAGCTTTCTATTGCAATTTTACAGTTTTGCATATCACATTGGATATGGTAGCATAATTACTTGAATGGGAAATCCAGCAAGGCCTTATTTTACTGAAAGTAAACTGAATCCAAATGTTGGTTTCTATCATTGCTGATATTAGATAGAATCTTCTCTGCAGGTTCCTCCAATGCTATTCCTAAGGAAATTTCGGACCACACGGGATTTAGAATGCGCAGAATGAGGACAGCTTTCTACTGCAATCTTTACTATGTTTCGATATCACATTGGAGATGATTGCGTGATTACTTGAATGGGGCATCCCACAAGGCCTTATTTTACTGAAACTAAACTGAATCCAAATGTTCTTTGCTTACACTGCTCATATTAGAAGGAATCTTCTGAATCTTGCCCTAATGCTATTGCTAAGGAAATTTCGTACTGCACGGGATTTAGAGTGCATACACAAAGGACAACTTTCTACTGCAATGTTTAATATGTTTTCGATATCACATTGGAGATGGTTAAATGATTATTTAAATAGCACATCCAGCATGCCCTTATTCTACTGCACTAAACTATGTACAAATGTAGGTATCTTACATGGCAGATACTAGAAAGAATCATCTTATGAAGCTTCCCGCTATGCTATTGCTAATAAATTCGTACCACACGTGATTTATGTGCATACAGAATAGAATATTTTCTACTGCAATGTTTACTGTTTCCGAAATCACATTTAGCTGGTTTCTTGATTACTTAAATATCACCTCCAGCAAGGCCTAATACAACTATACTAAACTGAATCCAAATATAGGTAACTTACACGACCTGATATTTTAACGAATTTTCTTCTCTGTGCTACAGTAACGTTATTCCTAAGGAAATTTGATACCACACGGGATTTAGAGTCCATACAGAGATGACAGCATGTTACTTCAATCTTTATATTGTTTTCCATATCACCTTGCAGATGGTTGCATAAACACGTAAATATCACAGCAAGGAAGTATTTTTTGGCCTCCTCCAAACTGAATCCAAATGTAGGTTATTACATTGCGGATATTAGAAAGAATCTTCTTCCTCAGCTTCCCATAATGCAATGTTTAAGGTAATTACGTACCATATGGGATTTAGAGAGCATATAGTGAGGACAGCCTTCTACTGCAATCTTTACTATGTTTTCGATATCACATTGGAGATGTTTGCATGATTATTTAAATAGCACATCCAGAAAAACCTTACTCTACTTAACAAAGGTCAATCAAATTTTGGTTGCTTACACTGCCTATATTAGAAAGAATCTTCTTATGGTGCTTCCCCTAATGCTATTGCTAAGGAAATTTCGTACCACACGTGATTTAGAGCGCATACAGAAAGGGCAACTTTCCACTGCAATGTTTACAGTTTTCAAAATCACATTGGAGATGGTTTCATTATTACTTAAATAGCACATTCAGGAAGGCCTTATTCTACTCCACTAAACTGAATCAAAATGTAGGTATCTTACATGGAAGTTATTAGAAAGAACATTCTTCTCCAGGCTCCCCTAATATTATTCCAAAGGAAATTTCGTACCACACGTGATTTAGAGTGCATATAGTGAGGTCAGCCTTCTACTGCATTTTTTAATTTGTTTTCGAAATCACATTGGAGATGCTTGCATGTTTCCTTGAAGGGGTATAATGCAAGGCCTTATTTTACTGAAACTAAACTGAATCCAAATGGAGGTTTCTTGCATTGCTGATATTAGAATGAATCTTATTCTGCTGCTGCCCGTAGTGCTATGTTTAAGGAACTTTCGGACCACACGGGATTTACAGTGCATATTGCGAGGACAGCCTTCAGTGCCATATATACTATATTCAAATATCACATTGGAAATGGTAGCATGAACACTTTTTTATTAATATAATTTTTTTTATTATCATTAATTTACAATTACATGTGCATTATTACGATTATTAAAATACCTCTTCATCGGGTCCCCCACACCATCCCCATTACAGTCATTGTCCATCAGCATAGTGAGAAGCTATAGAATCACTACTTGTCTTCTCTGAGTTGTACTGCCCTCCCCGTGCCCCCCCAACATTACATCTGCTAATCGTAATGCCCCTTTTTCCCTCTTATCCCTCCCTTCCCGCCCATTTTCCCCAGTCCCTTTCCCTTTGGTAACTATTAGTCCGTTCTTGGGTTCTGTGAGTCTGCTGCTGTTTTGTTCCTTCAGTATTTTTTCTTTGTTCTTATACTCCACATATGAGTGAAATCATTTGATACTTGTCTTTTTCGGCTTGGCTTATTTCACTGAGCATAATACCCTCCAGCTCCATTCATGTTGTTGCAAATGGGAGGATTTGTTCTCTTTTCATGGCTGAATAATATTCCATTGTGTATATGTACCACATCTATTATATCCATTCACCTACTGATGGACACTTAGGTTGCTTCCATTTCTTGGCTATTGTAAATAGTGCTGCAATAAACATACGGGTGCATCTGTCCTTTTCAAATTGGGCTGCTGCATTCTTAGGGTAAATTCCTAGGAGTGGAATTCCTGGGTCAAATGGTATTTCTATTTTGAGTTTTTTGAGGAACCTCCATACTGCTTTCCACAATGGTTGAACTAATTTGCAGTCCCACCAGCAGTGTAGGAGGGTTCCCTTTTCTCCACATCCTCGCCAACATTTGTTGTTGTTTGTGTTTTGGATGTTGGCCATCCTCACTGGTGTGAGGTGATATCTCATTGTGGTTTTAATCTGCATTTCTCTGATGATTAGCGATGTGGAGCATCTTTTCATGTGCCTGTTGGCCATCTGAATTTCTTCTTTGGAGAAGTGTCTATTCATGTCCTCTGCCCATTTCTTAATTGGATTATTTGCTTTCTGTTTGTTAAGGTGCATGAGTTCTTTATATATTTTGGATGTCAACCCATTATCAGATACGTTTTTTATGAATATATTCTCCCATACTGTAGGATGTCTTTTTGTTCTACTGATGGTGTCCTTTGCTGAAGAGAAGATTTCAGCTTGATATAGTCCCACTTGTTCATTTTTGCTTTTGTTTCTCTGGCCCAGGGAGATATGTTCATTAAGAAGTTGCTCATGTTTATGTCCAAGAGATTTTTGCCTATGTTATTTTCTAAGAGTTTTATCGTTTCAGGACTTATATTCAACTCTTTGATCCACCTTGAGTTTACCTTTGTGTATTCGGCTAGACAGTAGTCCAGTTTAATTCTCTTACATGTAGCTGTCCAGTTTTTTCCAACACCAGCTGCTGAAGAGGCTGTCATCTCCCCATTGTATATCCAAGGCACTTTTATCAAATATTAATTGACTGTATATGTTTGGGTTAATGTTTGGATTTTCTATTCTGTTCCACTGGTCTGTGGGTCTGTTTTTGTGCCAAAACCAAATTGTCTTGATTACTGTGGCTTTGTAGTAGAGCTTGAAGTCAGGGAGCGTAATTCCCCCTGTTTTATTCCTCCTTCTCAGGATTGATTTGGCTATTCACGGTCTTTTGTGGTTCCATATGAATTTTAGAATTATTTGTTCCAGTTCATTGAAGAAAGCTGTTGGTAGTTTGATAGGGATTGCATTGAATCTGTATATTGCTTTAGGTAGTATAGCCATTTTGACAATATTTATTCTTCCTAGCCAAGAGCATGGGATGCATTTCCATTTGTTAGTGTCCTGTTTAATTTCTCTTAGGATTGTCTTGTAATTTCAGAGTACAGGTCTTTCACTTCCTTCATTCAGTTTTTTCCTAGTTATTTTATTCTTTTTGATGCAATTGTGAATTGAATTGTTTTTCTGATTTCTCTTTCTGTTAGGTCATCTTTAGTGTATAGGAAAGCAACAGATTTCTGTGTGTTAATTTTGTATCCTGCAACTTTGCTGAATTCAGATATTAGTTTTAGTGGTTTTGGAATGGAATCTTTAGGGTTTTTTTTAATATAATTTATTTTATTATCATTAATTTACAATTACATGTGCAATATTACGATTATTAAACTACCCCTTCATCAGGTCCCCCCCACCAACCACATTACAGTCACTGTCCATCAGTGTAGTGAGATGCTATAGAATCACTAATTGTCTTCTCTGTGTTGTACTGCCCTCCCCGTACTCCCCCAACATTACATCTGCTAATCGTAATGCCCCTTTTTCCCGCTTATTCTTCCCTTCCCACCCATTTTCCCCAGTCCCTTTCCCTTTGGTAACTATTAGTCCGTTCTTGGGTTCTGTGAGTCTGCTGCTGTTTTGTTCCTTCAGTTTTTTTCTTTGTTCTTATACTCCACATATGAGTGAAATCATTTGATACTTGTCTTTTTCGGCTTGGCTTATTTCACTGAGCATAATACCCTCTAGCTCCATCCATGTTGTTGCAAATGGTAGGATTTGTTTTCTTCTTATGGCTGAATAATATTCCATTGTGTATATGTACCACCTCTTCTTTATCCATTCATCTACAGATGGACACTTAGGTTACTTCCATTTCTTGGCTATTGTAAATAGGGCTGCAATAAACATAGTGGTGCATCTGTCCTTTTCAAATTGGGCTGCTGCATTCTTAGGGTAAATTCCTAGGAGTGGAATTCCTGGGTCAAATGGTATTTCTATATTGAGTTTTTTGAGGAATCTAAATACTGCTTTCCACAATGGTTGAACTAATTTGCAGTCCCACCAGCAGTGTAGGAGGGTTCCTTTTCTCCACATCCTCGCCAACATTTGTTGTTGTTTCTGTTTTGGATGTTGGCCATCCTCACTGGTGTGTGGTGATATCTCATTGTGGTTTTAATCTGCATTTCTCTGATGATTAGCGATGAGGAGCATCTTTTCATGTGCCTGTTGTCCATCTGAATTTCTTCTTTGGAGAAGTGTCTATTCATGTCCTCTGTCTATTTCTTAATTGGATTATTTGCTTTCTGTTTGTTAAGGTACATGAGTTCTTTATATATATTTGGATGTCAACCCTTTATCAGATATGATTTTTATGAATATATTCTCCCATACTGTACGATGTCTTTTTGTTCTACTGATAGTGTCCTTTGCTGTACAGAAACTTTTCAGCTTGATATAGTCCCACTTGTTCATTTTTGCTTTTGTTTCCCTTGCCCTGGGAGTTATGTTCATGAAAAAGTTGCTCATGTTTATGTCCAGGAGATTTTTGCCTAGGTTTTTTCGAAGAGTTTTATGGTTTCATGACTTACATTCAAGTCTTTGATCCACCTTGAGTTTACCTTTGTGTATGGGGCTAGACAGTAGTCCAGTTTCATTCTCTTACATGTAGCTGTCCAGTTTTTCCAACACCAGCTGCTGAAGAGGCTGTCATTTCCCCATTGTATATCCAAGGCACTTTTATCAAATATTAATTGACTGTATATGTTTGGGTTAATGTTTGGATTTTCTATTCTGTTCCACTATTCTGTGTGTCTGTTTTTGTGACAATACCAAATTGTCTTGATTACTGTGGCTTTGTAGTAGAGCTTGAAGTCAGGGAGTGTAATTCCCTCTCTTTTATTCCTCCTTCTCAGGATTGCTTTGGCTAATTGGGGTCTTTTGTGGTTCCATATGAATTTTAGAATTAAATTTTCCAGTTCATTGAAGAAAGCTGTTGGTAGTTTGATAGGGATTGCATTGAATCTGTATATTGCTTTAGGTAGTATAGCCATTTTGACAATATTTATTCTTCCCAGCCAAGAGCATGGGATGCATTTCCATTTATTAGTGTCCTCTTTAATTTCTCTTAGGAGTGTCTTGTGGTTTTCAGAGTACAGGTATTTCACTTCCTTCGTTAGGTTTATTCCTAGGTATTTTATTCTTTTTGAAGAAATTGTGAATGGAATTCTTTTTCTGATTTCTCTTTCTGTTAGTTCATCATTAGTGTATAGGAAAGCAACAGATTTCTGTGTGTTAATTTTGTATCCTGCAAATTTGCTGAATTCAGATATTAGTTCTAGTAGTTTTGGAATGGAATCTTTAGGGTTTTTTATGTACAGTATCATGTCATCTGCAAATAGTGACAATTTGACTTCTTCTTTACCAATCTGGATGCATTGTATGTCTTTGTTTTGTCTGATTGCAGTGTCTAGGACCTCCAGTACTATGTTGAATAACAGGGGAGAGAGTGGGCATCCTTGTCTTGTTCCCGATCTTAGATGAAAAGCTTTCCGCGTCTCGCCTTTAAGTATGATGTTAGCTGTGGGTTTGTCATATATAGCCTTTATGATGTTGAGGTACTTGCCCTCTATACCCATTTTGTTGAGAGTTTTAATCAGGAATGGATGCTGAATTTTGTCAAATGCTTCTTCAGCGTCTATGGAGATGATCATGTGGTTTTTGTTCTTCTTTTTGTTGATATGGTGGATGATGTTGATGGATTTTCGAATGTTGTAACATCCTTGCATCCCTGGGATGAATCCCACTTGATCATGGTGTATGATCCTCTTGATGTATTTTTGAATTTGGTTTGCTAATATTTTGTTGAGTATTTTTGCATCTATGTTCATCAGGGATATTGTTCTGTAATTTTCTTTTTTGGTGAGGTCTTTGCCCTGTTTTGGTATTACAGTGATGCTGGCTTCATAGAATGAGTTTGGAAGTATTCAATCCTCTTCTATTTTTTGGAAAACTTTAAGGAGAATCGGTGTTATTTCTTCTCTATATGTCTGGTAGAATTCAGAGGTGAATCCATCAGGCCCAGGGGTTTTGTTCTTGGGTAGTTTTTTGATTACCAATTCGATTTCGTCACTGGTGATTGGTCTGTTTAGTTTTTCTGTTTCTTGCTTGGTCAGTATTGGAAGGTTGTATTTTTCTAAGAAGTTGTCCATTTCTTCTATGTTTTCCAGCTTGTTAGCATATAGATTCTCATAATATTCTCTTATGATTCTTTGTATTTCTGTGGGGTCCGTCGTGATTTTTCCTTTCTCATTTCTGATTGTGTTTATGTGTGTAGATTCTCTTTTTCTCTTAATGAGTCTGGCTAGGGGTTTATCTATTTTGTTTATTTTTTCAAAGAACCAGCTCTTGGTTTTATTGATTTTTTTCTATTGTTTTATTCTTCTCAATTTTATTTATTTCTTCTCTAATCTTTATTATGTCCCTTCTTCTGGTGACTTTGGCCCTCATTTGTTTTTCTTTTTCCAATTTCAGTAATTCTGTCTTTAGACTATTCATTTGGGAATGTTCTTCCTTCTCTAAAAAGGCCTGGATTGCAATATACTTTCCTCTTAAAACTGCGTTTGCTGCGTCCCACAGAAGTTGTGGCTTTGTGTTGTTGTTGTCATTAGTCTCCATATATTCTTTGATTTCTGTTTTGATTTGGTGGTTAGCACATTGATTAATTAGGAGAGTGTTGTTAAGTCTCCATGAATTTCTGAGCCTTTTTGATTTCTTTCTAAAATTTATTTCTAGTTTTATACCTTGGTGATCTGAGAAGTTGGTTGGTAGGATTTCAATATTTTTGAAATTACTGAGGTTCTTTTTGTGGCCTAGTATGTGGTCTATTCTGGAAAATGTTCCATGTGCACTTTAGAAGAATGTGTATCCTGTTGCTTTTGTGTGTAGAGTTCTGTAGATGTCTGTTAGGTCCATCTGTACTAGTGTGTTGTTTAGTGCCTCTGTGTCTTTACTTATTTTATGTCTGGTTGATCTGTCCTCTGGAGTGAGTGGTGTCTTGAAGTCACCTAAGACGAATGCATTGCCGTCTATTTCCTCTTTAATTCTGTTAGTATTTGTCTCACATATGCTGGCACTCCTGTGTTGGGTGCATATATATTTATAATGGTTATATCTTCTTTTGGACTGACCCCTTATCATTATGTAATGTCCTTCTTTATCTTTTGCTACTTTCTTGGTTTTGAAGTCTATTTTGTCTGATACAAGTACTGCAACACCTGCTTTTTTCTCTTTGTTGTTTGCATGAAATATCTTTTTCCATCCCTTCACTTTTAGTCTGTGTATATCTTTGGATTTGAGGTGAGTTTCTTGTAGGCAGCATATAGATGGGTCTTGCTTTTTTATCCATTCTGTTACTCTGTGTCTTTTGATTGGTGCATTCAGTCCATTTACATTTAGGGTGATTATTGATATGTATGTACTTATTGCCATTGCTGGCTTTAGATTCGTGGTTACCAAGGGTTCAAGGGTTGCTTCTTTACTATCTAACAATCTAACTTAACGTTCTTGTTAAGTTATTGTAAACACAGTCTGACGTTTCTTTCTTTCTCTCCCTTCTTATTCCTCCTCCTCCATTCTTTCTATAATAGGTGTTTTATTCTTTGCACTTAGTTGGTATTTGGATGGTCTGCTTTCTTTGCTATGATTTTTTTTTATCTGGTGACATCTTTTTAGCCTTAGGTGTACTTCCCTCTAGAGCAGTCCATTTAAGATATCCTGTAGTGGTGGTTTATGAGACGCAAATTCTCTTAACTTTCGTTTATCTGGAAATTGATTAATCCCTCCATCATATTTAAATGATAATCGTGCTGGATACAATATTCTTGGTTCGAGGCCCTTCTGTTTCATAACGTTAAATATATCATGCCATTCTCTTCTGGCCTGTAAGGTTTCTGTTGAGAAGTCTGATGATAGTCTGATGGGTTTTCCTTTGTAGGTGATCTTTTTTCTCTCTCTAGCTGCCTTTAATACCCTGTCTTTATCTTTGATCTTTGCCATCTTAATTATTATGTGTCTTGGTGTTGTCTTCCTTGGGTCCCTTTTGTTGGGAGATCTATGAGCTTCGGTGGACTGCGAGACTACTTCCTTCCCCAGCGAGGGAAAGTTTTCAGCAATTATTTCTTCAAAGACACTTTCCATCCCTTTTTCTCTCTCTTCTTCCTCTGGTACTCCTATAATGCGAAAATTGTTCCGTTTGGATTGGTCACACAGTTCTCTTAATATTCTTTCATTCCTAGAAATCCTTTTATCTCTCTCTGCCTCAGCTGCTCTGTACTCCTGTTCTCTGTTTTCTATTCCATTAACAGTCTCTCGCATCTCATCCATTCTGCTGTTAAGCCCGTTGATCGCTTGTCTGATTTCTGTATTGTCTTTCCTCAGTTCCCTCACTTCTGCCCTCAGCTCTTGCACATTTCTCTGTAGGTCCATCAGCTTGGTTATGACTTTTATTCTAAATTCTTTTTCAGGGAGGCTGTGCATTTCCATTCCTTCAGACTCCCTCTCTGGGGTTGTCTGGTTGATTTTGGCCTGAACCATATTCCTCTGTTTTTTCATGGCTGTATAATTTGGTCCCTGATAATTGCCACGTATGTCAGCTGGGCTCTTTAAGACTTTAAAAAGAGAAGAAAATAAAAAGAGAAAAAAAGAAAAAATAAAGAAAGAAAAAAAAGAAAAAGAAAGAAAAGAAAAAACAAAAACAAAACAAAAAACAAAACAAAACAAAACAAAAAAAACAAAAATGCCTACCAGACGTAGATTCTGTGGGAATGCTCTAGGTGGCGCTATTGCCCCACTATTCCACAGCTGTGACTGTGCCGCTTCACAGGGCCCTTTATCGCTCTGGCAGGGGTGGGAACGTATAGGAGGATGCTGATCTCAGTGAGAAGTGTTAAGTATGGCTACGGTTCCTCAGTCGCCAGCTAAGGCGTCTGAAACTCCCCAGGACTCCCAGCCTGCTGGGCTGAGTGTGCTGGGGCGATCCGGCTCCTCCGTTGGGCTCCTGTGTCTTTAAGACCGCTGAAGAAAGCACGCGCTCTTTTTTTTTTCCTTCCCGGGAGCCGGCTGCAAGCACCCTGGTGTGTTCCCCACTCAGATCTTGCCCCTCTGTCTCTCCAATCTTCGCTGCACTGCGCAATGTGTGTCAGCGCTGCCCGCGCAGATCACCGGGGCTGGCTACTTCACGGGGTGTGCTTCCACTCCCTCCCTGCTCTGAATTCTCTCCTCCCGCCGGTGTGCTGGGGTGGGTGAGGGCTCGGGTCCCGCCCCATCGCGGCTCCGTATCTTACCCGCCTCTTGGGGTGCCGAGTCCTCTCGGGTGTAGCTGCACGCTGCGCGCTTTCCTGTGTATTCTCGTCTCTCTTTTAGGAATAGATGTATTTTCTGTGTTTTCGTAGATAAATATAGTGTTGGGAGGAGATTTCTGCTGCCCTGCTCACACCGCCATATTCCTGGAAGTCATCTTTAGGGTTTTTTTATGTACAGTATCATGTCATCTGCAAATAGTGACAATTTGACTTCTCCTTTACCGATCTGGATGCCTTGTATGTCTTTGTTTGGTCTGATTGCTGTGGCTAGGACCTCCAGTACTATGTTGAATAACAGTGGAGAGAGTGGGCATCCCTGTCTTTTTCCTGATCTTAGATGAAATGCTTTCTGCGTCTCGCCATTAAGTATGATGTTAGCTGTGGGTTTGTCATATATAGCCTTTGTGATGTTGATGTACTTGCCATCTATACCCATTTTGTTGAGAGTTTTAATCAGGAATGGATGCTGAATTTTGTCAAATGCTTTTTCAGCATCTATGGAGATGATCATGTGGTTTTTGTTCATCTTTTTCTTGATTCTGTGGATGATGTTGATGGATTTTCGAATGTTGTAACATCCTGTCACCCCTGGGATGAATCCCACTTGATCATGGTGTATGATCCTCTTAATGTCTTTTTGAATTCGGTTTGCTAATATTTTGTTGAGTATTTTTGCATCTACGTTCATCAGGGATATTGGTCTGTAATTTTCTTTTTTGCTGAGGTTTTTCCCCGGTTTTGGTATTAGAGTGATGCTGGCTTCATAGAATGAGTTTGGAAGTATTCCCTCCTCTTCTATTTTTTGGAAAACTTTAAGGAGAATCGGTGTTATTTCTTCTCTATGAGTCTGGTAGAATTCAGAGGTGAATACATCAGGCCCAGGGGTTTTGTTCTTGGGTAGTTTTTTGATTACCAATTCGATTTCGTCACTGGTTATTGGTCTGTTTAGTTTTTCTGTTTCTTGCTTGGTCAGTCTTCTATGTTTTCCAGCTTGTTAGCATATAGATTCTCATAATATTCTCTTATGATGCTTTGTGTTTCTGTGGGGTCCGTCGTGATTTTTCCTTTCTCATTTTTGATTGTGTTTATGTGTGTAGATTCTCTTTTTCTCTTAATGAGTCTGGCTAGGGGTTTATCTATTTTGTTTATTTTTAAATGAACCAGCTCTTGTTTTTATTGATATTTCCATTGTTTTATTCTTCTCAATTTTATTTATTTCTTCTCTAATCTTTATTATGTCCCACCTTCTGGTGACTTTGTGTCTCATTTGTTCTTCTTATTCCTAGTTCAGTATTGTGCCTTTAGACTATTATTTGAGAATGTTCTTCCTTCTTTAAATAGGCCTGGATTGCAGTATACATTCCTCTTAGAACTGCGTTTGCTGCGTCCCACAGAAGTTGTGGCTTTGTGTTGTTGTTGTTATTAGTCTCCATATATTCTTTGATTTCTGTTTTGCTTGGGTCTTTAACCCATTGATTAATTAGGAATGTGTTGTTAAGTCTCCATGTATTTGTGAGCCTTTTTGATTTGTTTCTAAAATTTATTTCTAGTTTTATACCTTGGTGATCTGAGAAGTTGGTTGGTAGGATTTCAATATTTTTGAATTTACTGAAGTTCTTTTTGTGGCCTAGTATGTGGTCTATTCTGGAAAATGTTCCATGTGCACTTGAAAAGAATGTGTATCCTATTGCTTTTGGGTGTAGAGTTCTGTAGATGTCTGTTAGGTCCATCTTTTCTTGTGTGTTGTACAGTGCCTCTGTGTCTTTACTTATTTTCTGTCTGGTTGATCTGTCCTGTGGAGTGAGTGGTGTGTAGAAGTCTCCTAAGATGAATGCATTGCTATCTCTTTCCTCCTTTAATTCTGTTAGTATTTGTCTCACATATGCTGGCGGTCCTGTGTTGGGTCCATATATATTTATAATGGTTATATCTTCTTGTTGGACTGGCCCCTTTATCATTATGTAGTGACCTTCTTTATCTTTTGCTACTTTCTTCATTTTGAAGTCTATTTTGTCTGATATAAGTACTGAAACACCTGCTTTTTTCTCATTGTAGTTGGCATGAAATATCTTTTTCCATCCCTTCACTTTTAGTCTGTGTATATTTTTGGATTTCAGGTGAGTTTCTTGTAGGCAGCATATAGATGGATCTTGCTTTTTTATCCATTATGTTACTCTGTGTCTTTTGATTGGTGCATTCAGTCCATTTACATTTAGGGTGATTATTGATATGTATGTACTTATTGCCATTGCTGGCTTTAGATTCATGGTTACCAAGGGTCATTGGATTGCTTCTTTACTATCTAACAATCTAACTTAACTTTCTTGTTAAGTTATTGTAAACACAGTCTGATGTTTCTTTCTTTCTCTCCCTTCTTATTCCTCCTCCTCCATTTTTTCTATAATAGGTGTCTTATTCTTTGATTTTAGTTAGTATTTGGATGGTCTGCTTTCTTTGCTATCATTTTTTTTTCCCGTGCTGACATCTTTTTAGCCTTAGGTGTGCTTCCATCTAGAGCAGTCCATTTAAGTTACCCTATAGTGGTGGTTTATGAGAGGGAAACTCTCTTAACTTTCATTTTCCTGGAAATTGTTTAATCCCTCCATCATATTTAAATGATAATCGTGCTGGATACAATATTCTTGGTTCGAGGCCCTTCTGTTTCATTACGTTAAATATATCATGCCATTCTCTTCTGGCCTGTAAGGTTTCTGTTGAGAAGTCTGATGATAGTCTGATGGGTTTTCCTTTGTAGGTGATCTTTTTTCTCTCTCTAGCTGCCTTTAATACCCTGTCTTTATCTTTGATCTTTGCCATCTTAATAATTATGTGTCTTGGTGTTGTCTTCCTTGGGTCCCTTGTGTTGGGAGATCTATGAGCTTCGGTGGACTGCGAGACTACTTCCTTCCCCAACGAGGGAAAGTTTTCAGCAATTATTTCTTCAAAGACACTTTCTATCCCTTTTTCTCTCTCTTCTTCCTCTGGTACTCCAATAATGCGAATATTGTTCCGTTTGGATTGGTCACACAGTTCTCTTAATATTCTTTCATTCCTAGAAATCCTTTTATCTCTCTCTGCCTCAGCTGCTCTGTACTCCTGTTCTCTGTTTTCTATTCCATTAACAGTCTCTCGCATCTCATCCATTCTGCTGTTAAGCCCGTTGATCGCTTGTCTGATTTCTGTATTGTCTTTCCTCAGTTCCCTCACTTCCTCCCTCAGCTCTTGCACATTTCTCTGTAGGTCCATCAGCATGGTTATGACTTTTATTCTGAATTCTTTTTCAGGGAGGCTATGCATTTCCATCCCTTCAGAATCCCTCTCTGGGGTTGTCTGGTTGATTTTTTTCTAAACCATATTCCTCTGTCTTTTCATGGCTATATAATTGGTCACTGATAGTTGCCACGTATGTCAGCTGGGCTCTTTAAGACTTTAAAAAGAGAAGGAAAAAAAGAGAAAAAAATAAAATAAAGAAAGAAAGAAGGAAAGAAAAAAAGAAAGAAAAGGAAAAACAAAACAAAACAGAAAACAAAACAAAAGGAAAAAACAAAAAACGCCCACGAGACGTAGATTCTGTGGGAATGCTCTAGGTGGTGCTCTTGCCTCGCTATTCCACAGCTGTGATTGTGTGGCGCTGCAGGGCCCTTTATCACTCTGGCACATGTGGGAACGAATAGGAGGCTTTTGATCTCAGTGAGAAGTGTTAAGTATGGCTACGCTTCCTCAGTCACCAGCTAAGGTGTCTGAAACTCCCCAGGACTCATAGCCTGCTGGGCTGAGTGTGCTGGGGCGATCCGGCTCCTCTGCTGGGCGCCTGCCTCTTTAACAGCACTGAAGAAAGCACGCGCTTTTTTCTTCTTTCCCGGGAGCCGGCTTCAATCACCCTGGCGCGTTCCCACTCCGATCCTGCCGCTCTGTCTCCCCAATCTCCTCTGCACTGCGCAATGTGGGTCAGCTCTCCCTGCGCAGATCACCAGGGCAGTCTACTACGTGGTCTGTACTTCCAATCCATCCAGGCTCTGTATCCTCTCCTCCCGCCAGAGCACGTCGGTGGGGAGGGCTCAGGTCCCGCAAGGTCGCTGCTGTGTATTTTACAGGCCTCTTGGGGTGCCAAGTCCACTCATGTGTAGCTGCACGCTGTGCGATTTCCTGTGTATTCTCGTCTTTCTTTTAGTTATAGATGCATTTTCTGTGTTTTCATAGATATATATAGTGTTGGGAGGAGATTTCGGCCGCCGTGCTCACACCGCCATCGTTACAGGATTTCGGTTGCATGATTACTTAAATAGCACATCCAGAGATACCTTATTCTACTCAACGAAACTGAGTCCAAATGTAGGTTGGTTACACTGCTCATACTAGAAGGAATCTTCTTCTGAAGTTTCCCCAATGCTATTGCTAAGGAAATATCGTACAACACGGGATTTAGAGTGCATACAGAAAGGACAAGTTTCTACTGCAATGTTTAATATATTCTCGATATCACATTGGAGATGTTTGCATGTTTACTTAAATAGAACATCCAGCAAGGCCTTATTCTACTCCACTAAACTGAATCCAAATGTACGTATCTTACATGGCAGATATTACAAAGAACCTTCTTCTCCAGGATGCCCTAACGTTATGCCTAAGGAAATTTCATACTGCACAGGATTTAGAGTCCATACAGTGATGACTGCATGGTACTTCAATCTTTACATTGTTTTCCATATCACATTGTAGATGGTTGCATGATCATGTAAATATCACACCAAGGAAGTCTTTCTTCGACCCTTCCTGACTGAATTCAAATGTAGGTTTCTTACATTGCTGATATTAGAAAGAACCTTCTTCTGCATCTTCCTGCAATGATATTGATAAGGAAATTTCGTACCACACGGGATTTACAGTGGATAGAGTGAGGACAGCCTTCTACTGCAATGTTTACTATATTTCGATATCACATTTAAAATAGTTGCATGATTACATAAATAGCACATCCAGAAACTCCTTTTTCTACCCAACTAAACTCGATCCAAATGTAGGTTGCTTACCCTGCTCATATTAGAAGGAATCTTCGTCTGATGCTTGCCCTAATGTTACTGCAAAGGGATTTTCATAACATATGGGATTTAGAGTGCATAAAGAAAGGACAAATTTCTACTGCAATGTTTACTGTTTTCAAAATCACATTGGAGAAGATTTCATGATTACTTAAATATCAACTCCAAGAAGGCCTAATACTAGTCCATGAAACTTAATCCAAATGTATGTATCTTGCATGGCAGATATTAGAAAGAACCTTCTTCTCCAGGCTGCCCTAATATTATTCCCAAGGAAATTCCATACCACCAGGGATTTAGAGTCCATACAGATATGACAGACTGCTACATCAATATTTACAATGTTTTCCAGATCACATTGGAGATGGTAGCATGATTACTTGAATCGGGCATCATTCAAGGCATTATTTTGCTGTAACTAAACTGAATTTGAATGTAGGTTTCTTACATTGATGATATTAGAAAGAATTTTCTGCAGTTTGTCCCAAAGCTATAGCTCAGGAAATTTCGTACCACACGGAATTTAGAATGCATATATTGAGGAGAGGAGCCTACTGCCATTTTTAATTTGTTTTGGATATCACATTGGAGATGGTTGCATGATTACATGAATGGGGCGTAACGCAAGGCCTTATTTTACTGGCACTAAACTGAATCCAAATGTAGGTTTCTTAAACTGCTGATATTAGAAAGAATCGTCTTCTGCAGCTTCCCGTAATGCTATCATTATGGATATTTCGTACCACACGAGATTTAGTGTGCATACAGAAAGGATAACTTTCTAATGAAATGTTTACTGTATTCGAAATCACATTGAGATGGTATCATGATTACTTAAATATCAGCTCCAGGAAGGCCTAATACAATTCCACTAAGCTGAATCCAAATATAGGTAACTTACACAACGGATATTAGAAGGAATTTTTTCTCCAGACTCCACTAATATGATTCCTAAGGAATTTCGTACCACAAGGGATTTAGAGTGCATAGAGTGAGGACAGCCTTCTACTGCAATCTTTACTATGTTTCGATATGACATTGGAAATACTCCATGATTACTTAAATAGCACATCCAGAAATTCCTTATTCTACTCAACTAAACTGAATCTAAATGTAGGTTGCTTACACTGCTCATATTAGAAGGAATCTTCTTCTGAAGCTTCCCTTAATGCTATTGCTTATAAAATCCGTGCTGTACGGTATTTATAGTCCATACAATAGTGACAGCATGTTACTTCAATCTTTACATTGTTCTCCAAGTCACATTGTAGATGGTTGCATGAACACGTAAATATCACGACAAGGAGGTCCTTTATCGACCCCTCCAAACTGAATTCAAATATAGGTTTCTTACATTACTGATATTAGAAAAAACCTTATTTTGCAGCTTCCCCCACTGCTTTTGCTAAGGAAATTACGTACAACACGGATTTACAGTGCATAGAATGAGGACAGCCTTCTACTGCAATCTTTTTCTGTGTTTCGATATCACCTTGGAAATGGTTACATGATTACTTAAACAGCACATCCAGAAATTCCCTATTCTGCTTAAGTAAGGTCAATCCAAATGTAGGTTGATAACACTGCTTTTCATATATAGAATCCCTTTATGAAGCTTCCCCTAATACTATTGATAAGGAAATTTCGTTCCACAAGGGATTTCGAGTGCATACAGAAGGGACAACTTTCTGCTGCAATGTTTACCCTTTTCGTAATCACATTGGAGTGGTTTAATGATTATTTAAATATCACCCCAAGCAAGGCCTAACAGTACTCGACTAAACTGATTCCAAATAAAGGTAACTTTCCTGGCAGATATAAAGAAGAATTTTCTTCTCCAGGCTCCCCTAATATTATTCAAAGGTAATTACTTACCACACGGGATTTAGGGAGCATAGAGTGAAGACAGCCTTCTACTGCCATCTTTACTATTTTATCGATATCACATTGAGATGGTTGCATGATTACTTTCATGGGACATGCCGCAAGGCATTATTTTAGTGAAACTAAATTGAATTCAAATGTAGGTTTCTAACATTGCTGATATTAGAAAGAATATTCTTCTGAGCTTCCTTCAATGCTACTGCTATGGAAATTTCGTATCACACGGGATTTAGAGTGCATACACAAAGGACAACTTTCTACTGCAATTTTTAATATGTTTTCGATATCACATTGGAGATGGTTGAATGATTACCTAAATAGCACATCCAGCAAGGCCTTATTCTATTGCACTAATCTTAATCCAAATGTATGTATCTTACATGGCAGATATTAGAAAAATGTTCTAATGAAGCTTCCCCTAATGCTATTGCTAAGGATAATTCTTACCACACGGGATTTATGTGCATACAGAAAGGATAACTTTCTTCTGTAATGTTTACTCTTTTTCAAATCAAATTGAGATGGTTTCATGATTACTTACATATCACCTCGAGCAAGGCCTAATACAGCTCCACTAATCTGAATGAAAATATAGGTAACTTACAGTGCCGGATATTAGAAAGAATTTTCTTATCCAGGCTCCCCTAATGTTCTTCCTAAGGAAATTTCGTACCACACGGGATTTAGAATCCATACAGAGATGACAGACTGCTATGTCAATCTTTACTATGTTTTCTAGATCACATTGGAGATGGTAGCATGATTACTTGAAACGGCATGGCGCAAGGCCTTATTTTACCATAACTAAACTGAATTCGAATGTAGTTTTCTTACATTGATGATATTAGAAAGAATCTTCTGCAGTTTCCCCCAAACCTATTGCGCAGGAAATTTCGTACCACACGGAATTTAGAGCGCATATATTGAGGAAAGCCTTCTACTGCTATTTTTAATTTGTTTTTGATATCACTTTGGAGATGGTTGCATGATTACTTTAAGGGAGCATAATGCAAGGCCTTATATTACTGACACAAAACTGAATCCAAATGTAGGTTTCTTACACTGCTGATATTAGAAAGAATCTTCTTCTGCAGCTTCCCATAATGCTAGCATTAAGGAAATTTCGTACACACGAGATTTAGTGTGCATACAGAAAGGATAATTTTCTAATGAAATCTTTACTTTATTAGAAATCCCATTGAGATGGTATCATGATTACTTAAATATCCCCTCCAGGAAGGCCTAATACAATTCCAATAAACTGAATCCAAATATAGGTATCTTATACAGCGGATATCAGAAGGAATTTTCTGTTCCTGACTCCACTAATATTATTCCTAAGGAATTTCGTACCACACGGGATTTACAGTGCATAGAGTAAGGACAGCCTTCTACTGCAGTCTTTACTATGTTTCAATAACACATTGGAAATACTCCATGATTACTTAAATAGCACGTCCAGAAATTCCTTATTCTACTAAACTAAACTGAATCTAAATGTAGGTTGCTTACACTGCTCATATTAGAAGGAATCTTCTAAAACTTCTCCTAATGCTATTGCTTTAGAAAATTCGTGCCGTACGGTATTTAGAGTCCATAAAATAATGACAGCATGCTACTTCAATATTTACATTGTCTTCCATGTCACTTTGCAGATTGTTGCATGACCACGTAAATATCACAACAAGGAAGTCTTTGTTCGACCACTCCTACTGAATTCAAATGTAGGTTTCTTACGTTGCTGATATTAGAAAAAACCTTTTGCAGCGTCCCCGAATGCTTTTGCTAAGGAAATTACGTTCCACACGGGTTTACAGTGCAGAGAATGCGGACAGCCTTCTACTGCAATCTTTTTCTATGTTTCGATATCACATTGGAAATGGTTGCATGATTACTTAAATAGCACATCCAGAAATTCCTTATTCTGCTTAACTAACTCAATCCAAATGTAAGTTGCTTACACTGCTTATATTAGATAGAATCACCTTATGAAACTTCCCCTAATACTATTGATAAGGAAATTTCGATTCAAACGGGATTTCGAGTGCATAAATAAGGGACAACTTTCTACTGCAAAGTTTACCCTTTTCATAATCACATTGGAGATTGTTTAATGATAATTTAATATCACACCCAGCAAGGCCTAATACTACTCCACTAAACTGATTCCAAATATAGGTAACTTTCCTGGCAGATATTAGGAAGAATTTTCTTCTCCAGACACCCCTAACATTATCCTAAGGAAATTTCTTACCGCACGAGATTTAATGAGCATATAGTGAAGACAGCCTTCTACTGCCATCTTTACTATGTTGTCGATATCACATTGGAGATGTTTGCATGATTACATTCATGGGACATGCCGCAAGACATTATTTTAGTGAAACTAAATTAAATTCAAATGTAGGTTTCTAACATTGCTGATATTAGAAAGAATCTTCTTCTGCAGCTTCCTCCAATGCTACTGCTATGGAAATTTCGTATCACACGGGATTTAGGGTGCATACACAAAGGACAACTTTCTACTGCAATGTTTAATATGTTTTCGATATCACATTGAAGATGGTTGAATGATTACCTAAATAGCACATCCAGCAAGGCCTTATTCTATTGCCCTAATCTTAATCCAAATGTACATATCTTACATGGCAGATATTAGAAATCATTTTCTTATGAAGCTTCCCCTAATGCTATGGCTAAGGAAAATTCTTGCCACACGGGATTTATGTTCATACAGAAAGCATAACTCTCTACTGTAATGTTTACTGTTTTTCAAATCACCTTGAGATGGTTCCATGATTACTTAAATATCACCTCGAGCAAGGCCTAATACAGCTCCACTAATCTGAATGAAAATATAGGTAACTTCCAGGGCCGGATATTAGAAAGAATTTTCTCATCCAGGCTCCCCTAAAGTTATTCCTATGGACGTTTCGTACCACACGGGAATTAGGGTCCATACAGAGATGACAGCCTGCTAATTCAGTCTTTACCCAGTTTTCCATATCACATTGTAGATGGTTGCATGAACATGTAAATAACACAGCAAGGAAGTCTTTATTCGAACCCAGCAAAGTGAATCCAAACGCAGGTTTCTTACATGACTGGTATTAGAATGATTCTTCTTCTGCAGCTTCCCCTAATGCCATGGTTATGGAAATTTCGTACCACATGGGATTTAGATTGCGTGTATGGAGGACAGCTATCTTTTGCAATTTTACAGTTTTCCATATCACTTTGGAGATGGTAGCATAATTACTTGAATGGGACAACCTGCTAGGCCTTATTTTATTGAAACTAAATTGAATCCAAATTTGGTTTATAACATTGCTGATATTAGAAAGAATCTTCTTCTGCAGCTTCCTCCAATGCTATTCCTAAGTAAATATCTTACCAAACGGGATTTAGAGTGCATAGTGTGAGGACAGACTCTACTGCAATCTTTACTGCGTTTCGATAACACATTGGAGATGGTTGAATGATTACTTAAATAACACACCCTGAAATTCCTTTTTCTTCTCAACTAAAGTGAATCAAAATGTAGGTTGCTTACACTGCTCATATTAGAAGGAATCTTCTTCCGAATTTTCCCCAAATGCTATTGCTATGGAAATTTCGTACCACTTGGGATTTAGACAGCATATAGAAAGGACAAATTTCTACTGAATATTAATATGTTTTCGATAATCACATTGGAGATTTTTGCATGATTAGTTAAATAGCATATCCAACAAGGCCTTATTCTAATCCACCAAACTGAATCCAAATGTAGGTATCTTACAAGGCAGATATTAGAAAGAATCTTCTTCTCCAGGCTGCCCTAATATTTTTCCTCAGGAAATTTTGTACCACCCGGGATTTAGAGACCATACAGATAAGACAGACTGCTACATCAATTTTTACTATGTTTTCTAGATCACATTGGAGATGGTAGCATGATTACTTGAATCGGGCATGGCGCAAGGACTTATTTTATTGTAACTAAACAGAATTCGAATGTAGGTTTCTTACTTTGATGATATTAGAAAGAAACGTCTGCAGTTTCCGCCAAACCTATTTCTCAAGGCATTTCGTACCACACGGAATTTAGAGTGCATATAGTGAGGAGAGCCTTCTCCTGCCATTTTTAATTTGTTTTCGATATCACATTGGAGATGGTTGCATGATTACTTTAAGGGGGCATAACGCAAGGCCTTATTTTACTGACACTAAACTGAATCCAAATGTAGGTTTCTTACACTGCTGATATTAGAAAGAATCTTCTTCTGCAGCTTCCCGTAATGCTATCATTAAGGAAATTTCGTACCACACGAGATTTAGTGTGCATACAGAAAGGATAACTTTCTAATGAAATGTTTACTGTATTCGAAATCACATTTAGATGGTATCATAATTACCGAAATATCACCTCCATGAAGGCCTAATACAATTCCACTAAACTGAATCCAAATATAGGTAACTTACACAGCGGATATTAGAAGGAATTTTCTTCTCCAGACTACAATAATATTATTCTTAAGGAATTTAGTACCACACAGGATTTACAGTGCATAGAGTGAGGAAAGCCTTCTACTGCAATCTTTTCTATGTTTCGATATCACATTGGAAATACTCCGTGATTACTTAAATAGCACATCCAGAAATTCCTTGTTCTACTCAACTAAACTGAATCTAAATAAAGATTGCTTACACTGCTCATATTAGAAGGAATCTTCTTCTGAAGCTTCCCCTAATGCTATTGCTTTAGAAAATTCGTGCCGTACGATATTTAGAGTCCATACAATAGTGACAGCATGCTACTTCAATCTTTACATTGTTTTCCATGTCACATTGAAGATGTTTGCATGAACACGTAAATATCACAACAAGAAAGTCTTTTTTCGACCCCTCCTAACAGAATTCAAATATAGGTTTCTTACATTGCTGACATTAGAAAAAAACATTCTTTTGCAGCTTCCCCCACTGTTTTTACTAAGGAAATTACGTACCACACGGATTTATAGTGCATAAAATGAGGACAGCCTTCTATTGCAATCTTTTTCTCTGTTTCGATATCACATTGGAAATGGTTGCATGATTACTTAAATAGCACATCCAGAAATTACTTGTCTGCTTAAGTAAGCTCAATCCAAATGTACGTTGCTTACAATGCTTATATTAGATAGAATCTCCTTATGAAGCTTTCCCTAATGCTATTGTTATAGAAATTTCGTTCCACACGGGATTTCGAGTGCATACACAATGGACAACTTTCTACTGCAATGTTTACCCTTTTCGTAATCACATTGGAGATGGTTTAATGATTATTCAAATATCACCCCCAGCAAGGCCTAATACTACTCCACTAAACTGATTCCAAATATAGGTAAATTTCCCTGCAGATATTAGGAAGAATTTTCTTCTCCAGGCACCCCTAATATTATTCTAAGAAAATTTCTTACTACACGGGATTTAGGGAGCGTATAGTGAAGACAGCTTTCTGCTGCCATCTTTACTATGTTGTCGATATCACATTGGAGAAGGTTGCATGATTACATTCATGGCACATGCCGCAAGGCATTATTTTAGTGAAACTAAATTGAATTCAAATGTAGGTTTCTAACATTGCTGATATTAGAAAGAATATTCTTCTGCAGCTTCCACCAGTGCTACTGCTATGGAAATTTCGCTTCACACGGGATTTAGAGTGCATAAACAAAGGACAACTTTCTACTGCAATGTTTAATATGTTTTCGATATCACATTGGAGATGGTTGAATGATTACCTAAATAGCACATCCAGCAAGGCCTTATTCTATTACACTAATCTTAATCCAAATGTATGTATTTACATGGCAGATATTAGAAAGAATCTTCTTATGAAGCTACCCCTAATGTTATTGCTAAGGAAAATTCTTGACACATGGGATTTTTGTGCATTCAGAAAGGATAACTTTCTACTATAATGTTTACTGTTTTTCAAATCACATTGAGATGGTTTCATGATTTCTTAAATATCACCTCGAACAAGGCCTAATACAGCTCCACTAATCTGAATGAAAATATAGGTAACTTAATGTGCCGGATATTAGAAAGAATATTCTTATCCAGGCTCCCCTAATGTTATTCCTAAGGAAATTTCGTACCACGTGGGATTTAGATTGCATATATGGAAGACAGCTTTCTATTGCAATTTTACAGTTTTCCATATCACATTGGAGATGGTAGCATAATTACTTGAATGGGACAACCCGCAGGGCCTTATTTTACTAAAACTAAACTGAATCCAAATGTAGGTTTCTAACATTGCTGATATTAGAAAGAAGCTCTTCTGCAGCTTCCTCCAATGCTATTCCTTAGGAAATATCTTACCACACGGGATTTAGAGTGCACAGAGAGAGGACAGAATCTACTGCAATCTTTACTACGTTTCGATATTACATTGGAGATGGTTGCATGATTAATTAAATAGCACACCCTGAAATTCCTTATTCTGCTCAAGTAAAGTGAATCAAAATGTAGGTTGCTTACACTGCTCATGTTAGAAGGAATTTCTTCTGAAGTTTCCACTAATGCTGTTGCTAAGGAAATTTCGTACCACACGGGATTTAGACTGCAAACATAAAGGACAAATTTCTACTGAAAGTTAATATGTTTTCGATATCACATTGGAGATGGTTGAATGATTACCTAAATAGCACATCCAGCAAGGCCTTATTGTATAGCACTAATCTTAATCCAAATGTAGGTATCTTACATGGCAGATATTAGAAAGAATCTTTTTCTCCAGGCTGCCATAATATTTTTCCTAAGGAAATTTCGTACCACCAGGGATTTAGACTGCATACAGAAAGGACAAATTTCTACTGAATGTTAATATGTTTTCGATATCACATTGGAGATGGTTGCATGATTTCTTAAATAGCACATCCAGAAATTCCTTATTCTGCTTAACTAAGCTCAATCCAAATGCAGGTTGCTTACACTGCTTATATTAGATAGAATCTCCTTATGAAGCTTCCCCAAATACTATTGATAAGGAAATTTCGTTCCACACGGGATTTCGAGTGCATACAGAAGGGACAACTTTCTACTGCAATGTTTACCCTTTTCGTAATCACATTGGAGACGGTTTCATGATTATTTAACTATCACTCCCAGGAAGGCCTAATAGTACTCCACTAAACTGATTCCAAATATAGGTAAATTTCCTGGCAGATATTAGGAAGAATTTTCTTCTCCAGGCATCCCTAATATTATTCTAAGGAAATTACTTACCACATGGGATTTAGGGAGCGTATAGTGTGGACAGCCTTCTACTGCCATGTTTACTATGTTGTCGATATCACATTGGAGATGGCTGCATGATTACATTCATGGGACATGCCGCAAGGCATTATTTTAGTGAAACTAAATTGAATTCAAATGCTGGTTTCTAACATTGCTGATATTAGAAAGAATATTCTTCTGCAGCTTCCTCCAATGCTCCTGCTATGGAAATTTCGTATCACACGGGATTTAGAGTGCATACAGAAAGGACAACTTTCTACTGCAATGTTTAATATGTTTTCGATACCACATTTGAGATGGTTGAATGATTACCTAAATAGCACATCCAGCAAGGCCTTATTCTATTGCACTAAACTTAATCCAAATGTATGTATCTTACATGGCAGATGTTAGAAAGCATCTTCTAATGAAGCTTCCCCTAATGCTATTGCTAAGGGAAATTCTTGCCACATGGGATTTATGTGCATACAGAAAGGATAACTTTCTACTGTAATGTTTACTGTTTTTCAAATCACATTGAGATGGTATCATGATTACTTAAATATCACCTCAAGCAAGGCCTAATACATTTCCACTAATCTGTATGAAAATATAGGTAACTTACAGGGCGGAATATTACAGAGAACTTTCTTTTCCACGCTCCCCTTATGTTATTTCTAAGAAATTTCGTACCACAAGGGATTTAGAGTCCATACAGAGATGACAGCCTGATACTTCAATCTTTACACAGTTGTCCGTATCACATTGTAGATGGTTGCATGAACATGTAAATAACACAGCAAGGAAGTCTTTTTTCGACCCCAGCAAAGTGAATACAAAAGCAGTTTTCTTACATTGCTGGTATTAGAATGATTCTTCTTCTGCAGCCTCCCCTAATGCTATGGCTAAGGAAATTTCGTACCACATGGGATTTAGATTGCATATATGGAGGACAGCTTTCTATTGCAATTTTACAGTTTTCCATATCACGTTGGAGATTGTAGAATAATTACTTGAATGGGACAAACCGCAAGGCCTTATTTTACTGAAACTTAACTGAATCCAAATTTGGTTTATAACATTGCTGATATTAGAAAGAATCTTCTTCTGCAACTTCCTGCAATGCTATCCCTAAGGAAATAACTTACAACACGGGATTTAGAGTGCATAGAGTGTGGACAGCCTTCTACTGCAATCTTTACTACGTTTCGATATCACATTGGATATGGTTGCATGATTACTTAAATAGCACACCCTGAAATTCCTTATTGTACTCAACTAAAGTGAATCAAGATGTAGGTTGCCTACACTGCTCATAATAGAAGGAATCTTCTTCTGAAGTTTCCCCTAATGCTATTGCTATGGAAATTTCGTACCACGCGGGATTTAGACTGCCTACAGAAAGGACAAATTTCTAATGAATGTTAATATGTTTTCGATAATCACATTGGAGATTTTTGCATGATTAGTTAAATAGCACATCCAACAAGGCCTTATTCTACTCCACCAAACTGAATCCAAATGTAGGTATCTTACATGGCAGATATTAGAAAGAATCTTCTTCTCCAGGCTGCCCTAATATTTTCCCTAAGGAAATTTCGTACCACCCCGGATTTAGAGACCATACAGATATGACAGACGGCTGCGTCAATCTTTACTATGTTTTCTAGATCACATTGGAGATGGTAGCATGATTACTTGAGTCGGGCATGATGCAAGGCCTTATTTTACTATAACTAAACTTAATTCGAATGTAGGTTTCTTACTTTGATAATGTTAGAAAGAATCTTCTACAGTTTCCCCCAAACCTGTTGCTCAGGAAATTTCGTACCACACGGAATTTAGAGTGTATATGTTGAGGAGAGCCGTCTACTGCCATTTTTAATTTGTTTTCGATATCACATTTTAGATGGGTGCATGATTACATGAAGGGGGCGTAACTCAAGGCCTTATTTTACTGACACTAAACTGAATCCAAATGTAGGTTTCTTACACTGCTGACATTAGAAAGAATCTTCTTCTGCAGTTTCCCGTAATGCTATCATTAAGGAAATATCGTACCACACGAGATTTAGTGTGCATACAGAAAGGATAACTTTCTAATGAAATGTTTACTGTATTCGAAATCACATTGAGATGGTATCATGATTACTTAAATATCACCTCCAGGAAGGCCTAATACAATTCCACTAAACTGAATACAAGTATAGGTAACTTACACAGCGGATATTAGAAGGAATTTTCTTCTCCAGACTCCACTAATACTATTCCTTAGGAATTTTGTACCACACGGGATTTACAGTGCATAGAGTGAGGACAGCCTTCCACTGCAATCTTTACTTTGTTTCGATATCACATTGGAAATACTCCATGATTACTTAAATAGCACATCCAGAAATTCCTTATTCTACTCAACTAAACTGAATCTAAATGTGGGTTGCTTACACTGCTCATATTAGAAGGAATCTTCTTCTTAAGCTTCCCCTATGGCTATTTCTTTAGAAAATTAGTGCCGTACGGTATTTAGGGTCCATACAATAATGACAGCATGCTACTTCAATCTTTACATTGTTTTCCATGTCACATTGTAGATGGTTGCATGAACACGTAAATATCACAACAAGGAAGTCTTTTTTCGACCCCTCCAAACTGAATTCAAATGTAGGTTTCTTACCTTGCTGATATTAGAAGAAACATTCATTTGCAGCTTTCCCCAATGCTTTTGCTAAGGAAATTACGTACCATAAGGATTTACAGTGCGGAGAATGAAGACAGCCTTCTACTGCAGTCTTTTTCTATGTTTCGATATCACGTTGGAAATGGTTGCATGATTACTTAAATAGCACATCCAGAAATTCCTTATTCTGCTTAACTAAGCTCAATCCAAATGCAGGTTGCTTACACTGCCTATGTTAGATAGAATCTCCTTATGAAGCTTCCCTAATACTATTGATGAGGAAATTTCGTTCCACACGGGATTTCGAGTGCATGCAGAAGGGACAACTTTCTACAGCAATGTTTACCCTTTTCGTAATCACATTGGAGACGGTTTTATGATTATTTAAATATCACTCCCAGGAAGGCCTAATAGTACTCCACTAAACTGATTCCAAATATAGGTAAATTTCCTGGCAGATATAAGGAAGAAATTTGTTCTCCAGGCACCCCTAATATAATTCTAAGGAGATTTCTTACCACACGAGGTTTAGGGAGCGTATAGTGTGGCCAGCCTTCTACTGCCATCTTTACTATGTTGTAGATATCACATTGGAAATGGTTGCATGATTACATTCATGGGACAAGCCGCAAAGCATTATTTTAGTGAAACTGAATTGAATTCAAATGTAGGTTTCTAACATTGCTGATATTAGAAAGAATCTTCTTCTGCAGCTTCCTCCAAAGCTACTGCTATGGAAATTTCGTACCACACGGGATTTAGAGTGCTTACACAAAGGACAACTTTCTACTGCAATATTTAATATGTTTTCGATATCACATTGGTGATGGTTGAATGATTACATAAATAGCACATCCAGCAAGACCTTATTCTATTGCACTAATTTTAATCCAAATGTACGTATCTTACATGGCAGATATTAGAAAGAATCTTCTTATGAAACTTCCCCTAATGTTATTCCAAGGAAAATTCTTGCCACACGTGATTTATATGCATACAGAAAGGATAACTTTCTACTGTAATGTTTACTGTTTTTCAAATCACATTGAGATGGTATCATGATTACTTAAATATCACCTCCAGGAAGGCCTAATACAATTCCACTAAGCTGAATCCAAATATAGGTAACTTACACAGCGGATATTAGAAGGAATTTTCTTCTCCAGACTCCACTAACATTATTCCTAAGGAATTTCGTACCACACGGGATTTGCAGGGCATAGAGTGAGGACAGCCTTCTACTGCAATCTTTACTATGTTTCGATATCACATTGGAAATACTCCATGATTACTTAAATAGCACATCCAGAAATTCCTTATTCTATTCAGCTAAACTGAATCTAAATGTAGGTTGCTTACACTGCTCATATTAGAAGGAATCTTCTTCTGAAGCTTCTCCTAATGCTATTGCTTTAGAAAATTCGTGCCGTACGGTATTTAGAGTCCATACAATAGTGACAGCATGCTACTTCAATCTTTACATTGTTTTCCATGTCACTTTGTAGATGTTTGAAATAACGTGTAAATATCACAACAAGGAAGTCTTTTTTCGACCCTCCAAACTGAATTCAAATATAGGTTTCTTACATTGCTGATATTAGAATAAACCTTCTTTTGCAGCTTCCCCCACTGCTCTTCCTAAGGAAATTACGTACCACACGGATTTACAGAGCAGAGAATGAAGACAGACTTCTACTGCAATCTTTTTCTATGTTTCGATATCACGTTGGAAATGGTTGCATGATTACTTAAATAGCACATCCAGAAATTCCTTATTCTGCTTTACTAAGCTCAATCCAAATGCAGGTTGCTTACACTGCTTATGTTAGATAGAATCTGCTTATGAAGCTTCCCGTAATACTATTGATAAGGAAATTTCGTTCCACAAGGGATTTCGAGTGCATACAGAAGGGACAACTTTCTACTGCAATGTTTACCCTTTTTGTAATCACATTGGAGATTTTTTCATGATTACTTAAATATCACCCCCAGCAAGGCCTAATACTATTCCACTAAACTGATTCCAAATATAGGTAAATTTCCTGGCAGATATTAGGAAGAATTTTCTTCTCCAGGCACCCCTAATATTATTCTAAGGAAATTTCTTACCACACGGGATTTAGGGAGCGTATGGCGGAGACAGACTTCTACTGCCATCGTTACTATGTTGTCGATATCACATTGGAAATGGTTGCATGATTACATTCATCGGACATGCCACAAGGCATTATTTTAGTGAAACTGAATTGAATTCAAATGTAGGTTTCTAACATTGCTGATATTAGAAAGAATTTCTTCTGCAGCTTCCTCCAAATCTACTGCTATGGAAATTTCGTATCACACGGGATTTAGAGTGCTTACACAAAGGACAACTTTCTACTGCAATGTTCAATATGTTTTCCATATCACATTGGAGATGGTCGAATTATTACCTAAATAGCACGTCCAGCTAGGCCTTATTCTATTGCACTAAGCTTAATATGAATGTACGTATCTTACATGGCAGATATTAGAAAGAATCTTCTTATGAAACTTCCCCTGTTATTCCAAGGAAAATTCTTGCCACACGTGATTTATATGCATACAGAAAGGATAACTTTCTACTGTAATGTTTACTGTTTTTCAAATCACATTGAGATGGTATCATGATTACTTAAATATCACCTCCAGGAAGGCCTAATACAATTCCACTAAGCTGAATCCAAATATAGGTAACTTTCACAGTGGATATTAGAAGGAATTTTCTTCTCCAGACTCCACTAACATTATTCCGAAGGAATTTCGTACCACACGGGATTTGCAGGGCATAGAGTGAGGACAGCCTTCTACTGCAATCTTTACTATGTTTCGATATCACATTGGAAATACTCCATGATTACTTAAATAGCACATCCAGAAATTCCTTATTCTACTCAGCTAAACTGAATCTAAATGTAGGTTCTTACACTGCTCATATTAGAAGGAATCTTCTTCTGAAGCTTCTCCTAATGCTATTGCTTTAGAAAATACGTGCCGTACGGTATTTAGAGTCCATACAATAGACACAGCATGCTACTTCAATCTTTACATTGTTTTCCATGTCACTTTGTAGATGTTTGCAATAACGTGTAAATATCACAACAAGGAAGTCTTTTTTCGACCCTCCAAACTGAATTCAAATATAGGTTTCTTACATTGCTGATATTAGAATAAACCTTCTTTTGCAGCTTCCCCCACTGCTTTTCCTATAGAAATTACGTACCACACGGATTTACAGAGCAGAGAATGAAGACAGACTTCTACTGCAATCTTTTCTATGTTTCGATATCACGTTGGAAATGGTTGCATGATTACTTAAATAGCACATCCAGAAATTCCTTATTCTGCTTTACTAAGCTCAATCCAAATGCAGGTTGCTTACACTGCTTATGTTAGATAGAATCTCCTTATGAAGCTTCCCGTAAAACTATTGATAAGGAAATTTCGTTCCACACGGGAATTCGAGTGCATACAGAAGGGGCAACTTTCTACTGCAATGTTTACCCTTTTTGTAATCACATTGGAGATTTTTTCATGATTACTTAAATATCACCCCCAGCAAGGCCTAATACTATTCCACTAAACTGATTCCAAATATAGGTAAATTTCCTGGCAGATATTAGGAAGAATTTTCTTCTCCAGGCACCCCTAATATTATTCTAAGGAAATTTCCTACCACACGGGATTTAGGAACGTATAGTGAAGACAGCCTTCTACTGCCATCTTTACTATGTTGTCGATATCACATTTTTAGATGGTTGCATGATTACATTTATGGGACATGCCGCAAGGCATTATTTGAGTGAAACTAAATTGAATTCAAATGTAGGTTTCTAACATTGCTGATATTAGAAAGAATCTTCTTCTGCATCTTCCTCCAAAGCTACTGCTATGGAAATTTCGTATCACACGGGATTAAGAGTGCATACAAAAAGGACAGCTTTCTACTGCAATGTTTAATATGTTTTCGATATCACATTGGAGATGGTTGAATGATTACCTATATAGCACATCCAGCAAGGCCTTTTTCTATTGCACTAATCTTAATCCAAATGTATGTATCTTACATGGCAGACATTTGAAAGAATCTTCTTATGAAACTTCCCCTAATGCTATTGCTAAGGAAAATTCTTGCCACACGGGATTTATGTGCATACAGAAAGGATAACTTTCTACTGTAATGTTTACTGTTTTTCAAATCACATTGAGATTGTTTCATGATTACTTACATATCACCTCGAGCAAGGCCTAATACAGCTCCACTAATCTGAATGAAAATATAGGTAACTTTCAGGGCCGAATATTAGAGAGAACATTCTTATCCACGCTTCCCTAATGTTATTCCTAAGGAAATTTCGTACCACACGGTATTTAGAGTCCATACAGAGATGACAGCCTGCTACTTCATTCTTTACACAGTTTTCCATATCACATTGTAGATGGTTGCATGAACATGTAAATAACACAGCAAGGAAGTCTTTTTTCGACCCCAGCAAAGTGAATCCAAATGCAGGTTTCTTACATGGCTGGTATTAGAATGATTCTTCTTCTGCAGCTTCCCCTAATGCCATGGTTAAGGAAATTTCGTTCCACATGGGATCAAGATTGCATATATGGAGGACAGTTTTCTATTGCAATTTTACATTTTTCCATATCACATAGGAGATGGTAGCATAATTACTTGAATGAGACAACCCGCAAGGACTTATTTTACTGAAACTAAACTGAATCCAAATGTAGGTTTCTAACATTGCTGATATTAGAAAGAATCTTCTTTTACAGCTTCCTCCAATGCTATTGCTAAGGAAATATCTTACCACACGGGATTTAGAGTGCACAGAGTGAGGACAGCCTTTTACTGCAATCTTTACTACGTTTCGATATCACATTTTAGATGGTTGCATGATTACTTAAATAGCACACCCTGAAATTCCTTATTCTACTCAAATAAAGTGAATCAAAATGTAGGTTGCTTACACTGCTTATAATAGAAGGAATCTTCTTCTGAAGTTTCCCCTAATGCTATTGCTATGGTAATTTCGTACCACACGGTATTTAGACTGCATACAGAAAGGACAAATTTCTACTGAATCTTAATATGTTTTCGATAATCACATTGGAGATTTTTGCATGATTAGATAAATAGCACATCCAACAAGGCCTTATTCAACTCCACCAAACAGAATCCAAATGTAGGTATCTTACATGGCAGATATTAGAAAGAATCTTCTTCTCCAGGCGGCCCTAATATTTTTCCTAAGGAAATTTCGTACCACCCGGAATTTAGAGACCATACAGATATGACAGACTGCTACGTCAATCTTTACTATATTTTCTAGATCACATTGGAGATGGTAGCATGATTACTTGAATCGGGCATGGCGCAAGGCCTTATTTTACTGTAACTAAACTGAATTCGAATGTAGGTTTCTTACATTGATGATATTAGAAAGAATCTTCTGCAGTTTCCCGCAAACCTATTGCTCAGGAAATTTCGTACCACACGGAATTTAGAGTGCATATAGTGAGGAGAGCCTTCTACTGCCATTTTTAATTAGTTTTTGATGTCACATTGGAGATGGTTGCATGATTACTTGAAGGTGGCATAACGCAAGGCCTTATTTTACTGACACTAAACTGAGTCCAAATGTAGGTTTCTTACACTGCTGATATTAGAAAGAATCTTTTGCTACAGCTTCCCATAATGCTATCATTAAGGAAATATCGGACCACATGAGATTTTTTGTGTATACAGAAAGGATAACTTTCTAATGAAATGTTTACTGTATTCGAAATCACCTTGAGATGGTATCATGATTACTTAAATATCACCTACAGGAAGGCCTAAAACAGTTCCACTAATCTGTATCCAAATATATGTAACTTACACAGGGGATATTAGAAGGAATTTTCTTCTCCAGACACCACTAATATTATTCCTAAGGAATTTCGTACCACACGGGATTTACAGTGAATAGAGTGAGGACAGCCTTCTACTGCAATCTTTTCTATGTTTCGATATCACATTGGAAATACTCCATGATTACTTAAATAGAACATCCAGAAATTCCTTATTCTACTCAACTAAACTGAATCTAAATGTGGGTTGCTTACACTGCTCATATTAGAAGGAATATTCTTCTGAAGCTTTCCCTAAGGCTATTGCTTTAGAAAATTCGAGCCATAAGGTATTTATAGTCCATACAATAATGACAGCATTCTACTACAATCTTTACATGATTTTCCATGTCATATTCTAGATGGTTGCATGAACACGAAAATATCACAACAAGGAAGTCTTTTTTCGACCCCTCCAAACTGAATTCAAATTTAGGTTACTTCTCTTGCTGATATTAGAAGAACCTTTCTTTTGCAGCTTTCCCCAGTGCTATTGCTAAGGAAATTACGTACCACAGGGATTTACAGTGCGGAGAATGAAGACAGCTTTCTACTGCAATCTTTTTCTATGTTTCGATATCACATTGGTAATGGTTGCATGATTTCTTAAACAGCAAATCCAGAAATTCCTTATTCTGCTTCAGTAAGCTCAATCCAAATGTGGGTTACTTACACTGCTTTTATTATATAGAATCTCCTTATGAAGCTTCGCCTAATACTATTTCGTTCCACACGGGATTTCGAGTGCATACAGAAGGGACAACTTTCTACTGCAATGTTTACCATTTTCGTAATCACATTGGAGATGGTTTCATGATTATTTAAATATCACCCCCAGCAAGGCCTAATACTACTCCACTAGACTGATTCCAAATATAGGTAACTTTCCTGGCAGATGTTAGGAAGGATTTTCTTCTCCAGGCACCCCTAATATTATTCTTAGGAAATTTCTAACCACACGGGATTAGGAAGCATATAGTGAAGACAGAATTCTACAGCCATCTTTACTATGTTGTCGATATTACATTGGAGATGGTTGCATGATTACATTCATGGGACATGCCGCAAGGCATTATTTTAGTGAAACTATATTGAATTCAAATGTAGGTTTCTAACATTGCTGATATTAGAATGAATCTTCTGCAGCTTCCTCCAATGCAACTGCTTTGGAAATTTCGTATCACACGGGATTTAGAGTGCATACACAAAGGACAACTTTCTACTGCAATGTTTAATAAGTTTTCGATATCACATTCGAGATGGTTGAATGATTACCTATATAGCACATCAAGCAAGGCCTTATTCTATTGAACTAATCTTAATCCAAATGTACGTATCTTACATGACAGCTGTTAGAAAGAATCTTCTTATGAAGCTTCCCCTAATGCTATTGCTTAGTTAAATTCTTGCCACACGGGATTTATGTGCATACAGAAAGGATAACTTTCTACTGTAATGCTTACTGTTTTTCAAATCACATTGAGATGGTTTCATGATTACTTAAATATCACCTTGAGCAAGGCCTAATATAGCTTCACTAATCTGAATGAAAATATAGGTATCTTACAGGGCCGGATATAAAAAGAATTTTCTTATCCAGGCTCCCCTAATATTATTCCTAAGGAAATTTCATACCACACGGGACTTAGGTTCCATACAGAGATGACAGCCTGCTACTTCAATCTTTACACAGTTTTCCATATCACATTGAAGATGGTTGCATGAACATGTAAATAACACAGCAAGGAAGTCTTTTTTCGACACCAGCAACTGAATCCAAATGCAGGTTTCTTACATTGCTGGTTTTAGAATGATTCTTCTTCTGCAGCTTCCCCTAATGCCATGGTTAAGGAAATTTCGTACCACATGGGACTTAGATTGCATATATGGAGGACAGCTTTCTCTTGCAATTTTACAGTTTTCCATATCACATTGGAGATGGTAACATAATTACTTGAATGGGACAACCTGCAAGGCCTTATTTTACTGAAACTAAACCTTATCCAAATGTAGGTTTCTAACATTGCTGATATTAGAAAGAATCTTCTTCTGCATATTCCTCCAATGCTATACTTAAGGAAATATCTTACCACACCGGATTTACAGTGCATAGAGTGAGGGCAGCTTTCGACTGCAATCTTTACTACGTTTCAATATCACATTGGAGATGGTTGCATGATTACTTAAATAGCCCACCCTGAAATTCCTTATTCTACTCAACTAAAGTGAATCAAAATGTAGGTTGCTTACACTGCTCATATTAGAAGGAATCTTCTTCTGAAGTTTCCCCTAATGCTATTGCTATGGAAATTTCGAACCACATGTCATTTAGACTGCATACAGAAAGGACAAATTTCTACTGAATGTTAATATGTTTCCGATAATCACATTGGAGATTTTTGCATGATTATTTAAATAGCACATTCAACAAGGCCTTATTCTACTCCACCAAACTGAATCCAAATGTAGGTATCTTATAAGGCAGATATTAGAAAGAATCTTCTTCTCCAGGATGCCCTAACATTTTTCGTAAGGAAATTTCGTACCACCCGGGATTTAGAGACCATACAGTTATGACAGACTGCTACGTCAATCTTTACTATGTTTTCTAGATCACATTGGAGATGGTAGCATGATTACTTGAATCCGGTATCGTGCCAGGCCTTATTTTACTGTAACTAAACTGAATTTTAATGTAGGTTTCTTACATTGATGTTATTAGAAAGAAGTTTCTACAGTTTCCCCCAAACCCATTGCTCAGGAAATTTCGTACCACACGGAACTTAGAGTGCATATATTGAGGAGAGCCTTCTACTGCCATTTTTAATTTGTTTTCGATATCACATTGGAGATGGTTGCATGATTACTTATAGGGGGCATAACGCAAGGCCTTATTTTACTGACACTAAACTGAATCCAAATGTAGGTTTCTTAAACTGCTCATATTAGAAAGAATCTTCTTCTGCAGCTTCCCGTAATGCTATCATTAAGGAAATTTCATACAACACGACATTTAGTGTGCATACAGAAAGGATAATTTTCCAATGAAATGTATACTGTATTCGAAATCACATTGAGATGGTATCATGATTACTTAAATATCACCTCCAGGAAGGCCTAATACAATTCCACTAAACAGAATCCAAATATAGGTAACTTACAGAGTGTATATTAGAAGGAATTTTCTTCTACAGATTCCACTAATATTATTCCTAAGGAATTTCGTACCACACCGGAGATTGTTGAATGATTACCTAAATAGCACAGTGCATAGAGTGAGGACAGCCTTCCACTGCAATCTTTACTATGTTTCGATATCACATTGGAAATACTCCATGATTAATTAAAAAGCACATCGAGAAATTACTAACTCTACTCAAATAAACTGAAACTAAATGTAGTTTGCTTACACTGCTCATATTAGAGGAATCTTCTGAAGGTTCCCCTAATGCAATTGCTTTAGGAATTTCGTGCCGTATGGTATTAGGGTCCATACAATAATGACAGCATGCTACTTCAATCTTTACATTGTTTTCCATGTCACATTGTAGATGGTTGCATGAGCACGTAAATATCACAACAAGGAAGTCTTTTTTCGAACCCTCCAAACTGAATTCAAATGTAGGTTTCTTACATTGCTGATATTAGAAAAAACCTTCCTTTTTCAACTTCCCCGAATGCTTTTGCTATGGAAATTACTTACTACACGGATTTACAATGCAGAGAATGAAGACAGCCTTCTACTGCAATCTTTTTGTATGTTTCGATATCACATTGGAAATGGTTGCATGATTACTTATATAGCACATCCAGAAATTACTTTTCTGCTTAAGTAAGCTCAGTCCAAATGCAGGTTGTTTACACTGCTTATATTAGATAGAATCTACTTCTGAAGCTTCCCCTAATACAATTGATAAGGAAATTTCGTTCCACACGGGAATTCGAGTGCATACAGAAGCGACAACTTTCTACTGCAATGTTTACACTTTTCGTAATCACATTGGAGATGGTTTAATGATCATTTAAATATCACACCCAGCAAGGCCTAATACTACTCCACTAAACTGATTCCAAATATATGTAACTTTCCTGGCAGATGTTAGGAAGAATTTTCTTCTCCAGGCACCCCTAATATTATTCTAAGGAAATTTCTTACCACACGGGATTTAAGGAGCGTATAGTGAAGACAGCCTTCTACTGCCATCTTTACCAAGTTGTCGATATCACATTGGAGATGGTTGCACGATTACATTCATGGGACATGCTGGAAGGCATTATTTTAGTGAAACTAAATTGAATTGAAATGTAGGTTTCTAACTTGGCTGATATTAGAAAGAATCTTCTTCTGCAGCGTCCTCCAATGCTACTGCTATGGAAATTTCGCATCACATGGGATTTAGAGTGCATACAGTAAGGACAATTTTCTACTGCATTGTTTTGTAAGTTTTCGATATCACTTTGTAGATGGTTGAATGATTACCTAAGTAGCACATCCTGCAAGGCCTTATTCTATTGCACTAATCTTAATCCAAATGTACATATATTACATGGAAGATATTAGAAATCATTTTCTTATGAAGCTTCCACTAATGCTATTGCTAAGGAAAATTATTGCCACACGGGATTTATGTGCATACAGAAGGATAACTTTCTACTGTAATTCTTACTGTTTTTCAAATCACATTGAGATGGTTTCATGATTACTCAAATATCACCTCGAGCAAGGCCTAATACAGCTCCACTAATCTGAATGAAAATATAGGTATCTTACAGGGCCGGATATTAGAAAGAATTTTCTTATCCAGGCTCCCCTATATTATTCCTAAGGAAATTTCATACCACACGGGACTTAGAGTCTATACAGAGATGACAGCCTGCTTCCTCAATCTTTACACAGTTTTCCATATCACATTGAAGATGGTTGCATGAACATGTAAATAACACAGCAAGGAAGTCTTTTTTCGACCCCATCAACTGAATCCAAATGCAGGTTTCTTACTTTGCTGGTTTTAGAATGATTCTTCTTCTGCAGCTTCCCCTAATGCCATGGTTAAGGAAATTTCGTACCACATGGGATTTAGATTGCATATATGGAGGACAGCTTTCTTTGGCAATTTTACAGTTTTCTATATCACATTGGAGATGGTAGCATAATTACTTGAATGGGACAACCTGCAAGGCCTTATTTTACTGAAATTAAACCTTATCCAAATGTATGTTTCTATCATTGCTGATATTAGAAAGAATCTTCTTCTGCAGATTCCTCCAATGCTATTCTTAAGGAAATATCTTACCACACGGGATTTAGAGTTCATAGAGTGAGGGCAGCCTTCGACTGCAATCTTTACTACGTTTCGATATCACATTGGAGATGGTTGCATGATTATTTAAATAGCACACCCTGAAATTCCTTATTCTATTCAACTGAAGTGAATCAAAATGTAGGTTGCTTACACTGCACATATTAGAAGGAATCTTCTTCTGAAGTTTCCCCTAATGCTATTGCTATGGAAATTTCGTACCACACGGCATTTAGACTGCATACCGAAAGGACAAATTTCTACTGAATGTTAATATGTTTTCGATAATCACATTGGAGATTTTTGCATGCTTATTTAAATAGCACATCCAACAAGGCCTTATTCTACTCCACCAAACTGAATCCAAATGTAGGTATCTTATAAGGCAGATATTAGAAAGAATCTTCTTCTCCAGGCTGCCCTAATATTTTGCCTAAGGAAATTTCGTACCACCCGGGATTTAGAGACCATACAGATATGACAGACTGCTACGTCAATCTTTACTATGTTTTCTAGATCACATTGGAGATGGTAGCATGATTACTTGAATCGGGCATGGCGCAAGGCCTTATTTTACTGTAACTAAACTGAATTCGAATGTAGGTTTCTTACTTTGATGATGTTACAAAGAATCTTCTGCAGTTTCCCCCAAACCTATTGCTCAGGAAATTTCGTACCACACGGAATTTATAGTGCATATAGTGAAGAGAGACGTCTACTGCCATTTTTAATTTGTTTTCGATATCACTTTGGAGATGGTTGCATGATTATTGAAGGGGCATAACGCAAGTCCTTATTTTACTGACACTAAACTGAATCCAAATGTAGGTTTCTTACACTGCTGCTATTAGAAAGAATCTTCTTCTGCAGCTTCCCGTAATGCTATCATTAAGGAAATTTGTACCACACGAGATTTAGTGTACATATAGAAAGGATAATTTTCTAATGAAATGTTTACTGTATTCGAAATCACATTGAGATGGTATTATGATTACTTAAATATCAGCTCCAGGAAGGCCTAATACAATTCCACGAAACTGAATCGAAATACAGGTAACTTACACAGCGGATATTAGAAGGAATTTTCCTATCCGACTCCACTAATATTATTCCTAAGGAATTTCGTACCACACGGGATTTACAGTGCATGCAGTGAGGACAGCTTTTTATTGCAATCTTTACTATGTTTCGATATCACATTGGAAATACTCCATGTTTACTTAAATAGCACCTCCACAAATTCCTTATTCTACTCAACTAAACTGAATACAAATGTAGGTTGCTTACACTGCTCATATCAGAAGGAATCTTCTTCTGTAGCTTCCCCTAATGCTATTGCTTTAGAAAATTCGTGCCATACTGTATTTAGAGTCCATACAATAGTGACAGCATGCTACCTCAATCTTTACATTGTTTTCCATGTCACATTGTAGATGGTTGCATGAACACGAAAATATCACAACAAGGAAGTCTTTTTTCGACCCCTCCAAACTGAATTCAAATGTAGGTTTCTTCCATTGCTGATATTAGAAGAAACTTTCTTTTGCAGTTTCGCCAGTGCTATTCCTAAGGAAATTACGTACAACAGGGATTTACAGTGCGGAGAATGAAGACAGCCTTCTACTGCAATCTTTTTCTATGTTTCGTTATCACATTACAAATGGTTATATGATTACTTAAACAGCACATCCAGAAATTCCTTATTCTGCTTAAGTAAGATCAATCCAAATGTGGGTTACTTACACAGCTTTTATTATATATATTCTCCTTATGAAGCTTCCCCTAATACTATTGATAAGGAAATGTCGTTCCACACGGGTTTTCGAGTACATACAGAAGGGACAACTCTCTACTGCAATGTTTACCCTTTTCGTAATCACATTGGAGATGGTTTCATGATTATTTAAATATCACCCCCAGCAAGGCCTAATACTACTCCACTAAACTGATTCCAAATATAGGTAACTTTCCTGGCAGATGTTAGGAAGAATTTTATTCTCCAGGAACCCCTAATATTATTCTTAGGAAATTTCTTACCACACGGGATTTAGGAAGCATATAGTGAAGACAGACTTCTACTGCTATCTTTACTATGTTGTCGATATCACATTGGAGATGGTTGCATGATTACATTCATGGGACATGCCGCAAGGCATTATTTTAGTGAAACTAAATTGAATTCAAATGTAGGTTTCTAACATTGCTGATATTAGAATGAATCTTCTGCAGCTTCCTCCAATGCTACTGCTATGGAAATTTCGTATCACACGGGATTTAGAGTTCATACACAAAGGACAACTTTCTACTGCAATGTTTAATATGTTTTCGATATCACACTGGAGATGGTTGAATGATTACCTAAATAGCACATCCAGCAAGGCCTTATTCTATAGCACTAATCTTAATCCAAATGTACGTATCTTACATGGCAGATATTAGAAAGAATCTTCTTATGAATTTTCCCCTAATGTTATTGCTAAGGAAAATTCTTGCCACACGGGATTTATGTGCATACAGAGAGGATACCTTACTAATGAAATGTTTACTGTATTCGAAATCACATTGAGATGGTATCATGATTACCTAAATATCACCTCCAGGAAGGCCTAATACAATTCCACTAAACTGAATCCAAATATAGGTAACTTACCCAGCAGATATTAGAAGGAATTTTCTTCTCCAGACTCCACTAATATTATTCCTAAGGAATTTGGTACCACACGGCATTTACAGTGCTTAGAGTGAGTATAGCTTTCTACTGCAATCTTTACTATGTTTCGATATCACATTGGAAATACTCCATGATTACTTAAAGAGTACATCCAGAAATTTCTTATTCTACTCAACTAAACTGAATCTAAATGTAGGTTGCTTACAATGCTCATATTAGAAGGAATCTTCTGAAGCTTCCTCTAGTGCTATTGCTTTAGAAAATTCGTGCCGTACGGTATTTAGAGTCCACACAATAAAGACAGAATGCTACTTCAATCTTTACATTGTTTGCCATGTCACATTGTAGATGGTAGCATGAACACGTAAATATCACAACAAGGAAGTCTTTTTTCGACCCCTCCAAACTGAATTCAAATGTAGGTTTCTTACATTGCTGATATTAGAAAAAACCTTCTTTTGCCGCTTTCCCCAATGCTTTTCTTAAGGAAATTACGTACCACACGGATTTACAGTGCATAGAATGAGGACAGCCTTCTTCTGCAATCTTTTTCTATGTTTCGATATCATATTGGAAATGGTTGCATGATTACCTAAATAGCACATCCAGAAATTTCTTTTTCTCCTTAAGTAAGCTCAATCCAAATGTAGGTTGCTTACACGCTTATAGTAGATAGAATCTCCTTATGAAGCTTCCCCTAATACTATTGATAAGGAAATTTCTTTCCACACGGGATTTCGAGTGCATAGAGAAGGAACAAATTTCTACTGCCATGTTTACCCTTTTCGTAATCACATTGGAGATGGTTTAATGATTATTTAAATATCACCCCCACCAAGGCCTAATACTACTCCACTAAACTGATTTCAAATATAGGTAACTTTCCCGGCAGATATTAGGGAGAATATTCCTCTCTAGGCACCCCTAATATTGTTATAAGGAAATTTCTTACCACACGGGATTTATGGAGCGTATAATGAAGACAGCCTTCTACTGCTATCTTTACTATGTTGTTGATATCACATTGGAGATGGTTGCATGATTACATTCATGGGACATGCCACAAGGCATTAGGTTAGTGAAACTACATTGAAATCAAATGTAGGTTTCTAACATTGCTGATATTAGAAAGAATCTTCTGCAGCTTCCTCCAAAGCTACTGATATGGAAATTTCGTATCACACGGGATTTAGAGTGCATACAGAAAGGACAACTTTCTACTGCAATGTTTAATATGTTTTCGATATCACATTGGAGATGTTTGGATGATTATCTAAATATCACATCCAGCAAGGCCTTATTCTTTTGCACTAATCTTAATCCAAATGTACATATCTTACATGTCAGATATTAGAAAGAATCTTCTTATGAAGCTTCCCCTAATGCTATTGCTAAGGAAAATTCCTGCCTCAAGGGATTTATGTGCATACAGAAAGGATAACTTTCTACTGTAATGTTTAATGTTTTTCAAATCAGATTGAGATGGTTTCATGATTACTTAAGTATCACCTCGAGCTAGGCCTAATACAGCTTCACTAATCTGAATGAAAATATAGGTAACTTACAGGGCCGGATATTAGAAAGAATTTTCTTATCCAGGCTCCCCTAATGTTATTCCTAAGGATGTTTCGTACCACACGGGATTTAGAGTGCATACAGAGATGAAAGTCTGCTACTTCAGACTTTACACAGTTTTCCATATCACATTGTAGATGGTTGCATGAACATGTAAATAACACAGAAAGGAAGTCTTTTTTCGACCCCAGCAAAGTGAATCCAAATGCAGGGTTCTTACATTGCTGGTATTAGAGTGATTCTTCTTCTGCAGCTTGCACTAATGCCATGGTTAAGGAAATTTCATACCACATGGGATTTAGATTGCATATATGGAGGACAGATTCTATTGCAATTTTACTGTTTTCCATTTCACATTGGAGATGGTAGTATAATTACTTGAATGGGACAACCCGCAAAGCCTAATTTTACTGAAACTAAACTGAATCCAAATGTAGGTTTCTAACATTTCTGATATTACAAAGAATCTTCTTCTGCAGCTTCCTCCAATGTTATTCCTAAGGAAATATCTTACCACACGGGATTAGAGTGCATAGAGTGAGGACAGCCTGCTACGGCAATCTTTACTACGTTTCGATATCACATTGGAAATGGCTGCATGATTACTTAAATAGCACACCCTGAAAATCCTTATTCTACTCAACTAAAGTGAATCAAAATGTAGGTTGCTTACACTGCTCATATTAGAAGGAATCTTCTTCTGAAGTTTCCCCTAATGCTATTGCTATGGAAATTTCGTACCACACCGGATTTAGACTGCATACAGAAAGGACAAATTTCTACTGAATGTTAATATGTTTTCGATAATCACATTGGAGATTATTGCATGATTAGTTAAATAGCACATCCAACAAGGCCTTATTCTACTCCACCAAACTGAATCCAAATGTAGGTATCTTACATGGCAAGTATTAGAAAGAATCTTCTTCTCCAGGATGCCCTAATATTTTTTCCTAAGGAAATGTCGTACCACCAGGGATTTAGAGAAGATATAGGTATGACAGACTGCTACGTCAATCTTTACTATGTTTTCTAGATCACATTGGAGATGGTAGCATGATTACTTGAATCGGGCATGGCGCAAGGCCTTATTTTACTGGAACTAAACTGAATTCGAATGTAATTTTCTTACTTGATGATATTAGAAAGAATCTTCTGCAGTTTCCCACAAACCTATTGCTCAGGAAATTACGTACCACACGGATTTACAGTGCATAGAATGAGGACAGACTTCTATTGCAATCTTTTTCTATGTTTCGATATCACATTGGAAATGGTTGCATAATTATTAAATAGCACATCCAGAAATTACTTATTCTGCTTAAGTAAGCTCAATCCAAATGTATGTTGTTTACACTGCTTATATTAGATAAAATCTCCTTATGAAGCTTCCCATAATACTATGGATAAGGAAATTTCATTCCACACGGATTTCGAGTGCATACAGAAGGGACAACTTTCTACTGCAATGTTTACCCTTTTCGTAATCACATTGGCGATGGTTTAATGATTATTTATGTATCACCCCCAGCAAGGCCTAATACTACTCCACTAAACTGATTACAAACATAGGTAACTTTCCTCGCAGATATTAGGAAGAATTTTCTTCTCCATGCACCCCTAATATTATTCTAAGGTAATTTCTTACCACACAGGATTTAGGTAGCGTATAGTGAAGACAGCCTTCTACTTCCATCTTTACTATGTTGTCGTTATCATATTGGAGATTGTTTCATGAATACATTCATGGGACATGCCGCAAGGCATTATTTAGTGAAACTAAATTGAACTCAAATGTAAGTTTCTAACATTGCTGATATTAGAAAGGATCTTCTGCAGATTCCTCCAATGCTACTGCTATGGAAATTTCGTATCACACGGGATTTAGAGTGCATACAGAAAGGACAACTTTCTACTGCAATGTTTGATATGTTTCCGATATAACATTGGAGATGGTAGCATAATTACTTAAATGGGACAACCCGCAAGTCCTTATTTTACTGAAACTAAACTGAATCCAAATGTAGGTTTCTAACATTTCTGATATTAAAAAGAATCTTCTTCTGCAGCTTCCTCCAATTCTATTCCTAAGGAAATATCTTACCACACGGGATTTAGAGACCATACAGATATGACAGACTGCTACGTCATTCTTTACTATGTTTTCTAGATCAAATTGTAGATGGTTGCATGATTACTTGAATCGGGCATGTCCCAAGGCCTTATTTTACTGTTACTAAATTGAATTCGAATGTAGGTTTCTTACATTGATGATATTAGAAAGAATCTTCTGCAGTTTCCCCTAAACTTCTTGCTCAGGATATTTCGTAGCACACGGAATTTAGAGTGCATATAGTGAGGAGAGCCTTCTACTGCCATTTTTAATTTGTTTTCGATATCACATTGGAGATGGTTGCAAGATTATTTGAAGGGGGCATAACACAAGGCCTTATTTTACTGACACTAAACTGAATCCAAATGTACGTTTCTTACACTGCTGATATTAGAAAGAATGTTCTTCTGCAGCTTCCTGTAATGCTATCATGAAGGAAATTTCATACCACACGAGATTTAGTGTGCATACAGAAAGGATAATTTTCTAATGAAATGTTTACTGTATTCGAAATCACAATGAGATGGTATCATGATTACTTAAATATCACCTCTAGGAAAGCCTAATACAATTCCACTAAACTGTATCCAAATATAGGTAACTTACACAGCGGATATTAGAAGGAATTTTCTTCTCCAGACTCCACTAATATTATTCCTAAGAAATTTCGTACCACACGGGATTTACATTGGATAGAGTGAGGACAGACTTCTACTGCAATCTTTAATATGTTTCGATATCACATTGGAAATACTCCATGATTACTTAAATAGCACATCCAGAAATTCCTTATTCTACTCAAATAAACTGAATCTAAATGTAGGTTGCTTGCACTGCTCATATTAGAAGAATCTTCTTCTGAAGCTTCCCCTAATTCTTTGCTTTAGAAAATTGGTGCCATGTGGTATTTAGAGTCCATACAATAATGACAGCACGCTACTTCAATCTTTACATTATTATCCATGTCACATTGTAGGTGGTTGCATGAACACTAAATATCACAACAAGGAAGTGTTTTTTCGACCCCTCCAAACTGAATTCAAATGTAGGTTTCTTACATTGCTGATATTAGAAAAATCCTTCTTTTGCAGCTTCCCACAATGCTCTTGCTAAGGAAATTATGTACCACACGGATTTAGAGTGCATAGAATGAGGACAGACTTCTACTGCAATTTTGTTCTATGTTTCGATATCACATTGGAAATGGTTGCATGATTACTTAAATCGCACATCCAGAAATTCCTTATCCTGCTTACCTAAGCTCAATCCAAATGTAGGTTGCTTACACCGCTTATATTAGATAGAATCTCCTTATGAAGCTTCCCCTAATACTATTGATAAAGAAATTTCGTTCCACATGGGATTTCGAGTGCATACAGAAGGGACAACTTTCTACTGCAATGTTTACCCTTTTCATAATCACATTGGAGATGGTTTAATGATTATTTAAATATCACCCCCAGCAAGGCCTAATACTACTCCACTAAACTGATTCCAAATATAGGTAACTTTCCTGGCAGATATTAGGAATAATTTTCTTCTCCAGGCACCCCTAATATTATTCTAAGGTAATTTCTTACCACACGGGATTTAGGGAGCTTATAGTGAAGACAGCCTTCTCCTGCCATCTTTACTCTGTTGTCGATATCACATTGGAGATGGTTGCATGATTACATTCATGGGACATGCCGCAAGGCATTATTTTAGTGAAACTAAATTGAATTCAAATGTAGGTTTCTAACATTGCTGATATTAGAAAGAATCTTCTTCTGCAGCGTCCTCCAATGCTACTGCTATGGAAATTTCGTATCACACTGGATTTTGAGTGCATTCAGAAAGGACATCTTTCTACTGCAATGTTTAATATGTTTTTGATATCACATTGGAGATGGTTGAATGATTACCTAAATAGCAAATCCAGCAAGGCCTTATTCTATTGCACTAATCTTAATCCAAATGTACGTATCTTACATGGCAGATATTAGAAAGAATCTTCTTATGAAGCTTCCCCTAATGCTATTGCTAAGGAAAATTCTTGCCACACGGGATTTATGTGCAAACAGAAAGGATAACTTTCCACTCTAATGTGTACTGTTTTTCAAATCACATTGAGATGGTTTCATGATTCCTTACATATCACCGGGAGCAAGGCTTAATACAGTTCCTTATTTAGGTATTACAGGTGATTTACCTAGGTAACTTACAGGGCCGGGTATTAGAAAGAATTTTCTTATCCAGGCTCCACTAATGTTATTCCTACGGAAATTTCGTACCACACGGGATTTAGAGTCCATACAGAGATGACACCTGCTACTTCAATCATTACAGTTTTCCATATCACATTGTAGATGGTTGCATGAACATGTAAATAACACAACAAGGAAGTCTTTTTTCGACACCAGCAAAGTGAATCCAAATGCAGGTTTCTTACATTGTTGTTATTAGAATGACTCTTCTTCTGCAGCTTCCCCTAATGCCATGGTTAAGGAAATTTCGTACCACATGGTATTTAGATTGCATATGTGGAGGACAGCTTTCTATTGCAATTTTACAGTTTTCCATATCACATTGGAGATGGGAGCATATTTACATGAATGGGACAACCCGCAAGGCCTTATTTTAGTGACACTAAACTCAATCCACATGTAGGTTTCTAACATTGATCATATTAGAAATAATCTTCTGCAGCTTCCTCCAATGCTATTGCTAAGGAAATATCTTACCACACGGGATTTAGAGTGCATAGAGTGAGGACAACCTTCTACTGCAATCTTTAATACGTTTCGATATCACTTTGGAGATGGTTGCATGATTACTTAAATAGCACATCCAGAAATTCCTTATTCTACTCAACTAAATTGAATCTAAATGTAGGTTGCTTACACTGCTCATATTAGAAGGAATCTTCTTCTGAACATACTCCTAATGCTATTGCTTTACAAAATTCGTGCCGTACAGTATTTAGAGTCCATACAATAATGACAGCATGCTACTGCAATCTTTACATTGTTTTCCATGTCACATTGTAGATGGTTGCATGAACACGTAAATATCACAAGGAAGTCTTTTTTCGACCCCTCCAAACTTAATTCAAATGTAGGTTTCTTACACTGCTGATATTAGAAAAAACTTTCTTTTCAGCTTCCCCCAATGCTTTTGCTAAGGAAATTACGTTCCACACGGTTTTACAGTGCATAGAATGAGAACAGCCTTCTACTGCAATCTTTTTCTATGTTTCGATATCACATTGGAAATGGTTGCATGATTACTTAAATAGAACATCCAGAAATTCCTTATTCTGCTTAAGTAAGCTCAATCCAAATGTAGGTTGCTTACACTGCTTATATTAGATAGAATCTCCATGTGAAGCTTCCCCTAATACGATTGATAAGGAAATTTCGTTCCACACGGGATTTCGAGAGCATACAGAAGGGACAACTTTCTACTACAATGTTTAATATGTTTTCGATATCACATTGGAGATGGTTGAATGATTACCTAAATAGCACATCCAGCAAGGCCTTATTCTATTTCACTAATCTTAATCCAAATGTACGTATCTTACATGGCAGATATTAGAAAAAATCTTCTTATGAAGCTTCCCCTAATGCTATTGCTAAGGAAAATTCTTGCCCCACAGGATTTATGTGCATACAGAAAGAATAAATTTCTACTGTATAGTTTACTGTTTTTCAAATAACATTGAAATGGTTTCATGATTCTTTACATATCACCTCGAGCAAGGCATAATACAGCTCCACTAATCTGAATGAAAATATATGTAACTTACAGTGCCGGATATTAGAAAGAATTTTCTTATCCAGGCTCCTCAAAAGTTATTCCTAAGGAAATTTCGTACCACACGGTATTTAGTGTCCATACAGAGATGACAGCCTGCTACTTCAATCTTTACACAGTTTTCCATATCACATTGTAGATGCTTGCATGAACATGTAAATAACACAGCAAGGAAGACTTTTTTCGACCCCAGCAAAGTGAATCCAAATGCAGGTTTCTTACATTGCTGGTATTACAATGATTCTTCTTCTGCAGCTTCCCCTAATGCCATGGTTAAGGAAATTTCGTACCACATGTGTCTTAGATTGCATATATGGAGGACAGCTTTCTCTTGCAATTTTACAGTTTTCCATATCACATTGGAGATGGTAGCATAATTACTTGAATGGGACAACCTGCAAGGCCTTATTTTACTGAAACTAAACCTTATCCAAATGTAGGTTTCTAACATTGCTTATATTAGAAAGAATCTTCTTCTCCATATTCCTCCAATGCTATACTTAAGGAAATATCTTACCACACCGGATTTAGAGTGCATAGAGTGAGGGCAGCTTTCGACTGCAATCTTTACTACGTTTCGATATCACATTGGAGATGGTTGCATGATTACTTAAATAGCACACCCTGAAATTCCTTATTCTACTCAACTAAAGTGAATCAAAATGTAGGTTGCTTACACTGCTCATATTAGAAGGAATCTTCTTCTGAAGTTTCCCCTAATGCTATTGCTATGGAAATTTCAAACCACATGGCATTTAGACTGCATACAGAAAGGACAAATTTCTACTGAATGTTAATATGTTTTCGATAATCACATTGGAGATTTTTGCATGATTAGTTAAATAGCACATCCAACAAGGCCTTATTCTACTCCACCTAACTGAATCCAAATGTAGGTATCTTATAAGGCAGATATTAGAAAGAATCTTCTTCTCCAGGCTGCCCTAATATTTTTCCTAAGGAAATTTCGTACCACCCGGGATTTAGAGACCATACAGTTATGACAGACTGCTACGTCAATTTTTACTATGTTTTCTAGATCACATTGGAGATGGTAGCATGATTACTTGAATCCGGTATCGTGCCAGGCCTTATTTTACTGTAACTAAACTGAATTTGAATGTAGGTTTCTTACATTGATGATATTAGAAAGAAGCTTCTACAGTTTCCCCCAAACCTATTGCTCAGGAAATTTCGTACCACACGGAATTTGAGTGCATATAGTGAGGAGAGCCTTCTTCTGCCATTTTTAATTTGTTTTCGATATAACATTGGAGATGGTTGCATGATTACTTATAGGGGGCATAACGCAAGGCCTTATTTTACTGAAACTAAACTGAATCCAAATGTAGGTTTCTTAAACTGCTGATATTAGAAAGAATCTTCTTCTGCAGCTTCCCGTAATGCTATCATAAAGGAAATTTCGTACAACACGAGATTTAGTGTGCATACAGAAAGGATAATTTTCCAATGAAATGTATACTGTATTCGAAATCACATTGAGATGGTATCATGATTACTTAAATATCAAGTCCAGGAAGGCCTAATACAATTCCACTAAACAGAATCCAAATATAGGTAACTTACAGAGTGGATATTAGAAGGAATTTTCTTCTACAGATTCCACTAATATTATTCCTAAGGAATTTCGTACCACACGGGATTAACAGTGCATAGAGTGAGTACAAAATTGCACTGCAATCTTTACTATGTTTCGATGTCACATTTGAAATACTCCATGATTACTTAAATAGGACATCCAGAAATTCCTTATTCTACTCGACTAAACTAAATCTAAATGTAGGTTGCTTACACTGCTCATAGTAGATGGAATATTCTTCTGAAGTTTCCCCTAATGCTATTGCTTTAGAAAATTCGTGACGTACGGTATTTAGAGTCCATACAATAATGACAGCATGCTACTTCAATCTTTACATTGTTTTCCATGTCACATTGTAGATGTTTGCATGAACACGTAAATATCACAACAAGGAAGTCTTTTTTCGACCCCTTCAAACTTAATTCAAATGTAGGTTTCTTACATTGCTGATATTAGAAAAACCTTCTTTGGCAGATTCCCCCAATGTTTTTGCTAAGGAAATTACGTACCACATGGATTTACAGTGCATAGTATGAGGACCGCCTTTTACTGCAATCTTTTTCAATGTGTCGATATCACATTGGAAATGGTTGCATGATTACTTAAATAGCACATCCAGAAATTACTTTTCTGCTTAACTAAGCTCAATCCAAATGTATTTTGCTTACACTGCTTATATTAGATAGAATCTCCTTATGAAGCTTCCCCTACTTCTATTGACATGGAAATTTCGTTCCACACTGGATTTCGAGTGCATACAGAAGGAACAACTTCCTACTGCAATGTTTACCCTTTTCGTAATCACATTGGAGATGGTTTAATGATTATTTAAATATCACCCATAGCAAGGCCTCATACTACTCCACTGAACTGATTCCAAATATAGGTAACTTTCCTGGAGATATAAGGAAGAATTTTCTTCTCCAGGCACCCCTAATATTATTCTAAGGAAATTTCTTACCACACGGGATTTAGGGAGCGAATAGTGAAGACAGCCTTCTACTGCCAACTTAACTATGTTGTCGATATCACATTGGAGATGGTTCCTGATTACATTCATGGGACATGCCGCAAGGCATTATTTTAGTGAAACTAAATTGAATTCAAATGTAGGTTTCTAACATGGCTGATATTAGAAAGAATCTTCTTCTGCAGCGTCCTCCAATACTACTGCTATGGAAAATTCGTATCACACGGGATTTAGAGTGCCTACAGAAAGGACAACTTTCTACTGCAATGTTTAATATGTTTTCGATATCACATTGGAGATGGTTGAATGATTACCTAAATAGCACATCCAGCAAGGCCTTATTCCATTACACTAATCTTAATACAAATGTACGTATCTTACATGGCAGCTATTATAAAGAATCTTCTAATGAAGCTTCCCCTAATGCTACTGCTAAGGAAAATTATTCCCACATGGGATTTATGTGCATACAGAAAGGATAACTTTCTACTGTAATGTTTACTGTTTTTCAAATCACATTGAGATGGTTTCATGATTACTTAAATATCACCTCGAGCAAGGCCTAATACAGCTCCACTAATCTGAATGAAAATATAGGTAACTTACAGGGCCGGATATTAGAAAGAATTTTCTTATCCAGGCTATCCTAATGTTATTCCAAAGGAGGTTTCGTACCACAAGGGATTTAGAGTCCATACAGAGATGACAGCCTGCTACTTCAATCTTTACACAGTTTTCCATATCACATTGTAGATGGTTGCATGAACATGTAAATAACACAGCAAGGAAGTCTTTTTTCGACCCCTACAACGTGAATCCAAATGCACTTTTCTTACATTGCTGGTTTTCGAATGATTCTTATTCTGCCGCTTCCCCTAATGACATGGTTAAGGAAACTTCGTACCACATGGGATTTAGATTGCATATATGGAGGACAGCTTTCTATTGCAATTTTACAGTTTTCCATATCACATTGGAGATTGTAGCATAATTACTTGAATGGGACAACCCGCAAGGCCTTATTTTACTGAAACTAAACTGAATCCAAACGTAGGTTTCTAAAATTGCTGATATTAGAAAGAATCTTCTTTTGAAGCTTTCCCCAATGGTTTTGCTAAGGAAATTACGTACCACACGGATTTACAGTGCATAGAATGAGGACAGCCTTCTACTGCATTCTTTTTCAATGTTTCGATATCACTTTGGAAATGGTTGCATGATTATTAAATAGCACATACAGAAATTTCTTATTCTTCTTAAATAAGCTCAATCCAAATGCATGTTGCTTACACTGTTATATTAGATATACTCTCCTTATGAAGCTTCCCCTAAAACTATTGGTAAGGATATTTCATTCCACACGGGATTTCGAGTGCATACCGAAGGGAAAACTTTCTCCTGCAATGTTTACGCTTTTCGTAATCACATTGGAGATGTTTTAATAATTATTTCAATATCATCCCCTGCAAGGCCTAATACTATTCCACTAAACTGATTCCAAATATAGGTAACTTTTCTGGCAGATATTAGGAGGAATTTTTTCTCCAGGCACCCCTAATATTATTCTAAGGAAATTTCTTACCACACGGATTTAGGGAGCGTATAGTGAAGACAGCCTTTAACTGCCATCTTTCCAAGTTGTCGATATCACTTTGGAGATGGTTGTATGATTACACTCATGGGACATGCCGCAAGGCATTATTTTAGTGAAACTAAATTGAATTCAAATGTTGGTTTCTAACATTGCTGATATAAGAAAGAATCTTCTTCTGCAGCTTCCTCCAATGCTATACCTAAGGAAATATCTAACCACACGGGATTTAGAGTGCATAGAGTGAGGACAGACTTCTACTGCAATCTTTACCTCGTTTCTATATCACATGGGAGATGGTTGCATGATTACTTAAATAGCACACCCTGAATTACCTTATTCTACTCAACTAAAGTGAATCAAAATGTAGGTTGCTTACACTGCTCATATTAGAAGGAATCTTCTTCTGAAGTTTCCCCTAATGCTATTGCTATGGAAATTTCATACCACACGTGATTTAGACTGCATAAAGAAAGAACAAATTTCTACTGAATGTTAATATGTTTTCGATAATCACATTCGAGATTTTTGCATGATTAGTTAAATAGCACATCCAACAAGGCCTATTCTACTCCACCAAACTGAATCGAAATTTAGTTACCTTACATGGCAGACATTAGAAAGAATCTTCTTCTCCAGGCTGCCCTAATATTTTTCCTAAGGAAATTTTGTACCACCCGGGATTTAGAGACTGTACAGATATGACAGACTGCTACGTCAATCTTTACTATGTTTTCTGATCACATTGGAGATGGTTACATGATTACTTGTATCGGGCATGGCACAAGGCCTTATTTTACTGTAACTAAACTGAATTCGAATGTAGGTTTCTTACACTGAAGATATTAGAAAAAATCTTCTGCAGTTTCCCCCAAACCTATTGCTCAGGAAATTTCGTACCACACGGAATTTAAAGTGCATATATTGAGGAGAGCCTTCTGCTGCCATTTTATTTTGTTTTTGCTGTCACACTTGAGATGGTTGCATGATTACTTGAAGGGGGCATAACGCAAGGCCTTATTTTACTGACACTAAGCTGAATACAAATGTAGGTTTCTTACACTGCTGATATTAGAAAGAATCTTCTTCTGCAGCTTCCCGTAATGCCATCATTAAGGAAATTTCGTACCACATGAGATTTAGTGTGCATACAGAAAGGATAACTTTCTAATGAAATGTTTACTGTATTCGAAATCACATTGAGATGGTATCATGATTACTTAAATATCACCTCCAGGAAGGCCTAATACAATTCCACTAAACAGAATCCAAATACAGGTAACTTACACAGCGGATATTAGAAGGAATTTTCTTCTCCAGACTCCACTAATATTATTCCTAAGGAATTTTGTACCACACGGGATTCACAGTGCATAGAGTGAGGACAGCCTTCTACTGCAATCTTTACTATGTTTCGATATCACATTTGAAATACTCCATGATTACTTAAATAGCACATCCAGAAATTCCTTATTCTACTCAACTAAAGTGAATCAAAATGCAGGTTTCTTACACTGTTCATATTAGAAGGAATCTTCTTCTGAAATTTCCCCTTATTCGATAGCTATGGAAATTTCGTACCACAAGGGATTGAGACTGCAGAAAGAGGGACAACTTTCTACTGAATTTTAATATGTTTTCAATAATCACATTGGAGATTTTTGCATGACCAATTAAATAGCACATACAACAAGGCCTTATTCTACTCCACCAAACTGTATCAAATTTAGGTATCTTACGTGGCAGATATTAGAAAGAACCTTCTTCTCCAAGCTCCCCTGAGGTTATTCCAAAGGAAATTTCGTACCGCACGGGATTTAGAGTCCATACAGAGATGACTGCATGGTACTTCAATCTTTACATTGTCTTCCATATCACATTGTAGATGGTTGCATGATAACATAAATATCATACCAAGGAATTCTTTTTTCGACCCTTACAAACTGAATTCGAATGTAGGTTTCTTACATTGATGATATTAGAAAGAATATGCTTCTGCTGTTTTCCCCAAAGCTATGGCTCAGGAAATTTCATGCCACACGTCATTTAGACTTTATATAGTGAGAACATCCTTTTATTGCCATTTTTATTTTTTTTCTGTATCACATTGGAGATGGTTGCATGTTTCCTTGAAACGGTATAATGCAAGGCCTTATTTTCTGAAACTAAACTGAATCCAAACGGAGGTTTCTTACAATCGTGATATTAGAAAGAATCATCTTCCTCAGCTTCCAATAATGCAATGGTTAAATTAATTACGTACCATACGGGATTTAGAGACCATATATTGAGGACAGGTTTCTACAGCAATCTTTACTATGTTTTTGATATCACATTGGATATGTTTGCATGATTATTTAAATAGCACTCCAGAAAATCCTTACTCTACTTAACTAAGGTCAATCAAATGTAGGTTGCTTACACTGCTTATATTAGAAAGAATCTTCTTGTGATGCTTCCCCTATTGCTATTGCTAAGGAAATTTCGTACCACACGTGATTTTGAGTGCATAAAGAAAGGACAACTTTCTACTGCAATGTTTACAGTTTTCAAAATCACATTGGAGATGGTTTCATGCTTACTTAAATATCAACCCCAGCAAGGCCTAATACTACTCCATTAAACTGATACCAAATATAGGTAACTTTCCCAGCAGATATTAGAAACAATTTTCTTCTCCAGGCTGCCCTATTGTTATTCCTTAGGAAATTTCATACCACACGGGATTTTGAGCACATACAGAAAGTAAACTTTCCACAGCAATGTTTACAATTATCGAAATCACATTGGAGATGGTTTCATGATTACTTAAATAGCACATCCCGCAAGGCCTTATTCTACTCCACTAAACAGAATCCAAATGTAGGTATCTTAGATGGCAGATATTAGAAAGAACATTCTTCTCCAGGCTCTCCTAATATTATTCCTAAGGATATATCTTAACCCACGGGATTTAGAGAGCGTATATTTAGGTCAGCCTTCTACTGCCATCTTTACTATATTGTCGATATCAAATTGGAGATGGTTGCATGATTACTTTCATGGGACATTCCGCAAGGCATTATTTTAGTGAAACTAAATTGAATTCAAATGCAGGTTTCTAACATTGCTGATATTAGAAAAAATCTTCTTCTGCAGCTTCCTCCAATGCTATTGCTAAGGAAATTTCGTACCACACGGATTTAGAGTTCATACAGAAAGGACAACATTCTACTGCAATGTTTAATATGTTTTCGATATCACATTGGAGATGGTTGAATGATTACTTAAACAGCACATCCAGTAAGGCCTTATTCTATTGCACTAATCTAAATCCAAATGTAGGTATGTTACATGGCAGATATTAGAAAGAATCTCCTTATGAAGCTTCCCCTAATGCTGTTGCTAAGGAAAATTCTTTCCACACGGGATTTACTTGCATACAAAAAAGATAACGTTCTACTGCAATGTTTACTTTTTTGAAATCACATTGAGATGTTTTGATGATTACTTAAATATCACCTTGACCAAGGCCTAATACAGCTCCACTAAACTGAATGAAAATATAGGTAACTTACACGGCCGGATATTAGAAAGAATTTTCTTCTTCAGGCTCCCCTAATGTTATTCCTAAGGAAATATCCTACCACACGGGATATAGAATTCATACAGAGATGACAGCCTGCTACTTCAATCTTTATATTGTTTTCCGTATCACGTTGCCGATGGTTGCATAAACAAGTAAATATCACAGCAAGGAAGTCTTTATCCAACCCCTCCAAACTGAATCCAAATGTAGGTTATTACAATGTGGATATTAGAAAGAATCTACTTCCTCAGAATCCCATAGTGCAATGGTTAAGGTAATTACGTACCATACAGGACATAGAGAGCATATAGTGTGGACAGCCTTCTACTGCAACATTTACTATTTTTTCGATGTCACATTGGAGATGTTTGCATGATTACTTAAATAGCACATCCAGAAAATCCTTACTCTACTTAACTAAGGTCAATCCAAATGTAGGTTGCTTACACTGCTTATATTAGAATCTTCTTATGATGCTTCCCCTAATGCTATTGCTAAGGAAATTTCGTACCACACGTGATTTAGAGTGCATACAGAAAGAACAACTTTCTACTGCAATGTTTACTGTTTTTGAAATCACATTGAGATGTTTTCATGATTACTTAAATATCACCTTGTGCAAGGCCTAATACAACTCCACTAAACTGAATGAAAATATAGGTAACTTACAGGGCCGGATATAAGAAAGAATTTTCTTCTCCAGGCTCCCCTAATGTTATTCCTATGGAAATTTCCTACCACACGGGATATAGTGTCCATACATAGATGACAGCCTGCTACTTCAATCTTACACAGTTTTCCATATCACATTGTAGATGGTTGCATGAACATGTAAATAATACAGCAAGGAAGACTTTTTACGACCCCAGCAAAGTGAATCCAAGGGCAGGTTTCTTACGTTGATGATATTAGAAAGAGTTTTCCTCTGCAGCTTCCTCCAATGCTATTGCTAAGGAAATTTCGGAAGGCACGGGATTTACAGTGCATAGAAAGAGGACAGACTTCTACTGCAATCTTTACTATATTTCAATATCCCATTGGAGATGATTGCATGATGACTTGAATGGGGTATCCCACAAGGCCTTATTTTACTGAAACTAAACTGAATCCAAATGTAGGTTGCTTACACTGCTCATATTAGAAGGAATCTTCTCCTGAATCTTGCCCTAATGCTATGCTAAGGAAATTTCGTACTACACGTGATTTAGAGTGCATACACAAAGGACAAATTTGAACTGCAATGTTTAATATGTTTTCGATATCACATTGGACATGGTTAAATGATTACTTAAATAGCACATCCAGCATGGCCTTATTCTACTGCACTAAACTAAGTACAAATGTAGGTATCTTACATGGCAGATATTAGAAAGAATAATCTTATGAAGCTTCCCGTTATGCTATTTCTATGTAAATTCGTACCACACGGGATTTATGTGCATACAGTAAAGAACATTTTCTACTGGAATGTTTACTGTTTCCGAAATAACATTTAGATGGTTTCTTGATTACTTAAACAGCACATCCTGCAAGGCCTTATTCTACTCCACTAAACTGAATCCAAATGTAGGTATCTCACATGGCAGATATTAGAAAGAACATTCTTCTCCAGGCTCACCTAATATTATTCCCAAGGAAATATCGTACCACACGTGGTTTAGCGTGCATATAGTGAGGACAGCCTTCTACTGCCTTTTTTAATTTGTTTTCAATATCATATTGGAGATGGTTGCATGTTTCCTTGAAGGGGTATAATGCAAGGCCTTATTTTACTGAAACTAAACTGAATCCAAATGGAGGTTTCTTACATTGCTGATATTAGAAAGAATCTTATTCTGCTGCTTCCCGTAATGCTATGGTTAAGGAACTTTCGGAAAACACGGGATTTACAGTGTATATTGTGAGGACAGCCTTCAGTGCCATATATACTATATTTCAATATCACATTGGAAATGGTTGCATGATTACTTTTTTTAATATAATTTATTTTATTATCATTAATTTACAATTACATGTGCAATATTACGATTATTAAAATACCTCTTCATCGGGGCCCCCCAACAACCCCACTACAGTCATTGTCCATCAGCATAGTGAGATGCTATAGAATCACTACTTGTCTTCTCTGAGTTGTACTGCCCTCCCCTGCCCCCCCAACATTACATCTGCTAATCGTAATGCCCCTTTTTCCCTCTTATACCTTCCTTCCAACCCATTTTCCCCAGTCCCTTTCCCTTTGGTAACTATTAGTCCGTTCTTGGGTTCTGTGAGTCTGCTGCTGTTTTGTTCCTTCAGTATTTTTTCTTTGTTCTTATACTCCACATATCAGTGAAATCATTTGATACTTGTCTTTTTCGGCTTGGCTTATTTAACTGAGCATAATACCCTCTAGCTCCATCAACGTTGTTACAAATGGTAGGATTTGTTTTCTTCTCAAGGCTGAATAATATTCCATTGTGTATATGTACCACATCTTCTTTACGCATTCATCTACTGATGGACACATAGGTTGCTTCCATTTCTTGGCTATTGTAAATAGTGCTGCAATAAACATAGGGGAGCATCTGTCCTTTTCAAATTGTGCTGCTGCATTCTTAGGTTAAATTCCTAGGAGTGGAATTCCATTGTCAAATTGTATTTCTATTTTGAGATTTTTGAGGAAACTCCATAGTGCTTTCCACAATGGTTGAACTAATTTGCAGTCCACCAGCAGTGTAGGATGGTTTCCTTTTCTCCACATCCTTGCCAACATTTGTTGTTGTTTGTGTTTTGGATGTTGGCCATCCTCACTGGTGTGAGGTGATATCTCCTTGTGGTTTAAATCTGCATTTCTCTGATGAATAGCGATGTGGAGCATCTTTTCATGTGCCTGTTGGCCATCTGAATTTCTTCTTTGGAGAAGTGTCTATTCATGTCCTCTGCCCATTTCTTAATTGGATTATTTGCTTTCTGTTTGTTAAGGTTCATGTGTTCTTTATATATTTTGGATGTCAACCCTTTATCAGATACGTTTTTTATGAATGTATTCTCCCATACTGTAGGATGTCTTTTTGTTCTACTGATGGTGTCCTTTGCTGTAGAGAAGATTTTCAGCTTCATATAGTCCCACTTGTTCATTTTTGCTTTTGTGTCCCTTGCCCAGGGAGATATGTTCATTAAGAAGTTGCTCATGTTTATGTCCAAGGGATTTTTGCCTATGTTATTTTCTAAGAGTTTTATCGTTTCCCGACTTACATTCAACTCTTTGATCCACCTTGAGTTTACCTTTGTGTATGGGGCTAGACAGTAGTCAGGTTTCATTCTCTTACATGTAGCTGTCCAGTTTTTTCCAACACCAGCTGCTGAAGAGGCTGTCATCTCCCCATTGTATATCCAAGGCACTTTTATCAAATATTAATTGACTGTATATGTTTGGGTTAATGTTTGGATTTTCTATTCTGTTCCACTGGTCTGTGTGTCTTTTTTTGTGCCAATACCAAATTGTCTTGATTACTGTGGCTTTGTAGTAGAGCTTGAAGTCAGGGAGCGTAATTCCCCCAGTTTTATTCCTCCATCTCAGGATTGATTTGGCTATTCACGGTATTTGTGGTTCCATATGAAATTTATAATTATTTGTTCCACTTCATTGAAGAAAGCTGTTGGTAGTTTAATAGGGATTGCATTGAATCTGTACATTGCTTTAGGTAGTATTGCCGTTTTGACAATATTTATTCTTCCTAGCCAAGAGCATGGGATGCATTTCCATTTGTTAGTGTCCTGTTTAATTTCTCATAGCAGTGTCTTGTAGTTTTCAGAGTACAGGTCTTTCACTTCCTTCATTATGTTTATTCCCAGGTATTTTATTATTTTTGATGCAATTGTGAATTGAATTGTTTTTGTGATTTCTCTTTCTGTTAGGTCATCATTAGTGTATAGGAAAGCAACAGATTTCTGTGTGTTAATTTTGTATCCTGCAACTTTGCTGAATTCAGATGTTAGTTTTAGTAGTTTTGGAATGGAATCTTTAGGGTTTTTTTGTGTGCAGTATCATGCCATCTGCAAATAGTGACAATTTGACTTCTTCTTTACCAATCTGGATGCCTTGTATGTCTTTGTTTGTTCTGATTGCTGTGGCAAGGACCTCCAGTACTATGTTGAATAACAGTGGAGGGAGTGGGCATCCCTGTCTTGTTCCTGATCTTAGATGAAATGCTTTCAGTGTCTCACCATTAAGTATGATGTTAGCTGTGGGTTTGTCATATATAGCCTTTATGATATTGATGTACTTGCCCTCTATACCCATATTGTTGAGAGTTTTAACGAGGAATAGATGCTGAATTTGTCAAATGCTTTTTCAGTATCTATGGAGATGATCATGTGGTTTTTGTTTGTCTTTTTGTTGATTCGGTGGATGATGTTAATGGATTTTCGATGTTGTACTATCCTTGCATCCCTGGGATGAATCCCTCTTGATCATGGGGTATGATCCCCTTGATATCTTTTTGAATTCGGTTTGCTAATATTTTGTTGAGTATTTTTGCATCTACGTTCATCAGGGATATTGGTCTGTAATTTTCTTTCTTGGTGAGGTCTTTCCCCGATTTTGCTATTAGAGTGATGCTGGCTTCATAGAATGAGTTTGGAAGTATTCCCTCCTCTTCTATTTTTTGGAAAAATTTAAGGAGAATCGGTGTTATTTCTTCTCTATGTGTCTGGTAAAATTCAGAGGTGAGTCCATCAGGCCCAGGGGTTTTGTTCTTTGGTAGTTTTTTGATTACCAATTCGATTTCGTCACTGGTGATTGGTCTGTTTAGTTTTTCTGTTTCTTGCTTGGTCAGTCTTGGAAGGTTGTATTTTTCTAAGAAGTTGTCCATTTCTTCTATGTTTTCCAGCTTGTTAGCATAAAGATTCTCATAATATTCTCTTATGATGCTTTGTGTTTCTTTGGGGTCCGTCGTGATTTTTCCATTCTCATTTCTGATTGTGTTTATGTGTGTAGATTCTCTTTTTCTCTTAATGAGTCTGGCTAGGGTTTTATCTATTTTGTTTATTTTTTCAAAGAACCAGCTCTTGTTTTTATTGATATTTCCATTGTTTTATTCTTCTCAATTTAATTTATTTCTTCTCTAATCTTTATTATGTCCCACCTTCTGGTGACTTTGGGTCTCATTTGTTCTTCTTTTTCCAAGTTCAGTAATTGTGTCTTTGGACTATTCATTTGAGAATGTTCTTCCTTCTTTAAATAGGCCTGGATTGCAAAATACTTTCCTCTTAGAAATGCCTTAGCTGTGTCCCACAGAAGTTGTGGCTTTGTGTTGTTGTTGTCATTAGTCTCCATATATTCTTTGATTTCTGTTTTGATTGGGTAATTAAACCATTGATTAATTAGGAGAGTGTGGTTAAGTCTCCATGTGTTTGTGAGCCTTTTTGATTTCCTTCTAAAATTTGTTTCTAGTTTTATACCTTGGTCATCTGAGAGGTTGGTTGGTAGGATTTCAATATTTTTGAATGTACTGAGGTACTTTTTGTGGCCTAGTATGTGGTCTATTCTGGAAAATGTTCCATGTGCACTTGAGAAGAATGTGTATCCTATTGCTTATGGGTGTAGAGTTCTGTAGATGTCTGTTAGGTACATCTGTTCTAGTGTGTTGTTCAGTGCCTCTGTGTCTTTACTTATTTTCTGTCTGGTTGATCTGTCCTCTGGAGTGAGTGCTGTGTTGAAGTCTCCTAAGATGAAAGCATTGCTGTCTATTTCCTCCTTTAATTCTTTTAGTATTTGTCTCACATATGCTGGCGCTCCTGTGTTGGGTGCATATATATTTATAATGCTTATATCTTATTTTTGGACTGACCCCTTTATTATTATGTAGTGTCCCTCTTTACCTTTTGCTTCTTTTTTCCTTTTGAAGTCTATTTTGTCTGATACAAGTACTGCAACACCTGGCTTTTTCTCGTTGTTGTTTGCATGAAATACCTTTTTCCATCCCTTCACTTTTAGTCTGTGTATATCTTTGGATTTGATGTGAGTTTCTTGTAGGCAGCATATAGATGGGTCTTGCTTTTTATCCATTCTGTTCCTCTTTGTCTTTTGATTGGTACATTCAGTCCATTTACATTTAGGGTGATTATTGATAGATATGTACGTATTGCCATTGCTGGCTTTAGATTCGTGATTACCAAGGGTTCAAGAATTGCTTCTTTACTATCTAAAAATCTAACTTAACTTTCTTGTTAAGTTATTGTAAACACATTCTGATGTTTCTTTATTTCTCTTCCTTCTTATTCCTCCTCCTCCATTCTTTCTATAATAGGTGTTTATTCTTTGACTTTAGTCAGTATTTGGATGGTCTGCTTTCTTTGCTATGATTTTTTTTTCTCTGGTGACATCTTTATAGCCTTAGGTGTGCTTCCATCTAGAGCAGTCCATTTAAGATATCCTGTAGTGGTGGTTTATGCGAGGCAAACTCTCTTAACGTTCGTTTATCTGGAAATTGTTTAATCCCTCCATCATATTTAAATGATAATCGTGCTGGATACAATATTCTTGGTTCGAGTCCCTTCTGTTTCATAACGTTAAATATATCATGCCATTCTCTTCTTGCCTGTAAGTTTTCTGTTGAGAAGTCTGATGACAGTCTGGTGGGTTTTCCTTTGTAGGTTATCTTTTTTCTCTCTCTAGCTGCCTTTAATACCCTGTCTATATCTTTCATCATTGCCATCTTAATTTTATGTGTCTTGGTGCTGTCTTCCTTGGGTCCCTTGTGTTGGGAGATCTATGAGCTTTGGTGGACTGTGAGACTATTTCCTTCCCCAGCGAGGGAAAGTTTTCAGCAATTATTTCTTCAAAGGCACTTTGTATCCCTTTTTTTCTCTCTTCTTCCTCTGGTACTTCTATAATGCGAATATTGTTCCGTTTGGATTGGTCACACAGTTCTCTTAATATTCTTTCATTCCTAGAAATCCTTTTATCTCTCTCTGCCTCAGCTGCTCTGTACTCCTGTTCTCTGTTTTCTATTCCATTACAAGTCTCTTGCATCTCATCCATTCTGCTGTTAAGCCCGTCGATCACTTGGCTGATTTCTGTATTGTCTTTCCTCAGTTCCCTCACTTCCTCCCTCAGCTCTTGCACATTTCTCTGTAGGTCCATCAGCATGGTTATGATTTCATTCTGAATTCTTTTTCAGGGAGGCTATGCATTTCCTTCCCTTCAGAATCCCTCTCTGGGGATGTCTGGTTGATTTTGGTCTCAACGATATTCCTCTGTCTTTTCATGGCTCTATAATTGGTCACTGATAGTTGCCACCTATGTCAGCTAGGCACTCTAAGACTTTAAAAAGAGAAGAAAAAAAAGAGAAAAAAAGAAATAAAGAAAGAAAGAAAGAAAAGGAAAAACAACAAAACAGAAAACAAAACGAAAGAAAAAAAAACAAAAAATGCCCACCGGACGTAGATTCTGTGGGAATGCTCTAGGTGGTGCTCTTGCCTCGCTATTCCACAGCTGTGACTGTGCGTCTCCGCAGGGCCCTTTATCGCTCTGGCACAGGTGGGAACCAATAGGAGGATTTTGATCTCAGTGAGAAGTGTTAAGTATGGCTACGCTTCCTCAGTCACCAGCTAAGGTGTCTGAAATTACAACAGGACTCATAGCCTGCTGGGCTGAGTGTGCTGGGGCGATCCGGCTCCTCTGCTGGTCGCCTGTCTTTTTAAGACCACGGAAGAAAGCACGCGCTTTCTTTTTCCTTCCCGGGAGCCGGCTGAAAGCACCCTGGAGCGTTCCCTGCTCAGATCCTGCCCCTCTGTCTCCCCAATCTCCGCTGCACTGCGCAATGTGGGTCAGCTCTCCCTGCACAGATCACCGGGGCAGGCTACTACGCGGGCTGTACTTCCAATCTATCCAGGCTCTGTATCCTCCACTCCCGCCGGAGTGCTGGGGTTGGGGAGGGCTCAGGTCCCACAAGGTCGCTGCTCGGTATCTAACAGGCCTCTTGAGGTGCCAAGTCCTCTCATGTGTAGCTGCACGCTGTGCGCTTTCCTGTGTATTCTCGTCTCTCTTTTAGGAATAGATGCATTTTCTTTGTTTTCGTAGATATATATAGTGTTGGGAGGAGATATCTGCTGCCGTGCTCACACCGCCATCGTTACAGGAGTTCGGTTGCATGATTACTTAAATAGCACATCCAGAGTTACCTTATTCTACTCAACTAAACTGAGTCCAAATGTAGGTTGCTTACATTGCTCATACTAGAAGGAACATTCTTCTGAATTTTCCCCTCTGCTATTGCTAAGGAAATATCGTACCACACGGGATTTAGAGTGCATACAGAAAGGACAACTTTCTACTGCAATGTTTAACATGTTCTCGATATCACATTGGAGATGGTTGCATGATTACTTAAATAGCACATCCAGCAAGGCCTTATTTTTCTCCACTAAACTGAATCCATATGTACGTATCTTACATGGCAGATATTACAAAGAACCTTCTTCTCCAGGGTGCCCTAAGGTTATTCCTAAGGAAATTTCCTACCGCACAGTATTTAGAGTCCATACAGTGATGACTGCATGGTACTTCAATCTTTACATAGTTTTCCATATCACATTGTAGATGGTTGCATGATCATGTAAATATCACACCAAGGAAGTCTTTTTTCGACCCTTCCAAACTGAATCCAAATGTAGGTTTCTTACATTGCTGATATTAGAAAGAACCTTCTTCTGCAACTTCCTGCAATGATATTGATAAGGAAATTTCGTACCACACGGGATTTACAGTGCATAGAGTGAGGACAGCCTTCAACTGCAATGTTTTCTATATTACGATATCACATTTAAAATAGTTGCATGATTACATAAACAGCACATCCAGAAACTCCTTTTTCTACCCAACTAAACTCGATCCAAATGTTGGTTGCTTACACTGCTCATATTAGAAGGAATCTTCTTCTGATGCTTGCCCTAATGTTATTGCTAAGGAATTTTCATAACATATGGGATTTAGAGTGCATAAAGAAAGGACAAATTTCTACTGCAATGTTTACTGTTTTCAAAATCACATTGGAGATGGTTTCATGATTACTTAAATATCAACTCCAACAAGGCCTTATTCTACTCCACCAAACTGAATCCAAATGTAGGTATCTTGCATGGCAGATATTAGAAAGAATCTTCTCCTCCAGGCTGCCCTAATATTTTTCCTAAGGAAATTTCGTACCACCCGGGATTTAGAGACCATACGGTTATGACAGACTGCTACGTCAATCTTTACTATGTTTTCTGATCACATTGGAGATGGTTACATATTTACTTGAATCGGGCATGGCGCAAGGACTTTTTTTACTGTAACTAAACTGAATTTGAATGTTGGTTTCTTACATTGATGATATTAGAAAGAATCTTCTGCAGTTTACCCCAAACCTATTGCTCAGGAAATTTCGTACCACACGGAATTTAGAGTGCATATAGTGAGCAGAGCCTTCTACTGCCATTTTTAATTTGTTTTCTATGTCACACTGGAGATGGTTGCATGATTACTTGAAGGGGGCATAACGCAATGCCTTATTTTACTGACACTAAACTGAATCCAAATGTAGGTTTCCTACACTGCTGATACTAGAAAGAATCTTCTTCTGCAGCTTCCTGTAATACTATCATAAAGGAAATTTCGTACCACACGAGATTTGTGTACATGCAGAAAGGATAACTTTCTAATGAAATGTTTACTGTATTCGAAATCACATTGAGATGGTATCATGATTACTTAAATATCACCTCCAGGAAGGCCTAATACAATTCCACAAAACTGAATCCAAATACAGGTAACTTACACAGTGGATATTAGAAGGAATTTTCTTCTCCAGACTCCACTAATATTATTCCTAAGGAATTTCGTACCACACGGGATTTACAGTGCATTGAGTGAGACAGCCTTCTACTGCAATCTTTACTATGTTTCGATATCACATTGGAAATACTCCATGATTACTTAAATAGCACATCCAGAAATTCCTTATTCTACTCAACTAAAGTGATTCAAAATGTAGGTTTCTTACACTGTTCATATTAGAAGGAATCTTCTTCTGAAATTTCCCCTAATTCGATAGCTATGGAAATTTCGTACCACAAGGGATTGAGTTTGCAGAAAGAAGGACAACTTTCTACTGAATTTTAATATGTTTTCCATAATCACATTGGAGATTTTTGCTTGACCAATTAAATAGCACATACAACAAGGCCTTATTCTACTCCACCAAACTGTATCAAATTTAGGTATCTTACGTGGCAGATATTAGAAAGAACCTTCTTCTCCAAGCTCCCCTGAGGTTATTCCAAAGGAAATTTCGTACCGCACGGGATTTAGAGTCCATACAGAGATGACTGCATGGTACTTCAATCTTTACATTGTCTTCCATATCACATTGTAGATCGTTGCATGATCACATAAATATCATACCAAGGAATTCCTTTTTCGACCGTTACAAACTGAATTCGAATGTAGGTTTCTTACATTGATGATATTAGAAAGAATCTTCTTCTGCTGTTTTCCCCAAAGCTATGGCTCAGGAAATTTCATACCACACGTCATTTAGACTGCATATAGTGAGAACAGCCATTTATTGCCATTTAAAAATTTTTTTCGATATCACATTGGAGATGGTTGCATGTTTCCTTGAAACGGTATAATGCAAGGTCTTATTTTACTGAAACTAAACTGAATCCAAACGGAGGTTTCTTACATTGCTGATATTAAAAAGAATCGTCTTCCTCAGCTTCCAATAATGCAATGGTTGAATTAATTACGTACCATACGGGATTTAGAGACCATATATGGAGGACAGGTTTCTACTGCAATCTTTACTGTTCTCGATATCACATTGGATATGTTTGCATGATTATTTAAATAGCACTCCAGAAAATACTTACTCTACTTAACTAAGGTCAATCCAAAAGTAGGTTGCTTACACTGCTTATATTAGAAAGAATCTTCTTATGATGCTTCCCCTAATGCTATTGCTAAGGAAATTTCGTACCACACGTGATTTAGAGTGCATACAGAAAGGACAACTCTCTACTGCAATGTTTACAGTTTTCAAAATCACATTGGTGACGGTTTCATGCTTACTTAAATATCAACCCAGCAAGGCATAATATTACTCCATTAAACTGATACCAAATATAGGTAACTTTCCCAGCAGATATTAGAAACAATTTTCTTCTCCAGGTTCCCCTATTGTTATTCTTTAGGAAATTTCATACCACTCGGGATTTTGAGCACATACAGAAAGGAAAACTTTCCACAGTAATATTTACAATTTGCGAAATCACATTGGAGATGGTTTCATGATTACTTAAATAGCACATCCTGCAAGGCCTTATTCTACTCCACTAAACAGAATCCAAATGTAAGTATCTTAGATGGCAGATATTAGAAAGAACATTCTTCTCCAGGCTCTCCTAATATTATTCCTAAGGATATATCTTAACCCACGGGATTTAGAGAGCGTATATTTAGGACAGCCTTCTACTGCCATCTTTACTATGTTGTAGATATCACATTGGAGATGGTTGCATGATTATTTTCATGGGACATTCCGCAAGGCATTATTTTAGTGAAACTAAATTGAATTCAAATGCAGGTTTCTAACATTGCTGATATTAGAAAAAATCTTCTTCTGCAGCTTCCTCCAATGCTATTGCTAAGGAAATTTCGTACCACACGGATTTAGAGTTCATACAGAAAGGACAACATTCTACTGCAATGTTTAATATGTTTTCGATATCACATTGGAGATGGTTGAATGATTACTTAAACAGCACATCCAGTAAGGCCTTATTCTATTGCACTAATCTAAATCCAAATGTAGGTATGTTACATGGCAGATATTAGAAAGAATCTCCTTATGAAGCTTCCCCTAATGCTGTTGCTAAGGAAAATTCTTTCCACACGGGATTTACTTGCATACAAAAAAGATAACGTTCTACTGCAATGTTTACTTTTTTGAAATCACATTGAGATGTTTTGATGATTACTTAAATATCACCTTGACCAAGGCCTAATACAGCTCCACTAAACAGAATGAATATATAGGTAACTTACACGGCCGGATATTAGAAAGAATTTTCTTCTCCAGGCTCCCCTAATGTTATTCCTAAGGAAATATCCTACCACACGGGATATAGAGTCCATACAGAGATGACAGCCTTCTACTTCAATCTTTATATTGTTTTCCATATCACGTTGCCGATGGTTGCATAAACAAGTAAATATCACAGCAAGGAAGTCTTTTTCCAACCCCTCCAAACTGAATCCAAATGTAGGTTATTACAATGTGGATATTAGAAAGAACCTTCTTCCGCAACTTCCCATAATGCAGTGGTTAAGGTAATTACGTACCATAAATGAAATAGACATCATATAGTGAGGACCGTCTTCTACTGCAACCTTTACTATGTTTTCGATATCACATTGGAGATGTTTGCATGATTACTTAAATAGCACATCCAGAAAACCCTTACTCTACTTAACTAAGGTCAATCCAAATGTAGGTTGCTTACACTGCTTATATTAGAAAGAATCTTCTTATGATGCTTCCCCTAATGCTATTGCTAAGGAAATTTCGTACCACACGTGATTTAGAGTGCATACAGAAAGAACAACTTTCTACTGCAATGTTTACTGTTTTTGAAATCACATTGAGATGTTTTCATGATTACTTAAATATCACCTTGAGCAAGGCCTAATACAACTCCACTAAACTGAATGAAAATATAGGTAACTTACAGGGCCGGATATAAGAAAGAATTTTCTTCTCCAGGCTCCCCTAATGTTATTCCTATGGAAATTTCCTACCACACGGGATATAGTGTCCATACAGAGATGACAGCCTGCTACTTCAATCTTTACACAGTTTTCCATATCACATTGTAGATGGTTGCATGAACATGTAAATAACACAGCAAGAAGTCTTTTTACGACCCCATAAAAGTGAATCCAAAGGCAGGTTTCTTACATTGATGATATTAGAAAAAGTCTTCCTCTGCAGCTTCCTCCAATGCTATTGCTAAGGAAATTTCGGAAGGCACGGGATTTACCGTGCATGGAAAGAGGACAGCTTTCAACTGCAATCTTTACTATGTTTCAATATCCCATTGGAGATGATTGCATGATTATTTGAATGGGGTATCCTACAAGGCCTTATTTTACTGAAACTAAACTGAATCCAAATGTAGGTTGCTTACACTGCTCATATTAGAAGGAATCTTCTCCTGAATTTTGCTTGCTCTAATGCTATTGCTAAGGAAATTTCGTACTACACGGGATTTAGAGTGCATACTCAAAGGACAAATTTGTACTGCAATGTTTAATATGTTTTCGATATCACATTGGACATGGTTAAATGATTACTTAAATAGCACATCCAGCATGGCCTTATTCTACTGCACTAAACTAAGTATAAATGTAGGTATCTTTCATGGCAGATATTAGAAAGAATCATCTTATGAAGCTTCCCGTTATGCTATTGCTATGTAAATTCGTACCACACGTGATTTATGTGCATACAGAAAAGAATATTTTCTACTGGAATGTTTACTGTTTCCAAAATATCATTTAGATGGTTTCTTGATTACTTAAACAGCACATCCAGCAAGGCCTTACTCTACTCCACTAAACTGAATCCAAATGTATGTATCTCACATGGCAGATATTAGAAAGAACATTCTTCTCCAGGCGCCCCTAATATTATTCCTAAGGAAATTTCGTACCACACGTGATTTAGAGTGCATATAGTGAGGACAGCCTTCTACTGCCTTTTTTAATTTGTTTTCAATATCATATTGGAGATGGTTGAATGTTTCCTTGAAGGGGTATAATGCAAGGCCTTATTTTACTGTAACTAAACTGAATCCAAATGGAGGTTTCTTACATTGCTGATATTAGAAAGAATCTTATTCTGCTGCTTCCCGTAATGCTATGGTTAAGGAACTTTCGGACCACACGGGATTTACAGTGTATATTGTGAGGACAGCCTTCAGTGCCATATATACTATATTTCAATATCACAATGGAAATGGTTGCATGATTACTTTTTTTAATATAATTTATTTTATTATCATTAATTTACAATTACATGTGCAATATTACGATTATTAAAATACCTCTTCATCGGGTCCCCCCCAACAACCCCATTACAGTCACTGTCCATCAGCATAGTGAGATGCTATAGAATCACTACTTGTCTTCTCTGAGTTGTACTGCCCTCCCCGTTCCCCCCCAACATTACATCTGCTAATCGTAATGCCCCTTTTTCACTCTTATACCTCCCTTCCCGCCCATTTTCCCCAGTCGCTTTCCCTTTGGTAACTATTAGTCCGTTCTTGGGTTCTGTGAGTCTGCTGCTGTTTTGTTCCTTCAGTATTTTTTCTTTGTTCTTATACTCCACATATGAGTGAAATCATTTGATACTTGTCTTTTTCAGCTTGGCTTATTTAACTGAGCAAAATACCCTCTAGCTCCATCCACGTTGTTGCAAATGGTAGGATTTGTTTTCTTCTCAAGGCTGAATAATATTCCATTGTGTATATGTACCACATCTTCTTTACGCATTCATCTACTGATGGACACTTAGGTTGCTTCCATTTCTTGGCTATTGTAAATAGTGCTGCAATAAACATAGGGGGGCATCTGTCCTTTTCAAATTGTGCTGCTGCATTCTTAGGGTAAATTCCTAGGAGTGGAATTCCTTTGTCAAATTGTATTTCTATTTTGAGATTTTTGAGGAAACTCCATACTGCTTTCCACAATGGTTGAAAAATTTGCAGTCCCACCAGCAGTGTTGGATGGTTCCCTTTTCTCCACATCCTCGCCAACATTTGTTGTTGTTTGTGTTTTGGATGTTGGCCATCCTCACTGGTGTGAGGTGATATCTCCTTGTGGTTTAAATCTGCATTTCTCTGATGAATAGCGATATGGAGCATCTTTTCATGTGCATGTTGGCCATCTGAATTTCTTCTTTGGAGAAGTGTCTATTCATGTCCTCTGCCCATTTCTTAATTGGATTATTTGCTTTCTGTTTGTTAAGGTTCATGAGTTCTTTATATATTTTGGATGTCAACACTTTATCAGATACGTTTTTTATGAATGTATTCTCCCATACTGTCGGATGTGTTTTTGTTCTACTGATGGTGTCCTTTGCTGTACAGAAGCTTTTCAGCTTGATATAGTTCCAATTGTTCATTTTTGCTTTTGTTTCCCTTGCCCGGGGAGATATGTTCATGAAGAGGTTGCTCATGTTTATGTCCAAGAGAATTTTGCCTATGTTTTTTTCTAAGAGTTTTATCGTTTCAGGACTTACATTAACTCTTTGTTCCACCATGAGTTTACCTTTGTGTATGGGGCTAGACAGTAGTCCAGTTTCATTCTCTTTCATGGAGCTGTCCAGTTTTTTCCAACACCAGCTGCTTAAGAGGCTCTCATCTCCGTATTGTATATCCAAGGCACTTTTATCAAATATTAACTGACTGTATATGTTTGGGCTATTGTTTGGATTTTCTATTCTGTTCCACTGCTCTGTGGGTCTGTTTATGTGCCAATAGCAATTTGTCTTGATTACTGGGGCTTTGTAGTAGAGCCTGAAGTCAGGGAGCGTAATTCCCCCTGTTTTATTCCTCCTTCTCAGGATTGATTTGGCTATTCGGGGTCTTTTGTGGTTCCATATGAATTTTAGAATTATTTGTTCCAGTTCTTTGAAGAAAGCTGTTGGTTGTTTGATAGGGATTGCATTGAATCTTTAGATTGCTTTAGGTAGTATAGCCATTTTGACAATATTTATTCTTCCTAGCCAAGAGCATGGGATGCATTTCCATTTGTTAGTGTCCTGTTTAATTTCTCTTAGGAGTGTCTTGTAGTTTTCAGATTACATGTCTTTCACTTCCTTCATTAGGTTTATTCCTAGGTATTTTATTCTTTTTGATGCAATTGTGAATGGAATTGTTTTTCTGATTTCTCTTTCTGTTAGGTCATCATTAGTGTACAGGAGAGCAACAGATTTCTGTGTGTTAATTTTGTATCCTGCAACTTTGCTGAATTCAGATATTAGTTTTATTAGTTGTGGAATGGAATTTTTAGGGTTATTTTATGTACAGTATCATGTCATCTGCAAACAGTGACAATTTGACTTCTTCTTTACCAATCTGGATGCCTTGTATGTCTTTGTTTGGTCTGATTGCTGTGGCTAGGACCTCCAGTACTATGTTGAATAACAGTGGAGAGAGTGTGCATCGCTGTCTTGTTCCTGATCATAGATTGAAAGCTTTCAGCATCTCGCCATTAAGTATGATGTTAGCTGTGGGTTTGTTATATATAACGATTATGATGTTAATGTACTTGCCCTCTATACCCATTTTGTTGAGAGTTTTAATCAGGAATGGATTCTGAATTTTGTCAAATGCTTTTTCAGCATCTATGGAGATGATCATGTGGTTTTTGTTCATCTTTTTGTTGATGTGGTGGATGATGTTGATGGATTTTCGAATGTTGTAACATCCTTGCATCCCTGGGATGAATCCCACTTTATCATGGTGTATGATCCTCTTGATGTCTTTTTGAATTCGGTTTGCTAATATTTTGTTGAGTATTTTTGCATTTTCATTCATCAGGGATAGTGGTCTGTAATTTTCTTTCTTGGTGAGGTCTTTCCCCGGTTTTCGTATTAGAGTGATGCTGGCTTCATAGAATGAGTTTGGAAGTATTTTCTCCTCTTCTATTTTATTGAAAACTTTAAGGAGAATCGGTGTTGTTCCTTCCCTATATGTCTGGTAGAATTCAGAGGTGAATCCATAAGGCCCAGGGGTTTTGTTCTTTGGTAGTTTTTTGATTACCAATTCGATTTCGTCACTGGTGGTTGGTCTGTTTAGTTTAACTGTTTCTTGCTTGGTCAGTCTTGGAGGGTTGTATTTTTCTGAGAAGTTGTCCATTTCTTCTATGTTTTCCAGCTTGTTAGCATATAGATTCTCATAATATTCTCTTCTGATGCTTTGTATTTCTATGGGGTCCGTCGTGATTTTTCCGTTCTCATTTCTGCTTCTGTTTATGTGTGTAGATTCTCTTTTTCTCTTAAAGAGTCTGGCTAGGGGTTTATCTATTTTGTTTATTTTTCAAAGAACCAGCTCTTGTTTTTATTGATATTTCTATTGTTTTATTCTTCTCAATTTTATTTATTTCTTCTCTAATCTTTATTATGTCCCTCCTTCTGCTGACTTTGGGCCTCATTTGTTCTTCTTTTCCCACGTTCAGTAATTGTGTCTTTAGACTGTTCATTTGAGAATGTTCTTCCTTCTTTATATAGGCCTGGATTGCAATGTACTTTCCTCTTAGAAATGCCTTTGCTGCATCCCACAGAAGTTGTGGCTTTGTGTTGTTGTTGTCATTAGTCTCCATATATTTTTTGATTTCTGTTTTGATTGGGTCTTTAACCCATTGATTCATTCGGAGAGTGTTGTTAAGTCTCCATGTATTTGTGAGCCTTTTTGATTTCTTTCTAAAATTTGTTTCTAGTTTTATACCTTGGTCATCTGAGAAGTTGGTTGGTAGGATTTCAATATTTTTGAATTTACTGAGGTTCTTTTTGTGGCCTAGTATGTGGTCTATTCTGGAAAATGTTCCATGTGCACTTGAGAAGAATGTGTATCCTATTGCTTATGGGTGTAGAGTTCTGTAGATGTCTGTTAGGTCCATCTGTTCTAGTGTGTTGTTCAGTGCCTCTGTGTCTTTACTTATTTTCTGTCTGGTTGATCTGTCCTCTGGAGTGAGTGCTGTGTTGAAGTCTCCGAAGATGAAATCATTGCTGTCTATTTCCTCCTTTAATTCTGTTAGTATTTGTCTCACATATGCTGGCGCTCCTGTGTTGGGTGCATATATATTTATAATGGTTATATCTTCTTGTTGGACTGACCCCTTTATCATTATGTAGTGTCCCTCTTTACCTTTTGCTACTTTCTTCGTTTTGAAGTCTATTTTGTCTGATACAACTACTGCAACACCTGCTTTTTTCTCGTTGTTGTTTGCATGAAATATCTTTTTCCATCCCTTCACTTTTAGTCTGTGTATATCTTTGGATTTGAGGTGAGTTTCTTGTAGGCAGCATATTGATGGGTCTTACTTTTTTATCCATTCTGTTACTCTGTGTCTTTTGATTGGTGCATTCATTCCATTTACATTTAGGGTGATTATTGATAGATATGTACGTATTGCCATTGCTGGCTTTAGATTCGTGGCTACCGAGGGTTCAAGGATTGCTTCTATACTATCTAACAACCTAACTTAACTTTCTTGTTAAGTTATTGTAAACACAGTCTGATGTTTCTTTATTTCTCTCCCTTCTTTTTCCTCCTCCTCCATTCTTTCTATAATAGGTGTTTTATTCTTTGACTTTAGATAGTATTTGGATGGTCTGCTTTCTTTGCCATGATTTTTTTTTCTCTGGTGACATCTTTTAAGCTTTAGGTGTGCTTCCATCTAGAGCAGTACATTTAAGATATCCTGTAGTGGTGGTTTATGAGAGGCATACTCTCTTAACTTTCATTTGCCTGGAAATTCTTTAATCCCTCCATCATATTTAAATGATAATCGTGCTGGATACAATATTCTTGGTTCGAGGCCCTTCTGTTTCATTACGTTAAATATATATATCATGCCATTCTCTTCTTGCCTGTAAGTTTTCTGTTGAGAAGTCTGATGACAGTCTGAATGGTTTTCCTTTGTAGGTTATCTTTTTTCTCTCTCTAGCTGCCTTTAATACCCTGTCTTTATCTTTCCTCGTTGCCATCTTAATTTTATGTGTCTTCGTGCTGTCTTCCTTGGGTCCCTTGTGTTGGGAGATCTATTAGCTTTGGTGTACTGTGAGACTATTTCCTTCCCCAGCGAGGGAAAGTTTTCAGCAATTATTTCTTCAAAGGCACTTTCTATCCCTTTTTCTCTCTCTTCTTCCTCTGGTACTCCTATAATTCGAATATTGTTCCGTTTGGATTGGTCACACAGTTCTCTTAATATTCTTTCATTCCTAGAAATTCTTTTATCTCTCTCTGCCTCAGCTGCTCTGTACTCCTGTTCTCTGTTTTCTCTTCCATTACAAGTCTCTTGCATCACATCCATTCTGCTGTGAAGCCCGTCGATCACTTGTCTGATTTCTGTATTGTCTTTCCTCAGTTCCCTCACTTCCTCCCTCAGCTCTTGCACATTTCTCTGTATGTCCATCAACATGGTTATGACTTTTATTCTGAATTCTTTTTCACGGAGGCTATGCATTTCCATCCCTTCAGAATCCCTCTCTGGGGTTGTCTGGTTGATTTTGGTCTGAACCATATTACTCTGTTTTCATGGCTATGTAATTGGTCACTGATATTTGCCACGTATGTCAGCTGGCCTCTCTAAGACTTTAAAAAGAGAAGAAAAAAAAGAGAAAAAAAAGAAAAAAGAAAGAAAGAAAGAAAAGGAAAAACAAAACAAAACAGAAAACAACAACAAAAAAATGCCCACCGGACGTAGATTCTGTGGGAATGCTCTAGGTGGTGCTCTTGCCTCGCTATTTCACAGCTGTGACTGTGTGGCTCCGCAGGGCTTTTTATCGCTCTGGCACAGGTGGGAACGAATAGGGGGCTTTTGATCTCAGTGAGAAGTGTTAAGTATGGCTACACTTCGCCAGTCACCAGCTAAGGTGTCTGAATCTCCCCAGGACTCATAGCCGGCTGGGCTGAGTGTGCTGGGGCGATCCTGCTCCTCTGCTGGGCGCCTGTCTCTTTAAGACCACTGAAGAAAGCACGCGCTTTTTTTTTCCTTCCCGGGAGCCGGCTTCAAGCACCCTGGAGCGTTCCCTGCTCAGATCCTGGCACTCTGTCTCCCCAATCTCCACTGCACTGCGCAATGTGGGTCTGCTCTCCCTGTGCAGATCACAGGGGCAGGCTACTACGTGGGCTCTACTTCCAATCCATCCCGGCTCTGTATCCTCTCCTCCCGCCGGAGCCCTGGGTTGTGGGAGGGCTCAGGTTCCGACAGGTCGCTGCTCGGTATCTAACCGGCCTCTTGGGTAACAAGATCTCTCATGTGTAGCTGCACGCTGTGCGCTTTCCTGTGTATTCTCGTCTCTCTTTTAGGAATAGATGCATTTTCTGTGTTTTCGTAGATATATATAGTGTTGGAAGGAGATTTTTGCTGCCGTGCTCATACCGCCATCGTTACAGGAGTTCGGTTGAATGATTACTTAAATAGCACATCCAGAGATACCTTATTCTACTCAACTAAACTGAGCCCAAATGTAGGTTGCTTACACTGCTCATACAAGAAGGAATCTCCTTCTGAAGTTTCCCCAATGCTATTGCTAAGGAAATATCGTACCACACGGGATTTAGAGTGCGTACAGAAAGGACAACTTTCTACTGCAATGTTTAATATGTTCTCGATATCACATTGGAGATGGTTGCATGATTACTTAAATAGCACATCCAGCAAGGCCTTATTCTACTCCACTAAACTGAGTCCAAATGTACGTATCTTACATGGCAGATATCAGAAAGAACCTTCTTCTCCAGGGTGCCCTAACGTTATTCCTAAGGAAATTTCGTACCGCACAGGATTTAGAGTCCATTAAGTGATGACTGCATGGTACTTCAATCTTTACATTGTTTTCCATATCACATTGTAGATATTTGCATGATCATGTAGATAACACACCAAGGAAGTCTTTTTTCGACCCTTCCAAACTGCATCCAAATGTAGGTTTCTTACATTGCTGATATTAGAAAGAACCTTCTTCTACATCTTCCTGCAATGATATTGATAAGGAAATTTCATACCACACGGGATTTACAGTGCATAGAGTGAGGACAGCCTTCTACTGCAATGTTTACTATACTTCGATATCACATTTAAAATAGTTGCATGATTACATAAATAGCACATCCAGAAACTCTTTTTTCTACCCAACTAAACTAGATCCAAATGTAGGTTGCTTACACTGCTCATATTAGAAGGAATCTTCTTCTGATGCTTGCCCTAATGTTATTGCTAAGGAATTTTCATAACATATGGGATTTAGAGTGCATAAAGAATGGACAAATTTCTACTGCAATGTTTTCTGTTTTCAAAATCACATTGGAGATGGTTTCATGATTACTTAAATATCAACTCCAACAAGGCCTAATACTAGTCCATGAAACTGAATCCAAATGTATGTATCTTGCATGGCAGATATTAGAAAGAATCTTCTTCTCCAGTCTGCCCTAATATTATTCCCAAGGAAATTCCATACCACCAGGGATTTAGAGTCCATGGAGATATGACAGACTGCTACGTCAATTTTTACAATGTCTTCCAGATCACAGTGGAGATGTTAGCATGATTACTTGAATCGGGCATGGTGCAAGGCCTTATTTTACTGTAACTAAACTGAACTCGAATGTAGGTTTCCTACATTGATGATATTAGAAAGAATTTTCTGCAGTTTGTCCCAAAGCTATTGCTCAGGAAATTTCGTACCACAAGGAATTTAGAGTGTATATAGTGAGGAGAGCCTTCTTCTGCCATTTTTAATTTGTTTTCGATTTCACATTGGAGATGGTTGAATGATTACTTGAAGGGGCATAACGCAACGCCTTATTTTACTGACACTAAACTGAATTCAAATGTAGGTTTCTTACACTGCTGATATTAGAAAGAATCTTCATCTACAGCTTCCCGCAATGCTATCATTAAGGAAATTTTGTACCACACGGGATTTAGCGTGCATACAGAAAGGATAACTTTCAAATGCCGTGTTTACTGTATTCAAAATCGCATTGAGATGGTTTCAGGATTACTTAAATATCACCTCCAGGAAGGCCTAATACACCTCCACTAAACTGAATCCAAATATAGGTAACTTATACAGCGGATTTTGAAAGAATTTTCTTCTCCATACTATCCTAATATTATTCCTAAGGAAATTTCGTACCACACGAGATTTACAGTGCATAGAGTGAGGACAGCCTCTACTGCAATCTTTACTATGTTTCGATATCACATTGGAAATAGTCCATGATTACTTAAATAGCACATCCAGAAATTCCTTACTCTACTCAACTAAACTGAATCTAAATGTAGGTTTCTTACACAGCTCATATTAGAAGCAATCTTCTTCTGTAGCTTCCCCTAATGCTATTGCTATGGAAAATTCGTGCCATACGGGATTAAGAGTCCATACAATAATGACAGCATGCTACTTCAATTTTTACATTGTTTTCCATATCACATTGTAGATGGTTGTATGAACACGTAAACATCACAGCAAGGAAGTCTATTTTGAAACCCACATTACTCAATCAAAATGCAGATTTCTTATATTGCTGGTATTAGAAAGATTCTTCTTCTGCAGCTTCACCTAGTGCTATCGTTAAGGAAATGTAGTACCACACGGGTTTTAGTGTGCATTTAGTGACGACAGCCTTATACTTGCATCTTTACTACGTTGATGTAATCACATTTGTGATGGTTGCATGATTACTTGAACGGGACATCCCACAAGGTCTTATTTTACTGAAACTAAACTGAATCAAAATGTAGGTTTCTTAAATTGCTGATATTAGAAGGAATATTCTTCTGAATCATCCCCTAATGCTATTGTAAGGAAATTTCATACCACACGGGATTTAGCGTGCATTCAGGAAGGACAATTTTCTACAGCAATGTTTAATATGTTTTTGGTAATCACATTGGAGATTATTGCATAAGCTCGTAAATATCACACCAAGGCAAACTTTTCTTCACCCCACAAAACTGAATCCAAATTTAGGTTTCTTTCATTGGTAATATTAGAAAGATTATTCTTCTGCAGCTTCCCCCAATGCTACAGGTCAGGGAATTTCATACCACACGGGATTTACGGTGCATTGATTGAGGACTGCCTTCTACTGCAATCTTTACTATGTTTCAATATCACATTGGAAATGGTTGTATGATTACTTAAATAGCACATCCTGAAATTCCTTATTCCAATCAACTAAGCTGAGTCCAAATGTAGGTTGCTTACACTGCTCATATTGGAAGGAATCTTCTGTTGCTTGCCCTAAAGCTATTGCAAAGGAATTTTCACACTACACGGGATTTAGAGTGCATACAGAAAAGAGAACTTTCTACTGCAATGTTTAGCATGTTCTCGATAATCACATTTTAGATGGTTGGGTGATTACTTAAATAGCACAACCATCAAGGCCTTATTCTACTCCACTAAACAGTAACTAAATGTAATTATCTTGCAAGGCAGATATTTGAAAGAATCTTCTTCTCAATGCTACCCTAATATTATTCCTAAGGCAATATCGTGCCACATGAGATTTAGAGTGCATGCAGTGAGGACAGCCTTCTACTGCAATCTTTACTATGTTTCGTAATCACATTGGAGATGGTTGCGTGATTACTTAAATAGCACATCTAGAAATTCCATATTCTACTCAACTAAGCTGAATACAAATGTAGGTTTCCTACACTGCCCATATTAGAAGGAATCTTGTTCTGAAGCTTATCCTAATGCTATTGCTAAGGAAATTTCGTACCACATGGGATTTAGAGTGAATAAAGAAATGTAAACTTTCTACTGCAATGTTTAATATGTTTTTAATAACACATTGGAGATGGTTGCATGATTACTTAAATAGCACATCCAGAAATTCCTTATTCTACTCAACTAACCTGAATCCAAAAGTATCTTGCTTAAACTGCTTATATGAGAAAGAATCTTCTTATGAAGCTTCCCCTAATGCTATTGCTGAGAAAATTTCGTACCACACGGGATTTAGAGTGCATTAAGAAAGGACAACGTTCTACTGCAATGCTTACTATGTTTTCGATATCACATTGGAGATGGTAGCATGATTACTTGAATGGGGCATCAAGAAAGGCCTTATTTTACGGAAACTAAACTGAATCAAAATGTAGGTTTCTTACATTGCTGATATTAGAAAGAGACTTCAGCAGCTTCCCCCAAAGTTATTGCAAAGGAAATTTCGTTCCACACGGTATTTATAGTGCATATATTGAGGACAGACTTCCACTGCAGTCTTTACTATGTTTTTGATATCACAGTGGAGATGGTTGCATGAATACTTCAATGGAGCACACGCAAGGCCTTATTTTCTGAAATAAATGCCATCCAATTGGAGGTTTCCTACATTGATGATATTAGAAAGAATCTTCTGCAGATTCCCCTATGCTATTGCTAAGGAAATTTCGTTAAACACTGGGTTCAGAGTGCATACAGAAAGGACAACTTTCTACTGCAATGTTTAATATGTTTTTGATATTACATTGGGGATGGTTGCATGATTACTACAATAGCACATCCAGCAAGGACTTATTCTACTCCACTAAATTGAATCCAAATGTAGGTATCTCACATGGCAGATATTAGAAAGAACCTTCTTCTAAAGAATCCCTTCATATTATACTTAATGACATTTCTTCCCACACGGGCGTTACAGTCCATACAGAGATGACCGCCTGCTACTTCAATCTTTACATTGTTTTCCATATCACATTGAAGATTGTTGCATGAACATTTATAAATCACACCAAGGAAGTCTTTTTTCGACCCCAGAATTCTGAATCCAAATGTAAGTTTCTTACAGCGCTGATATTAGAACGAACCTCCTTCTGCAGCTTCCCGGAATGCTATGGTTAAGGAAACTTCATACCACATGGGATTTTGAGTGCATATAGTGAGGACAGCATACTACTGCAATCTTTACTATGTTTTCGATATCACATTGGAGATGGTTGCATGAATACTTGAATGGGGCATCCCGCAAGCCCGTATGTTACTGAAAAAGACTGAATTCAAATATAGGTCTCTTACATTGATGATAGTAGAAAGAATCTTCTGTAGTTTCCATTAATGCTATGGTTAAGGAAATTTCGGGCCGTATGGGATTTTCTAGTGCATACAGCAACATCAGGTTCCTATGGCAATTTTACTTGGTTTTCCATATCACATTGGAGATGGTAGCATAATTAATTGATTCGGGCATCGTGCAAAGCCTTATTTTACTGCAACTAAGCTGAATCCAAATGTAGGTTTCTTACATTGCTGTTATTAGAACCTTCTTCTGCAGTTCCCCAAAAACCATTACTAAAAATTATGTACCACACGGAATTTAGAGTTCTTGTAGTGAGGACAGCCTTCTACTGCAATCTTTACTATGTTTTCAATATCACATTGGAGTTGGTTGCATGATTACATAAATAGCACATCCAGAAATTCCTTATTCAACTCAACTAAGCTGAATGCAAATATAGGTTTCTTAAACTGCTCATATTAGAAAGAATCTTCTTATGAAGATTAGCGTAATGCTATGGTTAAGGAAATTTCGTACCACACGGGATTTAGAGGACTTATAATGAGGACAGACTTCCACTGCAATGTTTACTATGTTTTTGATATCTCACTGGAGATGGTCGCATGATTACTTAAATAGCATATCCATAAATTCCTTATTCTACTCAACTAAACTGAATCCAATGCAGGTTCCTTAAGTTGCTTATATTAGAAAGAATTTTCTTATGAAGTTTCCCCTAATGCTATTGCTAAGGAAATTTCGTACCACATGGGATTTAGAGTGGATACTTAAAGGACAACTTTCTACTGTAACGTTTACTGTGTTTTCGATATCACATTCTAGATGGTAGCATGATTACTTGAATGTGGCATCGTGGAAGGCCTTATTTTACTGAAATTAAACTGAATCCAAATGTAGGTTTCTTACATTCATGATATTAGAAAGTATCTTCTGCAGTTTCCCCCAAACCTATTGCTCAGGAAATTTCGTACCACACGGAATTCAGAGTGCAAATAGTGAGTAGAGCCTTCTACTGCCATTTCTAATTTGTTTTCGATGTCACACTGGAGATTGTTGCATGATTACTTGAAGGGGGCATAACGCAAGGCCTTATTTTACTGACACTAAACTGAATCCAAGTGTAGGTTTCTTACACTGCTGATATTAGAAAGAATCTTCTTCTGCAGCTTCCCGTTATGCTATCATTAAGGAAATTTCGTACCACACGAGATCTAGTGTGCATGCAGAAAGGATAACTTTCTAATGAAATGTTTACTGTATTCGAAATCACATTGAGATGGTATCATGATTACTTAAATATCACCTACAGGAAGGCCTAATACAATTCCACTAAACTGAATCCAAATATAGGTAACTTACACAGCGGATATTTGAAGGAATTTTCTTATCCAGGCTGTGCTAATATTATTCCTAAGGAATTTCGTACCACACGGGATTTACAGTGCATAGAGTGAGGAGAGCCTTCTACTGAAATCTATACTATGTTTCCGTATCACATTGGAAATACTCCATGATTACTTAAATAGCACATCCAGAAATTCCTTATTCTACTCAACTGAACTGAATCTAAATGTAGGTTGCTTACACTGCTCATATTAGAAGGAATCTTCCTCTGAAGCTTCCCCTAATTCTATTGCTTTAGATAATTCATGCCGTTCGGTATTTAGAGTCCATACATTAGTGACAGCATGCTACTTAAATCTTCACATTGCTTTCCATGTCACATTGTAGATGGTTGCATGAACGCGTAAATATAACAAAAGGAAGACTTTTTTCGACCCCTCCAAACTGAATTCAAATGTAGGTTTCTTACCTTGCTGATATTAGAAATAACTTTCTTTTGCAGCTTTCCCCAATGCTTTTTTTAAGGAAATAACGTAGCACAAGGATTTACAGTGCATAGAATGAAGACAGCCGTCTACTGCAATCTTTTTCTATGTTTCGATATCACATTGGAAATTGTTGCATGATTACTTAAATAGCACATCCAGAAATTCCTTATTCTGCTTAACTAAGCTCAATCCAAATGTAATTTGCTTACACTGCTTATATTAGATAGAATCTCCTTATGAAGCTTCCGCTAGTACTATTGATAAGGAAATTTCATTCCACACGGGATTTCGAGTGCATGCAGAAGGGACAACTTTCTACTGCAATGTTTACACTTTTCGTAATCACATTGGAGATGATTTCATGATTACTTAAATATCATCCCCAGCAAGGCCTAATACTACTCCAATAAACTGATTCCAAATATAGGTAACTTTCCTGGCAGACATTAGGAAGAATTTTCTTCTCCAGGCACCCCTAACATTATTCTAAGGAAATTTCTTACAACACGGGATTTAGGGAGCGTATAGTGAAGACAGACTTCTACTCCCATCTTTACTTTGTTGTCGATATCACATTGGAGATGGTTGCATGATTACATTCATGGGACACGCCGCAAGGGATTATTTTAGTGAAACTAAATTGAATTCAAATGTAGGTTTCTAACATTGCTGATATTAGAAAGAATCTTCTTCTGCAGCTTCCTCCAATGCTACTGCTCTGGAAATTTCGTATCACACGGGATTTAGAGTGCATACATAAAGGACAACTTTCTAATGCAATGTTTAATATGTTTTCGATATCACATTGTAGATGGTGAATGATTACCTAAATAGCACATCCAGCAAGGCCTTATTCTATTGCACTTATCTTAATCCAAATGTACGTATCTTACATAGCAGATATTAGAAAGAATGTTCTTATGAAACTTCCCCTAATGCTATTGCTAAGGAAAATTCTTGCCACACGGGACTTATGTGCATACAGAAAGGAAAACTTTCTACGGTAATGTTTACTGTTTTTCAAATCACATTGAGATGGTTTCATGAATACGTATATATCACCTTGAGCAAGGCCTAATACAGCTCCATTAATCTGAATGAAAATATAGGTAACTTACAGGGCCGGATATTAGAAAGAATTTTCTTATCCAGGCTCCCCTAATGTTATTCCTAAGGAAATTTCATACCACACGGGTATTAGAGTCCATAGAGAGATGACAGGCTGCAACTTCAATCTTTATACAGTTTTCCATATCACATTTTTGATGGTTGCATGAACATGTAAATAACACAGCAAGGAAGTCTTTTTTTGACCCCAGCAAAGTGAATACCAGTGCAGGTTTCTTACATTGCTGGTATTATAATGATTCTTCTTCTGCAGCTTCCCCTAATGCCATGGTTAAGGAAATTTCGTACCACATGGGATTTAGACTGCATATATGGAGGACAACTTTCTATTGCAATTTTACAGTTATCCATATCACATTTAAGAAGGTAGCATAATTACTTGAATGGGACAAACCGCAAGGCCTTATATTACTGAAACTAAACTGAATCCAAATGTAGGTTTCTAATATTGCTGATATTAGAATCTTCTTCTGCAGCTTCCTCCAATGCTATTCCTAAGGAAATATCTTACCACACTGGATTTAGAGTGCATAGAGTGAGGACAGCCCTCTACTGCAATCTTTTTTTTTAATATAATTTCTTTTATTATCATTAATTTACAATTACATGTGCAATATTACAATTATTAAACTACCTCTTCATCAGGTCCCCCCCTCCAAGGCCATTACAGTCACTGTCCATCAGCGTAGTGAGATGTTACTGAATCACTACTTGTCTTCTGTGAGTTGTACTGCCCTCCCCATGCAGACCAACATTACATCTGCTAATCGTAATGCTGCTTTTTCCCTCTTATCCTTCCCTTCCCGCCCATTTTCCCCAGTTCCTTTCCCATTGGTTACTATTAGTCCGTTCATGGGTTCTGTGAGTCTGCTGCTGTTTTGGTCCTTCAGTTTTTTTCTTTGTTCTTATACTCCACATATGAGTGAAATCATTTGATACTTGACTTTTTCAGCTTGGCTTATTTCACTGAGCATAATACCCTCTAGCTCCATCCATGTTGTTGCAAATGGTAGGATTTGCTTTCTTTTTATGGCTGAATAATATTCCATTGTGTATATGTACCTCATTTTCTTTATCCATTCATCTATTTATGGACACTTAGGTTGCTTCCATTTCTTGGCTATTGTAAATAGTGCTGCAATAAACATAGGGGTGCATCTGTCCTTTTAAAATTGGGCTGCTGCATTCTTAGGGTAAATTCCTAGGAGTGGAATTCCTGGGTCAAATGGTATTTCTATTTTGAGTCTTTTGAGGAACCTCCACACTGCTTTCCACAATAGTTGAACTTATTTGCAGTCCCACCAGCAGTGTAGGAGGGTTCCCTTTTCTCCACATCCTCGCAAAGATTTGCTGTTGTTTGTGTTTTGGATGTTGGCCATCCTCACTGGTGTGAGGTGATATCTCATTTTGATTTTAATCTGCATTTCTCTGATGATAAGTGATGTGGAGCATCTTTTCATGTTCCTGTTTGCCATCTGAATTTCTTCTTTGGAGAAGTGTCTATTCATGTCCTCTGCTGATTTCGTAATTGGATTATTTGCTTTCTGTTTGTTAAGGTGCATGAGTACTTTATATATTTTGGATGTCAACCCTTTATCAGATACGTTTTTTATGAATATATTCTCCCGTACTGTAGGATGTCTTTTTGTTCTACTGATGGTGTCCTTTGCTGTACAGAAGCTTTGCAGCTTGATATAGTCCCACTTGTTCATTTTGCTTTTGTTTCCCTTGCCCAGGGAGATATATTCATGAAGAAGTTGCTCAGGTTTATGTCCAAGAGATTTTTGCCTATGTTTTTTTCTAAGAGTTTTATGGTTTCATGATTTACATTCAAGTCTTTGATCCACCTTGATTTTACCTTTGTGTATTGGGCTAGACAGTAGTCCAGTTTCATTCTCTTACATGCATCTGTCCAGTTTTTCCAACACAAGCTGCTGAAGAGGCTGTCATCTCCCCATTGTATATCCAAGGCACTTTTATCAAATATTAATTGACTGTATATGTTTGGGTTAATGTTTGGATTTTCTATTCTGTTCCACTGGTCTGTGGGTCTGTTTTTGTGCCTGTACCAAATTGTCTTGATTACTGTGGCTTTGTAGTAGAGCTTGAAGTCAGGGAGTGTAATTCACCCTGTTTTATTCCTCCTTCTCAAGAATGCTTTGGCTATTCGGGGACTTTTGTGGTTCCATATGAATTTTAGAATTATTTGTTCCAGTTCATTGAAGAAAGCTGTTGGTAGTTTGATAGGGATTGCATTGAATCTGTAGATTGCTTTAGGTAGTATAGCCATTTATTCTTCCTAGCCAAGAGGATGGGATGCATTTCCATTTGTTAGTGTCCTCTTTAATTTCTCTTAGCAGTGTCTTGTAGTTTTCAGAGTACAGGTCTTTCACTTCTTCGCTTGGTTTTTTCCTAGGTATTTTATTCTTTTTGATGCAATTGTGAATGGAATTGTTTTTCTGATTTCCCTTTCTGTTAGTTCATCATTAGTGTATAGGAAAGCAACAGATTTCTGTGTGTTAATTTTGTGTCCTGCAACTTTGCTGAATTCAGATATTAGTTCTAGTAGTTTTGGAATGTAATCTTTCTGGTTTTTTATGTACAGTATCATGTCATGTGCAAATAGTGACAATTTGACTTCTTCTTTACCAATCTGGATGCCTTGTATGTCTTTGTTTTGTCTGATTGCTGTGTCTAGGACCGTCAGTACAATGTTGAATAACAGTGGAGAGAGTGGGCATCCTTGTCTTGTTCCCGATCTTAGATGAAAAGCTTTCAGCGTCTCACTGTTAAGTATGATGTTAGCTGTGGGTTTGTCATATATGGCTTTCATGATGTTGAGGTACTTGCCCTCTATACCCGTTTTGTTGAGAGTTTTAATCAGGAATGGATGTTGAATTTTGTCAAATGCTTTTTCAGCATCTATGGAGATGATCATGTGGTTTTTGTTCTTCTTTTTGTTGATGTGGTGGATGATGTTGATGGATTTTCGAATGTTGTACCATCCTTGAATCCCTGGGTTGAATCCCACTTGATCATGGTGTATGATCCTCTTGATGTGTTTTTGAATTCGATTTGCTAATATTTTGTTGCGTATTTTTGCATCTACGTTCATCGGGATATTGGTCTGTAATTTTCTTTTCTGGTGAGGTCTTTGCCCGGTATTGGTATTACAGTGATGCTGGCTTCATAGAATGAGTTTGGAAGTACTCCCTCCTCTTCTATTTTTTGGAAAAATTTAAGGAGAATCTGTGTTATTTCTTCTCTATATGCCAGGTAGAATTCAGAGGTGAATCCATCAGGCCCAGGGGTTTTGTTCTTGGGTAGTTTTTTGATTACCAATTCGATTTCGTCACTGCTGATTGGTCTGTTTAGTTTTTCTGTTTCTTGCTTGGTCAGTCTTGGAAGGTTGTATTTTTCTAAGAAGTTGTCCATTTCTACTATGTTTTCCAGCTTGTTAGCATATAGATTCTCATAATATACTCTTATGATTCTTTGTATTTCTGTGGGTTCCGTCGTGATTTTTCCTTTCTCATTTCTGATTGTGTTTATGTGTGTAGATTCTCTTCTTCTCTTAATGAGTCTGGCTAGGGGTTTATCTATTTTGTTTATTTTTTCAAAGAACCAGCTCTTGGTTTTATTGATTTTTTCTATTGTTTTATTCTTCTCAATTTTATTTATTTCTTCTCTGATCTTTATTATGTCCCTCCTTCTGGTGATTTTCGGCCTCATTTGTTCTTCTTTTTCCAATTTAAGTAATTGTGTTTTTAGACTATTCATTTGGGAAGGTTCTTCCTTCTTTAAATAGGCCTGGATTGCAATATACTTTCCTCTTAGAACTGCCTTTGCTGCGTGCCACAGAAGTTGTGGCTTTGTGTTGTTGTTGTCATTAGTCTCCATATATTGTTTGATTTCTGTTTTGATTTGGTCGTTAACATATTGATTAATTAGGAGAGTGTTGTTAATTCTCCATGTATTTTTGAGCCTTTTTCGTTTGTTTCTAAAATTTATTTCTAGTTTTATAGCTTGGTGATCTGAGAAGTTGGTTGGTAGGATTTCAATATTTTTGAAATTACTGAGGTTCTTTTTATGGCCTAGTATGTGGTCTATTCTGGAAATTGTTCCATGTGCACTTGAGAAGAATGTGCATCCTGTTGCTTTTGGGTATAGAGTTCTATAGATGTCTGTTAGGACCATCTGTTCTAGTGCGTTGTTCAGTGCCTCTGTGTCTTTACTTATTTTCTGTCTGTTTGATCTGTCCTCTGGAGTGAGTGCTGTGTTGAAGCCTCCGAAGATGAAAGCATTGCTGTCTATTTCGTCCTTTAATTCTGTTACTGTTTGTCTCACATATGCTGGAGCTCCTGTGTTGGGTCCATATATATTTATAATGGTTATATCTTCTTGTTGGACTGACCCCTTTATCATTATGTAATGTCCCTCTTTATCTTTTGCTACTTTCTTCGTTTTGAAGTCTATTTTGTCTGATACAAGTACTGCAACACCTGCTTTTTTCTCTTTGTTGTTTGCATGAAATATCTTTTTACATCCCTTCACTTTTAGTCTGTGTATATCTTTGGATTTGAGGTGAGTTTCTTGTAGGCAGCATATAGATGGGTCTTGCTTTTTTATCCATTCTGTTACTCTGTGTCTTTTGATTGGTGCATTCAGTCCATTTACATTTAGGGTGATTATTGATAGGTATGTACTTATTGCCATTGCTGGTTTAGATTCGTGGTTACCAAGGGTTCAAGGGTTGCTTCTTTACTATCTAACAATCTAACTAAACTTTCTTGTTGAGTTATTGTAAACACAGTCTGATGTTTCTTTATTTTTCTCCCTTCTTATTCCTCCTCCTCCATTCTTTCTTTAATAGGTGTTTTATTCTTTGCCTTAAGTTTTTATTTGGATGGTCTGCTTTCTTTGCTATGATTTTTTTTTCCTCTGGTAACATCTTTTTAGCCTTATGTGTGCTTCCATTTGGAGCAGTCCATTTAAGATATCCTGTAGTGGTGGTTTATGAGACGCAAATTCTCTTAACTTTCACTTATCTCGAAAATGTTTAATCCCTCCATCATGTTTAAATAATAATCTTGCTGGATACAATATTCTTGGTCTGAGGCCCTTCTGTTTCATTACGTTAAATATATCTTGCCATTCTCTTCTTGCCTGTAAGGTTTCTGTTGAGAAGTCTGATGATACTCTGATGGGTTTTCCTTTGTAGGTGATCTTTTTTCTCTCTCTAGCTGCCTTTAATACCCTGTCATTATTTTTGATCTTTGCCATCTTAATAATTATGTCTTTGTGTTGTCTGCCTTGGGTCCCTTGTGTTGGGAGATCTATGAGCTTCTTTGGACTGCGAGACTACTTCCTTCCCCAGCGTGGGAAAGTTTTCAGCAATTATTTCTTCAAAGGCACTTTCTATCGCTTTTTCTCTCTCTTCTTCGTCTGGTACTCCTATAATGCGAATATTGTTCCGTTTGGATTGGTCAAAGAGTTCTCTTAATATTCTTTCTTTCCTAGAAATCCTTTTATTTCTCTCTGCCTCAGCTGCTCTGTACTCCTGTTCTCTGTTTTCTATTCCTTTAACAGTCTCTCGCATATCATCCATTCTGCTGTTAAGCCCGTCGATCGCTTGTCTGATTTCTGTATTGTCTTTCCTCAGTTCCCTCACTTCCTCCCTCAGCTCTTGCACATTTCTCTGTAGGTCCATCAGCATGGTTATGAATTTTATTCTAAATTCTTTTTCAGGGAGTCTGTGCATTTCCATCCCTTCAGACTCCCTATCTGGGATTGTCTGGTTGATTTGGTCGGAACCATATTCCTCTGTCTTTTCTTTACTCTATAATTTGGTCACTGATAGTTGCCATGTATGTCAGCTGGGCTCTTTAAGACTTTAAAAAGAGAAGAAAAAAAAAGAAAAAAGAAAAAAAGGAGAAAAAAGAAAGAAAGAAAAAAGAAAGCAGAGAAAGAAAAGAAAAAACAAAAACAAAACAAAAAACAAAACAAAACAAAATAAACAAAAAAAAATGCCCACTGGACGTAGATTCTGTTGGAATGCTCTAGGTGGCGCTATTGCCCCACTATTCCACAGCTGTGATTGTGCCGCTCCGCAGTGCCCTTTATCGCTCTGGCAGGGGTGGGAACGAATAGGAGGCTGTAGATCTCAGTGAGAAGTGTTAAGTATGGCTACGCTTCCTCAGTCGCCAGCTAAGGCGTCTGAAACTCCCCAGGACGCCCAGCCTGCTCGTCTGAGTGTGCTGGGGCGATCTGGGTCCTCCGCTGGGCTCCTGTCTCTTTAAGACCGCTGAAGAAAGCGCGCGCTTTTGTTTTTCCTTCCCTGTAGCCGGCTGCAAGCACCCTGGCGCGTTCCAAGCTCCGATCCTTCTCCTCTGTCTCTCCATTCCCCGCTACACTGCGCAATGTGGGTCAGCGCTCCCCGCGCATATCACCAGGGCTGGTTAACCCGCGGGGTGTACTTCCACTCCCTCTCGGCTCTTAATCCTCCCCTCCCACCAGTGCGCTGGGGTGTGGGAGGGCTCGGGTCCCACCGGGTCGCGGCTCCGTATCTTACCCGCCTTTTGTGGTGCCGAGTCCTCTCGGGTGTAGCTGCATGCTGTGCGTTTTCCTATGTATTCTCGTCTCTCTTTTAGGAACAGATGTATTTTCTGTGTTTTCATAAATAAATAGTGTTGGGAGGAGATTTCTGCTGCCCTGCTCAAAATGCCATCTTCCTGGAAGTCGAAATCCTCTACTGCAATCTTGACTAGGTTTCGATATCACATTGAAGAAGGTTGCATGATTACTTAAATAGCACACCCTGAAATTCCTTATTCTACTCAACTAAAGTGAATCAAATTGTAGGTTGCTTTCACTGCTCATATTAGAACGAATCTTCTTAAGTTTAACCTAATTCTATGGGTATGGAAATTTCGTACCACACGAGATTTAGACTGCATACAGAAAGGACAAATTTCTACTGAATGTTAATATGTTTTCGATAATCACATTGGAGATTTTTGCATGATTAGGTAAATAGCACATCCAAAAGGTCTTATTCTACTCCACCAAACTGAATCCAAATGTAGGTATCTTACATGGCAGATATTAGAAAGAATCTTCTTCTCCAGGCTGCCCTAATATTTTTCCTAAGGAAATTTCTTACCACCCGGGATTTAGAGACCATACAGATATGACAGACTGCTACATCAATCTTTACTATGTTTTCTAGATCACATTGGAGATGGTACCATGATTACTTGAATTGGGCATGGCGCAAGGCCTTATATTACTCTAACTAATTTGAATTCGAATGTAGGTTTCTTACATTCATGATATTAGAAAGAATCGTGCAGTTTCCCCCAAACCGATTGCTCAGGAAATTTCCAACCACACGGAATTTAGAGTGCATATAGTGAGGAGAGACTTCTACGGCAATTTTTAATTTGTTTTTGATGTCACTGGAGATGGTTGCATGATTACTTGAAGGGGGCATAACGCATGGACTTATTTCACTGACACTAAACTGAATCCAAATGTAGGTTTCTTACACTGCTGATATTAGAAAGAATCTTTTCTGCAGCTTCCTGTAATGCTATCATTAAGGACATTTCGTACCACATGGGATCTAGAGTGCATACAGAAAGGATAAATTTCTAATGAAATGTTTACTTTATTCGAAATCACATTGAGATGGTATCATGATTACTTAAATATCACCTACAGGAAGGCCTGATACAATTCCACTAAACTGAATCCAAATGTTGGTAACTTAAACAACGGATATTAGAAGGAATTTTCTTCTCCAGACGCCACTAATATTATTCATAAAGAATTTCGTACCACACGGGATTTACAGTGCATAGAGTGAAGACACCCTTCTACTGCAATCTTTACTATGTTTCGGTATCACATTGGAAATACTCCATGATTACTTAAATAGCACATCCATCAATTCCTTATTCTACTCAACTAAATTGAATCTAAATGTGGGTTGCTTACACTGCTCATATCAGAAGGAATATTCTTCTGAAGCTTCCCCTAATGCTATTGCTTTAGAAAATTCGTGACGTACGGTATTTGGAGTCCATACAATAATGACAGCCTGCTACTTCAATCTTTACATTGTTTTCCATGTCACATTGTAGATGGTTGCATGAACGCGTAAATATCACAACAAGGAAGTCTCTTTTCGACCCCTCCAAACTGAATACAAAGGTAGGTTTCTTACATTGCTGATATTAGAAAAAACCTTCTTTTGGCGCTTTCCCCAATGCTTTTGCTAAGGAAATTACGTACCACACGGATTTACAGTGCAGAGAATGAAGACAGCTTTCTGCTGCAATCTTTTTCTATGTTTCGATATCGCATTGGAAATGGTTACATGATTACTTAAATAGCACATCCAGAAATTGCTTATTCTGCTTACGTAAAATCAATCCAAATGTAGGTTGCTTACACTGCTTATATTAGATAGAATCTCCTTATGAAGCTTTCCCTAATAGTATTGATAAGTAAATTTCGTTCCACACGGGATTTCGAGTGCATACAGAAGGGACAACTTTCTACTGCAATGTTTACCATTTTCGTAATCACGTTGGAGATGTTTTATTGATTATTTAAACATCACCCCCAGCAAGGCCTAATACTACTCCACTAAACTGATTCCAAATATAGGTAACTTTCCTGGCAGATATTAGGAAGAATTTTCTTTTCCAGGCACCCATAATATTATTCTTAGGAAATTTCTTACCACACGGGATCTAGGGAGTGTATAGTGATGACAGCTTTGTACTGCCATCTTTACTATGTTGTCGATATCAAATTGGAGATGTTTGCATGATTACATTCATGGGACATGACGCAAGGCATTATTTTAGTGAAACTAAATTGAATTCAAATGTAGGTTTCTAACATTGCTATTAGAAAGAATCTTCTGCAGCTTCCTCCAATCTACTGCTATGGAAATTTTGTATCACACGGAATTTAGAGTGCATACAGAAAGGACAATTTTCTACTGCAATGTTTAATATGTCTTCATTATCACATTGGAGATGGTTGAATGATTACCTAAATAGCACATCCAGCAAGGCCATATTCTATTGCGCTAATCTTAATCCAAATGTACGTATCTTACATGGAAGATATTGGAAAGAATCTTCTTATGAAGCTTCCCCTAGTGCTATTGCTAAGGAAAATTCTTGCCACATGAGATTTATGTGCATACAGAAAGGATAACTTTCTACTCTAATGTTTACTGTTTTTCAAATCACATTGAGATGGTTTCATGATTACTTACATATCACCTCGGGCTAGGCCGAATACAGCTCCACTAATCTGAATGAAAATATAGGTAACTTACAGGGCCGGATATTAGGAAGAATTTTCTTATCCAGGCTCCCCTAATGTTATTCCTAAGGAAATTTCGTACCACACCGTATTTAGAGTCTATACAGAGATGACAGCCTGCTACTTCAATCTTTACACAGTTTTCCATATCACATTGTAGATGGTTGCATGAACATGTAAATAACACAGCAAGGAAGTCTTTTTTCGACCCCAGCAAAGTGAATCCAAATGCAGGTTTCCTACGTTGCTGGTATTAGAATGATTCTTCTTCTGCAGCTTCCCGTAATGCATGGTTAAGGAAATTTCGTACCACATGGGATTTAGATTGCATATATGGAGGACAACTTTCTATGCAATTTTACAGTTTTCCATATAACATTGGAGGTGGTAGCATAATTATTTGAATGGGACAACCCACATGGCCTTATTTTACTGAAACTAAACTGAATCCAAATGTATGTTTCTAACATTGCTGATATTAGAAAGAATCTTCTTCTGCAGCTTCCTCCAATGCTATTCCTAAGGATATATCTTACCACACGGGATTTAAAGTGCATAGAGTGAGGACAGGCTTCTACTGCAATCTTTACTATTTTGGATATCACATTGGAGATGGTTGCATGATTATTTAAATAGCACACCCTGAAATTCCTTATTCTACTCAACTAAAGTGAATCAAAATGTAGGTTGCTTACACTGCTCATATTAGAAGGAATCTTCTACTGAAGTTTCCCCTAATGCTATTGCTATGGAAATTTTGTACCACACGTGATTTAGACTGCATACAGAAAGGACAAATTTCTACTGAATGTTAATATGTTTTCGATAATCACATTGGAGATTTTTGCTTGATTATTTAAATAGCACATACAAAAAGGCCTTATTCTACTCCACCAAACTGAATCCAAATGCAGGTATCTTACATGGCTGATATTAGAAAGAATCTTCACCAGGCTGCCCTAATATTTTTTTTGAAGGAATTTCGTACCACCCGGGATTTAGAGACCATACAGATATGACAGACTGCTACGTTAATCTTTACTATGTTTTCTAGATCACATTGGAGAAGTAGCATGATTACTTGAATCGGGCATGGCGCAAGGCCTTATTTTACTGTCACTAAACTGAATTCGAATGTAGGTTTCTTACTGTGATGACGTTAGAAAGAATCTTCTGCAGTTTCCCCAAACCTATTGCTCAGGAAATTCCGTACCACACGGAATTTAGAGTGCATATATTGAGGAGAGCCGTCTACTGCCATTTTTAATTAGTTTTCGATATCACATTGGAGATGGTTTCATGATAATTTGAAGGGGGCATAACGCCAGGCCTTATTTTACTGACACTAAACTGAATTCAAACGTAGGTTTCTTACACTGCTGATATTAGAAAGAATCTTTTTCTGCAGCTTCCCGAAATGCTATCATTAAGGAAATTTCGTACCACACGAGATTTAGTGTGCATACAGAAAGGATAACTTTCTAATGAAATGTTTACTGTATTTGAAATCACATTGAGATGGTTTCATGATTACTTAAATATCAGCTCCAGGAAGGCCTAATACAATTCCACTAAACTGTATCGAAATATAGGTAACTTACCCAGCGGATATTAGAAGGAAATTTCTTCTCCAAACTCCACTAATATTATTCCTAAGGAATTTCGTACCACACGGGATTTACAGTGCATAGAGTGAGGATAGATTTCTATTGCAATCTTTACTATGTTTCGATATCACATTGGAAATACTCCATGATTACTTAAGTAGCACATACAGAAATTCCATATTCTACTCAACTAAACTGAATCGAAATGAAGGTTGCTTACACTCCTCATATTAGAAAGAATCTTTTTCTGAAGTTTCCCCTAATGCTATTGCTTTAGAAAATTCGAGCCGTACGGTATTTAGAGTCCATACAATAATGACAGCATGTTACTTCAATCTTTACATTTTTTTCCATGTCGCATTGTAGATGGTTGCATGAACACGTAAATATCACAACAAGAAAGTTTTTTTTCAACCCCTCCAAACTGAATTCAAATGTACGTTTCTTACATTGCTGATATTAGAAAAAACTTTCTTTTGCAGTTTTCCCAAATGCTTTTGCTAAGGAAATTACATACCACACGGATTTACATTGCATACAATGAGGACTGCCTTGTACTGCAATCTTTTTCTCTTTTTCGATATCACATTGGAAATGATTGCATGATTATTAAACAGCACATCCAGAAATTCCTTATTCTGCTTAACTAAGCTCAATCCAAATATAGGTTGCTTACACTGCTTATATTAGATAGAATCTCCTTTTGAAGATTCCCCTAATGCTATTGATAAGGAAATTTCGTTCCACATGGGATTTCGAGTGCGTACAGAAGGGACAAATTTCTACTGCAATGTTTACTCTTTTCGTAATCACATTGGAGATGATTTAATGATTATTTAAATATCACCTCAGCAAGGCATTATACTACTCCACTAAACAGTTTCCAAATATAGGTAACTTTCCTGGCAGATATTAGGAAGAATTTTCTTTTCCAGGCACCCATAATATTATTCTAAGGAAATTTCTTACCACATGGGATTTAGGGAGCGTATAGTGAAGACAGCCTTCTACTGCCATCTTTACTATGTTGTCGATATCACATTGGAGATGCTTGCATGATTACATTCATGGGACATGACGCAAGGCATTATTTTAGTGAAACTAAATTGAATTCAAATGTAGGTTTCTAACATTGCTATTAGAAAGAATCTTCTTCTGCAGCTTCCTCCAATGCTACTGCTATGAAATTTTGTATCACATGGGATTTAGAGTGCATACAGAAAGGACAATTTTCTACTGCAATGTTTAATATGTTTTCAATATCACATTGGAGATGGTTGAATGATTACCTAAATATCACATCCAGCAAGGCCATATTCTATTGCGCTAATCTTAATCCAAATGTACGTATCTTACATTTAAGATATTGGAAAGAATCTTCTTATGAAGCTTCCCCTAGTGCTATTGCTAAGGAAAATTCTTGAACATGGGATTTATGTGCATAGAGAAAGGATAACTTTCTACTCTAATGTTTACTGTTTTTCAAATCACATTGAGATGGTTTCATGATTACTTACATATCACCTCGGGCTAGGCCGAATACAGCTCCACTAATCTGAATGAAAATATAGGTAACTTACAGGCCCAGATATTAGAAAGAATTGTCTTATCCAGGCTCCCGTAATGTTATTCCAAAGGAAATTTCGTACCACACCGGATTTAGAGTCCATACAGAGATGACAGACTGCTACTTCAATCTTTACACAGTTTTCCATATCACATTGTAGATGGTTGCATGAACATGTAAATAACACAGCAAGGAAGTCTTTTTTCGTCCCGAGCAAAGTGAATCCAAATGCAGGTTTCTTACGTTGCTGGTATTAGAATGATTCTTCTTCTGCAGCTTCCCGTAATGCATTGTTAAGGAAATTTCGTACCACATGGGATTTAGATTGCATATATGGAGGACACCTTTCTATTTCAATTTTACAGTTTTCCATATCACATTGGAGATGGTAGCATAATTATTTGAATGGGACAACCCACATGGCCTTATTTTACTGAAACTAAACTGAATCCAAATGTATGTTTCTAACATTGCTGATATTAGAAAGAATCTTCTTCTGCAGCTTCCTCCAATGCTATTCCTAAGGAAATATCTTACCACACGTGATTTAGAGTGCATAGAGTGAGGACAGCCTTCTACTGCAATCTTTACTACGTTTCGATATCACATTGGAGATGGTTGCATGATTACTTAAATAGCACACCCTGAAATTCCTTATACTACTCAACTAAAGTGAATCAAGATGTAGGATGCTTACACTGCTCATATTAGAAGGAATGTTCTTCTGAAATTTCCCCTAATGCTATTGCTATGGAAATTTCGTGCCACACGGGATTTAGACTGCATACAGAAAGGACAAATTTCTACTTAATGTTAAAATGTTTTGATAACCACATTGGTGATTTTTGCATGATTTGTTATATCGCACATCGAACAAGGCCTTATTATACTCCACCAAACAGAATCCAAATGTAGGTATGTAACATGGCAGATATTTGAAAGAATCTTCTTCTACAGGCTGCCCTAATATTTTCCTAAAGAAATTTCGTACCACCCGGGATTTAGATGAAATACAGATATGACAGACTGTTATGTCAATCTTTACTATGTTTTCTAGATCACATTGGAGATGGTAGCATGATTACTTAAATAGCACACCCTGAAATTCCTTATTCTACTCAACTAAAGTGAATCAAAATGTTGGTTGCTTACACTGCTCATATTAGAAGGAATCTTCTTCTGAAGTTTCCCCTAATGCTATTGCTATGGAAATTTCGTACCACACGGGATTTAGACTGCATACAGAAAGGACAAATTTCTACTGAATGTTAATATGTTTTCGATTATCACACTGGAGGTTTTTGCATGATTTGTTATATAGCACATCCAACAACGCCTTATTCTACTCCACCAAACTGAATCCAAATTTGGTATCTTACATGGCAGATATTAGAAAGAATCTTCTTCTCCAGGCTGCCCTAATATTTTTCCTAAGGAAATTTCGTACCACCCGGGATTTAGAGTCCATACAGATATGACAGACTGCTACGTCAATCTTTACTATGTTTTGTAGATCACATTGGAGATGGTAGCATGATTACTTGAATCGGGCATGGTGCAAGGCCTTATTTTACAGTAACTAAACTGAATTCCAATGTAGGTTTCTTACATTGATGATATTAGAAAGAATCTTCTGCAGCTTCGCCCAAACCTATTGCTCAGGTAATTTCGTACCACACGGAATTGGAGTGCATATAGTGAGGAGAGCCTTCTACTGCCATTTTTAATTTGTTTTCGATGTCACATTGGAGATGGTTGCATGATTACTTGAAAGGGGCATAACGCAAGGCTTATTTTACTGACACTAAATTGAATCCAAATGTAGGTTTCTTACAATGCTGATATTAGAAAGAATCTACTTCTGCAGCTTCCCGTAATGCTATCATTAAGGAAATTTCGTACCACACGAGATCTACTGTGCATACAGAAAGGATAGCTTTCTAATGAAATGTTTACTGTATTCGAAATCACATTAAGATGGTATCATGATTACTTAAATATCACCTCCAGGAAGGCCTAATACAATTCCACTAAACTGAACCCAAATATAGGTAACTTACACAGCGGATATTAGAAGGAATTTTCTTCTCCAGACTACACTAATACTGTTCCTAAGGAATTTCGTAAAACACGGGATTTACAGTGCATAGTGTGAGGACAGCCTTCTACTGCAATCTTTACTATGTTGTCGATATCACACTGGAGATGGTTGCATGATTACATTCATGGGACACGCCGCAAAGCATTATTTTAGTGAAACTAAATTGAATTCAAATGTAGGTTTCTAACATTGCTGATATTAGAAAGAATCTTCTTCTGCAGCTTCCTCCAAAGCTACTGATATGGAAATTTCGTATCACACGGGATTTAGAGTGCATACAGAAAGGACAACTTTCTACTGCAATGTTTAATATGGTTTCGATATCACTTTGGAGATGGTTGAATGATTACCTAAATAGCACATCCAGCAAGGCTTTATTCTACTGCACAAATCTTAATCCAAATGTACTTATCTTACATGGCAGATATTAGAAAGAATCTTCTTATGAAGCTTCCCCTAATGGTATTGCTAAGAAAAATTCTTTCCACACGGGATTTATGTGCATACAGAAAGGAAAACTTTCTACTGTAAGGTTTACGTTTTTCAAATCACGTTGAGATGGTTTCATGTTTACTTACATATCACCTCGAGCCAGGCCTAATACAGCTCCACTAATCTGAATGCACATGTAGTAACTTACGGGGCGGGACATTAGAAAGAATTTTCTTATCCAGTCTCCCCTAATGTTATTCCTAAGGAAATTTCGTACCACATGGGATTTTGAGTCCATACAGAGATGACCACCTGCTAATTCAGTTTTTACACAGTTTTCCATATCACATTGTAGATGGTTGCACAAACATGTAAATAACACAGCAAGGAAGTCTTTTTTCGACCCCAGCAATGTAAGTCCAAATGCAGGTTTCTTAAATTGCTGGTATTAGAATGATTCTTCTTCTGCAGCTTCCCCTAATGCCATGGTTAAGGAAATTTCGTACCACATCGGATGTAGATTGCATATATGGATGACAGCTTTCTATTGCAATTTTACAGTTTTCCATATCACATTGGAGATGGTAGCGTAATTACTTGAATAGGACAACCCGCTAGCCTTATTTTACTGAAACTAAACTGTATCCAAATGTAGGTTTCTAACATTGCTGATATTAGAAAGAATCTTCTTCTGCAGCTTCCTCCAATGCTATTCCTAAGGAAATATCTTACCACACGGGATTTAGAGTGCATAGAGAGAGGACAGTCTTCTACTGCAATCTTTACTACGTTTCGATATGACATTGGAGATGGTTGCATGATTACTTAAATAGCACACCCTGAAATTCCTTATTCTACTCAACTAAAGTGAATCAAATGTAGGTTGCTTACACTGCTCATATTATAAGGAATCTTCATCTGAAGTTTCCCCTAATGCTATTGCTATGGAAATTTCGTACCACAAGGGATTTAGACTGCATACAGAAAGGACAAATTTCTACTGAATGTTAATATGTTTTCGATAATCACATTGGAGATTTTTGCATGATTAGTTAAATAGCACATCCAACAAGGCCTTATTCTACTCCGCGAAACTGAATCCAAATTTGGTATCTTACATGGCAGATATTAGAAAGAATCTTCTCCAGGCTGCCCTAATATTTTTTCTGAAGAAATTTCGTACCACCCGAGATTTAAAGACCATACAGCTATGACAGACTGCTACGTCAATCTTTACTATGTTTTCTAGATCACATTGGAGATGGTAGCATGATTACTTGAATTGGCATGGCGCAAGGCCTTATTTTACTGTAACTAAACTGAATTCGAATGTAGGTTTCTTACTTTGATGATATTAGTAAGAATCTTCTGCAGTGTCCCCCAAACCTATTGCTCAGGAAATTTCGTACCACACGGAATTTAGAGTGCATATAGTGAGGAGAGCCTTCTACTGCCATTTTTAATTTGTTTTCGATGTCACACTGGAGATGGTTGCACGATTACTTGAAGGGGGCATAACGCAAGGCCCTATTTTACTGGCACTAAACTGAATCCAAATGTAGGTTTCTTACACTGCTGATATTAGGAGAATCTTTTTCTGCAGGTTCCCGTAATGCTATCATTAAGGAAATTTCTTACCACACGAGATTTAGTGTGCATATATAAAGGATAACTTTCTAATGAAATGTTTACTGTATTCGAAATCACATTGCGATGGTATCATGATTATTTAAATATCAGCTCCAGGAAGGCCTAATACAATTCCACTAAACTGAATCCAAATATAGGTAACTTACACAGCGGTTATTAGAAGGAATTTTCTTTTCCAGACTCCACTAATATTATTCCTAAGGAATTTCGTACCACACGAGATTTACAGTGCATAGAGTGAGGAAAGCCTTCTACTGCAATCTTTACTATTTTTCGATATCACATTGGAAATACTCCATGATTACTTAAATAGCACATCCAGAAATTCCTTATTCTACTCAACTCAACTGAATCTAAATGTAGGTTGCTTACACTGCTCATGTTAGAAGGAATCTTCTTTTTAAGCTTCCCCTAATGCTATTGCTTTAGAAAATTCGTGCCGTACGGTATGTAGAGTCCATACAATAATGACAGCATGCTACTTCAATCTTTACATTGTTTTCCATGTCACATTGTAGATGTTTGCATTAACAAGTAAATATCACAACAAGGAAGTATTTTTTCGACCCTTCCAAACTGAATTCAAATGTAGGTTTCTGACATTGAGGATATTAGAAAAAAACCTTCTTTTGCAGCTTCCCCCAATACTTTGGCTAAGGAAATTATGTACCACACGGATTTACAGTGCATAGAATGAGGACAGCGTTCTACTGCAATCTTTTTCTATGTTTCGATATCACATTGGAAATGGTTGCATGATTATTTAAATAGCACATCCAGAAATTCCTTATTCTGCTTAAGTAAGCTCAATCCAAATGTAGTTTGCTTACACTTCCTACGTTAGATAGAATCTCCTTATGAAGCTTCCCCAATACTATTGATAAGGAAATTTCGTTCCACACGGGATTTCGAGTGCATACAGAAGGGACAACTTTCTACTGCAATGTTTACCCTTTTCGTAATCATATTGGAGATAGTTTAATGATTATTTAAATATCACTCCCAGCAAGACCTAATACTACTCCACTAAACTGATTCCAAATATAGGTAAATTTCCTGGCAGATATTAGGAAGAATTTTCTTCACCAGACACCCCTTATATTAGTCTAAGGAAATTTCTTACCACACGGGATTTAGGGAGCGTATAGTCAAGACAGCCTTCTACTGCCTTCTTTACTATGTTGTGGATATCACATTGGAAATGGTTGCATGTTTACATTCATGGGACATGCCGCAAAGAATTATTTATTGAAACTAAATTGAATTCAAATGTAGGTTTCTAACATTGCTGATATTAGAAAGAATCTTCTTCTGCAGCTTCTTCCAGTGCTACTGCTATGGAAATTTCGTATCACACGGCATTAAGAGTGCATAAAGAAAGGACAATATTCTACTGCAATTTTTATGATGTTTTCGATATCACGTTGGAGATGGTTGAATGAATACCTAAATAGCACATCCAGCAAGGCCTTATTCTATGGCACTAATCGTAATCAAAATGTACGTATCTTACATGGCAGATATTAGAAAGAATCTTCCTATGAAGCTTCCCCTAATGCTATTCCTAAGGAAAATTCTTGCCACATGGGATTTATGTGCATACAGAAAGGATAACTTTGTAGTGTAATGTTTACTGTTTTTCAAATCACATTGAGATGCTTTCATGATTACTTACATATCACCTCGAGCAAGGCCTAATACAGCTCCACTAATCTGAATGAAAATATAGGTAACTTACAGGGCCGGATATTAGAAAGAATTTTCTTATCCAAGATCCCCTATTGTTATTCCTAAGGAAATTTCGTACCACACGGGATTTAGAGTCCTTATAGAGATGAGAGCCTGCTACATCAATCTTTACACAGTTTTCCATATCACATTGTAGATGGTTTCATGAACATGTAAATAACACAGCAAGGAAGTCGTTTTTCGACCCCAGCAAAGTGAATCCAAATGCAGGTTTCTTACATTGCTGGTATTAGAATGATTCTTCTTCTGCAGCTTCCACTAATGCCATGGTTAAGGAAATTTCGTGCCACATGGGATTTAGATTGCATATACGGAGGACAGCTATCTATTGCAATTTTACAGTTTTCCATATCACATTGGAGATGGTAGCAAAATTACTTGAATGGGACAACCCTCAAGGCCTTATTATACTGAAACTAAACTGAATCCAAATGTAGGTTTCTAGGATTGCTGATATTAGAAAGAATCTTCTTCTGCAGCTTCCTCCAATGCTATTACTAAGGAAATATCTAACCACATGGGATTTAGAGTGCATAGAGTGAGGACAACCTTCTACTGCAATCTTTACCAAGTTTCGATATCACATTGGAGATGGTTGCATGACTACTTAAATAGCACACCCTGAAATTCCTTATTCTACCCAACTAAAGTGAATCAAAATGTAGGTTTCTTACACTGCTCATATTAGAAGGAATCTCCTTCTGAAGTTTCCTCTAATGCTATTGCAACGGAAATTTCGTACCACACGGGAATTTGACTGCATACAGTAAGGACAAATTTCTACTGAATGTTAATATGTTTTCGATAATCACATTGGAGATTTTTGCATGATTAGTTAAATAGCACATCCAACAAGGCCTTATTCTACTCCACCAAACTGAATCCAAATGTACGTATCTTACATGGCAGATTTTAGGAAGAATCTCTTCTCCAGGCTGCCCTAATATTTTTCCTAAGGAAATTTCGTATCACCTGGTATTTAGAGACCGTACAGATATGACAGACTGCTACGTCAATCTTTACTATGTTTTCTGATCATATTGTAGATGGTTACATGATTACATCGGGCATGTCGCAAGGCCTTTTTCTACTGTAACTAAACTGAATTCGAATGTAGGTTTCTTACATTGATGATATTAGAAAGAATCTTCAAAAGTTTACCCCAAACCTATTGCTCAGGAAATTTCGTACCACACGGAATTTAGAGTGCATACAGTGAGGAGAGCCTTCTACTGCCATTTTTAATTTGTTTTCGATGTCACACTGGAGGTGGTGGCATGTTTACTTGAAGGGGGCATAACGCAATGCCTTATTTTACTGACACTAAGCTGAACCCAAATGTAGGTTTCTTACACTGCTGATATTAGAAAGAATCTTCTTCTGCAGCTTCCCGTAATACTATCATTAAGGAAATTTCGTACCACACGAGGTTTAGTGTGCATACAGAAAGGATAACTTTCTAATGAAATGTTTACTGTATTCGAAATCACATTGCGATGGTATCGTGATTACTTAAATATCACCTCCAGGAAGGCCTAATACAATTCCACTAAACTGAATCCAAATACAGGTAACTTACACAGCGGATATTAGAAGTAATTTTTTCCTCCAGACGCCACTAATATTATTCCTAAGGAATTTCGTACCACACGGGATTTACAGTGCATAGAGTGAGACAGCCTTCTACAGCAATCTTTAGTATGTTTCGATATCACATTGGAAATACTCCATGATTACTTAAATAGCACATCCAGAAATTCCTTATTCTACTCAACTAATGTGAGTCAAAATGTAGGTTTCTTACACTGTTCATATTAGAAGAATCTTCTTCTAAAATATCCCTAATTCGATAGCTATGGAAATTTCCTACCACAAGGGATTGAGACTGCAGAAGGAAGGACAACTTTCTACTGAATTTTAATATGTTTTCCATAATCACATTGGAGATTTTTGCATGATTATTTAAATAGCACATCCACCAAGGCCTTATTCTACTCCACCAAACTGAATCCAAATGTAGGTATCTTACGTGGCAGATATTAGAAAGAACCTTCTTCTCCAAGATCCCCTAAGGTTATTCCAAAGGAAATTTCGTACCGCACGGGATTTAGAGTCCATATAGAGATGACTGCATTGTACTTCAATCTTTACATTGTCTTCTATACAACATTGTATATGGTTGCATGATCACATAAATATCATACAAGGAATTCCATTTTCGGCCCTTACAAACTGAATTCGAATGTAGGTTTCTTACATTGATGATATTAGAAAGAATATTCTTCTGCTGTTTTCCCCAAAGCTATGGCTCAGGAAATTTCATACCACACGTCATTTAGACTGCATATAGTGAGAACAGCCATTTATTGCCTTTTAAAAATTTTTTCGATATCACATTGGAGATGGTTGCATGTTTCCTTGAAACGGTATAATTCAAGGCCTTATTTTACTGAAACTAAACTGAATCCAAACGGAGGTTTCTTACATTGCTGATATTAGAAAGAATCGTCTTCCTCAGCTTCCAATAATGCAATGGTTAAATTAATTATGAACCATACGGGATTTAGAGACCATATATTGAGGACAGGTTTCTACTGCAATCCTTACTATGTTTTCGATATCACATTGGATATGTTTGCATGATTATTAAAATAGCACTCCAGAAAATCCTTACTCTACTTAACTAAGGTCAATCCAAAAGTAGGTTGCTTACACTGCTTATATTAGAAAGAATCTTCTTATGATGCTTCCCCTAATGCTATTGCTAAGGAAATTTCGTACCACACGTGATTTAGAGTGCATACAGAAAGGATAACTCTCTACTGCAATGTTTACAGTTTTCAAAATCACATTGGAGATGGTTTCATGCTTACTTAAATATCAACCACAGCAAGGCCTAATACTACTCCATTAAACTGATACCAAATATAGGTAACTTTCCCAGCAGATATTAGAAACAATTTTCTTCTCCAGGCTCCCCTATTGTTATTCCTTAGGAAATTTCATACCACACAGGATTTTGAGCACATACAGAAAGGAAAACTTTCCAAAGCAATGTTTACAATTTTCGAAATCACATTGGAGATGGTTTCATGATTACTTAAATAGCACATCCCGCAAGGCCTTATTCTACTCCACTATACAGAATCCAAATGTAGGTATCTTAGATGGCAGATATTAGAAAGAACATTCTTCTCCAGGCTCTCCTAATATTATTCCTAAGGATATATCTTATCCCACGGGATTTAGAGAGCGTATAGTTAGGACAGCCTTCTACTGCCATCTTTACTATGTTGTCGATATCACATTGGAGATGGTTGCATGATTACTTTCATGTGACATTCCGCAAGGCATTATTTTAGTGAAACTAAATTGAATTCAAATGTAGGTTTCTAACATTGCTGATATTAGAAAAAATCTCCTTCTGCAGTTTCCTCCAATGCTATTGCTAAGGAAATTTCGTACCACAGGGGATATAGAGTTCATACAGAAAAGAAAACATTCTACTGCAATGTTTAATATGTTTTCAATATCACATTGGAGATGGTTGATTGATTACTTAAACAGCACATCCAGCAAGGCCTTATTCTATTGCACTAATCTAAATCCAAATGTAGGTATGTTACATGGCAGATATTAGAAAGAATCTCTTTATGAAGCTTCCCCTAATGCTATTGTTAAGGAAAATTCTTTCCACACCGGATTTACGTGCATACAAATAGGATAACTTTCTACTGCAATGTTTATTTTTTTGAAATCACATTGAGATGTTTTGATGATTACTTAAATATCACCTTGACCAAGGCCTAATACAGCTCCACTAAACTGAATGAAAATATAGGTAACTTACGCGGCCGGATATTAGAAAGAACTTTCTTCTCCAGGCTCCCCTAATGTTATTCCTAAGGAAATATCCTACCACACGGGATATAGAGTCCATACAGGGAGGACGGCCTGCTACTTCAATCTTTATATTGTTTTCCGTATCACGTTATCAATGGTTCCATAAACACGTAAATATCACAGCAAGGAAGTCTTTTTCGAACCCCTCCAAACTGAATCCAAATGTAGGTTATTACAATGCGGATATTAGAAAGAATCTTTCCCTCAGCATCCCATAATGCAATGGTTAAGGTAATTAAGTACCATAAATGACATAGACAGCATATAGTGAGGACAGCCTTCTACTGCAACCTTTACTATTTTTTTTTGATATCACATTGGAGATGTTTGCATGATTACTTAAATAGCACATCCAGAAAACCCTTACACTACTTAACTAAGGTCAATCCAAATGTAGGTTGCTTACACTGCTTATATTAGAAAGAATCTTCTTATGATGCTTCCCCTAATGCTATTGCTAAGGAAATTTGGTACCACACGTGATTTAGAGTGCATACAGAAAGAACAACTTTCTACTGCAATGTTTACTGTTTTTGAAATCACATTGAGATGTTTTCATGATTACTTAAATATCACCTTGTGCAAGGCCTAATACAACTCCACTAAACTGAATGAAAATATAGGTAACTTACAGGGCCGGATATAAGAAAGAATTTTCTTCTCCAGGCTCCCCTAATGTTATTCTTATGGAAATTTCCTACCACACGGGATATAGTGTCCATACAGAGATGACAGCCTGCTGCTTCAATCTTTACACAGTTTTCCATATCACATTGTAGATGGTTGCATGAACATGTAAATAACACAGCAAGGAAGTCTTTTTACGACCCCAGCAAAGTGAATCCAAAGGCAGGTTTCTTACATTGATGATATTAGAAAGCGTCTTCCTCTGCAGCTTCCTCCAATGCTATTTCTAAGGAAATTTCTGAAGGCGCGGGATTTGCAGTGCATAGAAAGAGGACAGCCTTCTACTGCAATCTTTACTATGTTTCAATATCCCATTGGAGATGATTGCATGATTACTTGAATTGGGTATCCCACAAGGCCTTATTTTACTGAAACTAAACTGAATTCAAATGTAGGTTGCTTACACTGCTCATTTAGAAGGAATCTTCTCCTGAATCTTGCTTGCTCTAATGCTATTGCTAAGGAAATTTCGTACTACACGGGATTTAGAGTGCATACACAAAGGACAAATTTGTACTGCAATGTTTAATATGTTTTCAATATCACATTGGACATATTTAAATGATTACTTAAATAGCACATCCAGCATGGCCTTATTCTACTGCACTAAACTAAGTACAAATGTAGGTATCTTACATGGCAGATATTAGAAAGAATCATTTTATGAAGCTTCCCGTTATGCTATTGCTATGTAAATTCGTACCACAGGGGATTTATGTGCATACAGAAAAGAATATTTTTCACTGGAGTGTTTACTGTTTCCGAAATAACATTTAGATGGTTTCTTGATTACTTAAACAGCACATCCAGCAAGGCCTTATTCTACTCCACTAAACTGAATCCAAATGTATGTATCTCACATGGCAGATATTAGAAAGAACATTCTTCTCCAGGCTCCCCTAATATTATTCCTAAGGAAATTTCGTACCACACGTGATTTAGAGTGCATATAGTGAGGACAGCCTTCTACTGCCTTTTTAAATTTGTTTTCAATATCATATTGGAGATGGTTGCATGTTTCCTTGAAGGGGTATAATGCAAGGCCCTATTTTACTGAAACTAAACTGAATCCAAAGGGAGGTTTCTTACATTGCTGATATTAGAAAGAATCTTATTCTGCTGCTTACCGTAATGCTATGGTTAAGGAACTGTCGGACCACAGGGGATTTACAGTGTATATTGTGAGGACAGCCTTCAGTGCCATATATACTATATTTCAATATCACATTGGAAATGGTTGAATGATTACTTTTTTTAATATAATTTATTTTATTATCATTAATTTACAATTACATGTGCAATATTACAATTATTAAAATACCTCTTCATCGGGTCCCCCCCAACAACCCCATTACAGTCAATGTCCATCAGCATAGTGAGATGCTATAGAATCACTACTTCTCTTCTCTGAGTTGTACTGCCCTCCCCGTGCCCCCCCAACATTACATCTGCTATTCGTAATGCCCCTTTTTCCCACTTATACCTCCCTTCCCGCCCATTTTCCCCTGTCCCTTTCCCTTTGGTAACTATTAGTCCGTTCTTGGGTTCTGTGAGTCTGCTGCTGTTTTGTTCCTTCAGTATTTTTTCTTTGTTCTTATACTCCACATATGAGTGAAATCATTTGATACTTGTCTTTCTCGGCTTGGCTTATTTAACTGAGCATAATACCCTATAGCTCCATCCATGTTGTTGCAAATTGTAGGATTTGTTTTCTTCTCATGGCTGAATAATATTCCATTGTGTATATGTACCACATCTTGTTTACGGATTCATCTACTGATGGACACTTAGGTTGCTTCCATTTCTTGGCTATTGTAAATAGTGCTGCAATAAACATAGGGGTGCATCTGTCCTTTTCAAATTGTGCTGCTGCATTCTAGGGAAATTCCTAGGAGTGGAATTCCTTTGTCAAATTGTATTTCAATTTTGAGATTTTTGAGGAAACTCCATACTGCTTTCCATAATGTTTGGACTAATTTGCAGTCCCACCAGCAGTGTTGGATGGTTCCCTTATCTCCACATCCTCGCCAACATTTGTTGTTGTTTGTGTTTTGGATGTTGTCCATCCTCACTGGTGTGAGGTGATATCTCCTTGTGGTTTTAATCTGCATTTTTCTGATGAATAGCGATGTGGAGCATCTTTTCATGTGCCTTTTGGCCATCTGAATTTCTTCTTTGTAGAAGTGTCTATTCAAGTCCTCTGCCCATTTCTCAATTGGATTATTTGCTTTATGTTTGTTAAGGTTCATGAGTTCTTTATATATTTTGAATGTCAACCCTTTTTCAGATACGTTTTTTATGAATGTATTCTCCCATACTGTAGGATGTGTTTTTGTTCTACTGATGGTGTCCTTTGCTGTACAGAAGCTTTTCAGCTTGATATAGTTCAAATTGTTCATTTTTGCTTTTATTTCCCTTGCCCGGGGAGATATGTTCATGAAGAAGTTGCTCATGTTTATGTCCAAGAGAATTTTGCCTATGTTTTTTTCTAAGAGTTTTATCGTTTCAGGACTTACATTAACTCTTTGATCCACCTTGAGTTTAACTTTGTGTATGGGCTATACAGTAGTCCAGTTTCATTCTCTTACATGGAGCTGTCCAGTTTTTTCCAACACCAGCTGCTGAAGAGGCTGTCATCTCCCCATTGTATATCCAAGGCACTTTTATCAAATATTAATTGACTCTATATGTTTGGGCTATTGTTTGGATTTTCTATTCTGTTCCACTGCTCTGTGGGTCTGTTTTTGTGCCAGTAGCAATTTGTCTTGATTACTGTGGCTTTGTAGTAGAGCTTGAAGTCAGGGAGCGTAATTCCCCCAGTTTTATTCTTCTTCTCAGTTTGATTTGGCTCTTCGGGGTCTTTTGTGGTTCCATATGAATTTTAGAATTATTTGTTCCAGTTCATTGAAGAAAGCTGTTGGTAGTTTGACAAGGATTGCATTGAATCTTTAGATTGCTTTAGGTAGTATAGCCATTTTGACAATATTTATTCTTCCTAGCCAAGAGCATGGGATGCATTTCCATTTGTTAGTGTCCAGTTTAATTTCTCTTAGGAGTGTCTTGTAGTTTTCAGAGTACAGGTCTTTCACTTCCTTCATTAGGTTTATTCCTAGGTATTTTATTCTTTTTGATGCAATTGTGAATGGAATTGTTTTTCTGATTTCTCTTTCTGTTAGGTCATTAGTGTACAGGAAAGCAACAGATTTCTGTGTGTTAATTTTGTATCCTGCAACTTTGCTGAATTCAGATATTAGTTTTAGTAGTTTTGGAATGGAATCTTTAGGGTTTTTTTATGTACAGTATCATGTCATCTCAAATAGTGACAATTTGACTTCTTCTTACCAATCTGGATGCCTTGTATGTCTTTGTTTGGTCTGATTGCTGTGGCTAGGACCTCCAGTATTATGTTGAATAACAGTGGAGAGAGTGTGCACCCCTGTCTTGTTCCTGATCTTAGATTGAAAGCTTTCAGCATCTCGCCATTTAGTATGATGTTAGCTGTGGTTTGTCATATATAACGATTATGATGTTAATGTACTTGCCCTCTATACGCATTTTATTGAGAGTTTTAATCAGGAATGGATGCTGAATTTTGTCAAATGCTTTTTCAGCATCTATGGAGATGAACATGTGGTTTTTGTTCAACTTTTTGTTGATGTGTTGGATGATGTTGATGGATTTTCGAATGTTGTAACATCCTTGAATCCCTGGGATGAATCCCACTTAATCATGGTGTATGATCCTCTTGATGTCTTTTTGAATTCGATTTGCTAATATTTTGTTGAATATTTTTACATCTTCGTTCATCAGGGATATTGGTCTGTAATTTTCTTTTTTGTGAGGTCTTTCCCCGGTTTTTGTATTAGAGTGATGCTGGCTTCATAGAATGAGTTTGGAAGTATTCTCTCCTCTTCTATTTTATGGAAATCTTTAAGGAGACTCGGTGTTATTCCTTCCCTATATGTCTGGTAGAATTCATAGGTGAATCCATCAGGCCCAGGGATTTGTTCTTTGGTAGTTTCCTGATTACCAATTCGATTTCGTCACTGGTGATTGGTCTGTTTAGTTTTACTGTTTCTTGCTTGGTCAGTCTTGGAGGGTTGTATTTTTCTGAGAAGTTGTCCATTTCTTCTATGTTTTCCATCTTGTTAGCATATATATTCTCATAATATTCTCTTCTGATGCTTTGTATTTCTGTGGGATCCGTCGTGATTTTTCCTTTCTCATTTCTGATTGTGTTTATGTGTGTAGATTCTCTTTTTCTCTTAATGAGTCTGGCTAGGTGTTTATCTATTTTGTTTATTTTTAAAAGAAACAGCTCTTGTTTTTATTGATATTTCTATTGTTTTATTCTTCTCAATTTTATTTATTTCTTCTCTAATCTTAATTATGCCCCTCCTTCTGCTGACTTTGGGCCTCATTTGTTCTTCTATTCCCAAGTTCAGTAATTGTGTCTTTAGACTGTTCATTTGAGAATGTTCTTCCTTCTTTAAATAGGCCTGGATTGCAATATACTTTCATCTTAGAACTGCCTTTGCTGTGTCCCACAGAAGTTGTGGCTTTGTGTTGTTGCTCTCATTAGTCTCCACATATTTTTTGATTTCTGTTTTGATTGGGATGTTAACCCATTGATTCATTTGGAGAGTGTTGTTAAGTCTCCATGTATTTGTGAGCCTTTTTGATTTCTTTCTAAAATTTGTTTCTAGTTTTATACCTTGGTCATCTGAGAAGTTGGTTTGTAGGATTTCAATATTTTTGAATTTACTGAGTTTCTTTTTGTGGCCTAGTATGTGGTCTATTCTGGAAAATGTTCCATGTGCACTTGAGAAGAATATGTATCCTATTGCTTTTGGGTGTAGAGTTCTGTCGATGTCTGTTAGGTCCATCTGTTCTAGTGTGTTGTTCAGTGCCTCTGTGTCTTTACTTATTTTCTGTCTGGTTGATCTGTCCTCTGGAGTGAATGCTGTGTTGAAGTCTCCTAAGATGAAAGCATTGCCGTCTATTTCCTCCTTTAATTCTGTTAGTATTTGTCTCACATATGCTTGCGCTCCTGTGTTGGGTGCATATATATTTATAATGGTTATATCTTCTTGTTGGACTGACCCCTTTATCATTATGTAGTGTCCCTCTTTACCTTTTGCTGCTTTCTTCGTTTTGAAGTCTATTTTGTCTGATACAAGTACTGCAACACCTGCGTTTTTCTCGTTGTTGTTTGCATGAAATATCTTTTTCCATCCCTTCACTTTTAGCCTGTGTATATCTTTGGATTTGAGGTGAGTTTCTTGTAGGCAGCATATAGATGGGTCTTGCTTTTTGATCCATTCTGTTACTCTGTGTCTTTTGTTTGGTGCGTTCAGTCCATTTACATTTAGGGTGATTATTGATAGATATGTACGTATTGCCATTGCTGGCTTTAGATTCGTGGCTACCAAGGGTTCAAGGATTGCTTCTTTACTATCTAAAAATCTAACTTAACTTTCTTGTTAAGTTACTGTAAACACAGTCTGATGTTTCTTTATTTCTCTCCCTTCTTATTCCTCCTCTTCCATTCTTTCTATAATAGGTGTTTTATTCTTTGATTTTAGTTAGTATTTGGATGGTCTGCTTTCTTTGCTTTGATTTTTTTTTCTCTGGTGGCATCTTTTTAGCCTTAGTTGTGGTTCCATCTAGAGCAGTCCATTTAAGGTATCCTGTAGTGGTGGTTTATGAGAGTCAAACTCCCTTAACTTTCATTTGCCTGGAAATTGTTTAATCCCTCCATCATATTTAAATGATAATCGTGCTGGATACAATATTCTTGGTTCGAGGCCCTTCTGTTTCATAACGTTAAATATATCATGCCATTCTCTTCTTGCCTGTAAGTTTTCTGTTGAGAACTCTGATGACAGTCTGATAGCTTTTCCTTTGTAGGTGATCTTTTTTCTCTCTCTAGCTGCCTTTAATACCCTGTCTTTATCTTTCATCGTTGCCATCTTTATTTTATGTGTCTTTGTGCTGTCTTCCTTGGGTCCCTTGTGTTGGGAGACCTATAAGCTTTGGTGGACTGTGAGATTATTTCCTTCCAAAGCGAGGGAAAGTTTTCATCAATTATTTCTTCAAAGGCACTTTCTATCCCTTTTTCTCTCTCTTCTTCCTCTGGTACTCCTATAATACGAATATTGTTCCGTTTGGATTGGTCACACAGTTCTCTTAATATTCTTTCATTCCTAGAAATCCTTTTATCTCTCTCTGCCTCAGCTGCTCTGTACTCCTGTTCTCTGTTTTCTATTCCATTACAAGTCTCTTGCATCTCATCCATTCTGCTGTTAAGCCCGTCGATCACTTGTCTGATTTCTGAATTGTCTTTCCTCAGTTTCCACACTTCCTCCCTCAGCTCTTGCATATTTCTCTGTTGGTCCATCAGCATGGTTATGACTTTTATTCTGAATTCTTTTTCAGGGAGGCTATGCATTTCCATCCCTTCAGAATCCCTCTCTGGGTTTGTCTGGTTGATTTTGGTCTGAAGCATATTCCTCTGTCTTTTCATGGCTATGTAATTGGTCACTGATAGATGCCACGTATGTCAGCTGGGCTCTCTAAGACTTTAAAAAGAGAAGAAAAAAAAGAGAAAAAAAGAAAAAAAAGAAAGAAAGAAAGAAAAGGAAAAACAAAACAAAACAGAAAACAAAACAAAACAAAAAAATGCCCACCGGACGTAGATTCTGTGTGAATGCTCTAGGTGGTGCTCTTGCCTCTCTATTCCACAGCTGTGAATGTGCGGCTCCGCTTGGCCCTTTTTCGCACTGGCACATATGGGAATGAATAGGGGGCTTTTGATCTCAGTGAGAAGGTTTAAGTATGGCTTTGCTTCCTCAGTCACCACCTAAGGTGTCTGAATATCCCAGGACTCATAGGCTGCTGGGCTGAGTGTGCTGGGGCGATCCTGCTTCTCTGCTGGGCGCCTGTCTCTTTAAGACCACTTAAGAAAGCACGCGATTTTTTTTTCCTTCCCAGGAGCCGGCTGCAAGCACCCTGGAGCATTCCCTGCTCAGATCCTGCCACTCTGTCTCCCCAATCTCCACTGCACTGCGCAATGTGGGTCAGCGCACCCTGTGCAGATCACCGGGGCAGGCTACTACGTGGGCTGTACTTCCAATCCACCCCGGCTCTGTATCCTCTCCTCCCGCCGGAGACCTGGGGTGGGGAAGGGCTCAGGTCCCACCAGGTCTCTGCTCGGTATCTAACCGGCCTCTTGGGGTGCCAAGACCTCTCATGTGTAGCTGCACGGTGTGCGCTTTCCTGTGTATTATCGTCTCTCTTTTAGGAATAGATGCATTTTCTGTGTTTTCGTAGATGTATATAGTGTTGGGAGGAGATTTCTGCCTCCGTGCTCACACCGCCATTGTTACAGGAGTTCGGTTGCATCATTACTTAAATAGCACATCCAGAGATACCTTATTCTACTCAACTAAACTGAGCCCAAATATAGGTTGCTTACACTGCTCATAATAGAAGGAATCTTCTTCTGAAGTTTCCCCAATGCTATTGCTAAGGAAATATCGTACCACACGGTATTTAGAGTGAATACAGAAAGGACAACTTTCTACTGCAATGTTTAATATGTTCTCGTTATCACATTGGAGATGGTTGCATGATTACTTAAATAGCACATACAGCAAGGCCTTATTCTACTCCACTAAACTGAATCGAAATGTACGTATCTTACATGGCAGATATTACAAAGAACCTTCTTCTCCAGGGTGCCCTAACGTTATTCCAAAGGATATTTCGTACCGCACAGGATTTAGAGTCCATAAAGTGATGACTGCATGCTACTTCAATCTTTACATTGTTTTCCATATCACATTGTAGATGGGTGCATGATCATGTAAATATCACACAAAGGAAGTCTTTTTTCGACTCTTCCAAACTGAATCCAAATGTAGGTTTCTTACATTGCTGATATTAGAAAGAACCTTCTTCTGCATCTTCCTGCAATGATATTGATAAGGAAATTTCGTACCACACGGGATTTACAGTGCATAGAGTGAGGACAGCCTTCTACTGCAATCTTTACTATATTTCGATATCACATTTAAAATAGTTGCATGATTACATAAATAGCACATCCAGAAACTCCTTTTTCTACCCAACTAAACTCGGTCCAAATGTAGGTTGCTTACACTGCTCATATTAGAAGGAAACTTCTTCTGATGCTTGCCCTAATGTTATTGCTAAGGAATTTTCATAACATATGGGATTTAGAGTGCATAAAGAAAGGACAAATTTCTACTGCAAACTTTACTGTTTTCAAAATCACATTGGAGATGGTTTCATGACTTCTTAAATATCAACTCCAACAAGGCCTAATACTAGTCCATGAAACTGAAGCCAAATGTATGTATCTTGCATGGCAGATATTAGAAAGAATCTTCTTCTCCAGGCTGCCCTAATATTATTCCCAAGGAAATTCCATACCACAAGGGATTTAGAGTCCATACAGATTTGACAGACTGCTACGTCAATCTTTACAATGTCTTCCAGATCACATTGGAGATGGTAGCATGATTACTTGAATCGGGCATGGTGCAAGGCCTTATTTTTCTGTAACTAAACTGAACTCGAATGTAGGTCTCCTACATTGATGATATTAGAAAGAATTTTCTGCAGTTTGTCCCAAAGCTATTGCTCAGGAAATTTCGTACCCCAAGGAATTTAGAGTGCATATAGTGAGGAGAGCCTTCTACTGCCATTTTTAATTTGTTTTCGATATCACATTGGAGATGGTTGAATGATTACTTGAAGGAGCATAACGCAAGGCCTTATTTTACTAAAACTAAACTGAATCCTAATGTAGGTTTCTTACACTGCTGATATTAGAAAGAATCTTCTTCTACAGTTTCCCGTAATGCTATCATTAAGGAAATTTCGTACCACACGGGATTTAGTGTGCATACAGAAAGGATAACTTTCAAATGCCGTGTTTACTGCATTCAAAATCACATTGAGATGGTTTCAGGTTTACTTAAATATCACCTCCAGGAAGGCCTAATACAACTCCACTAAACTGAATCCAAATATAGGTATCTTATACAGCGGATTTTGAAAGAATTTTCTTCTCCATACTATCCTAATATTATTCCTAAGGAAATTTCGTACCATACGGGATTTACATTGCATGGAGTGTGAACAGCCTCTACTGCAATCTTTACTATGTTTCGATATCACATTGGAAATAGTCCATGATTACTTAAATAGCACATCCAGAAATTCCTTACTCTACTCAACTAAACTGAATCTAAATGTAGGTTTCTTCCACTGCGCATATTACAAGGAATCTTCTTCTGTAGCTTCCCTTAATGGTATTGCTATGGATAATTCGTGCCATACGGGATTTAGAGTCCATACAGTAATGACAGCATGCTACTTCAATTTTTACATTGTTTTCCATGTCACATTGTAGATGGTTGTATGAACAGGTAAACATCACAGCAAGGAAGTCTATTTTCGACCCCACATTACTCAATCAAAATGCAGATTTCTTATATTGCTGGTATTAGAAAGATTCTTCTTCTGCAGCTTCCCCTAGTGCTATCGTTAAGGAAATGTAGTACCACACGGGTTTTAGGTGCATTTAGTGACGACAGCCTTATACTTGCATCTTTACTACGTTGTTGTTATCACATTTGTGATGGTTGCATGATTACTTGAATGGGACATCCCACAAGGTCTTATTTTACTGAAACTAAACTGAATCAAAATGTAGGTTTCTTACATTGCTGATATTAGAAGGAATCTTCTTCTGAATCATCCCCTAATGCTATTGTAAGGAAATTTCATACCACACGGGATTTAGCGTGCATTCAGGAAGGACAATTTTCTACTGCAATGTTTAATATGTTTTCGGTAATCACATTGGAGATTATTGCATAAGTTCGTAAATATCACACCAAGGCAATCTTTTCTTCACCCCACAAAACTGAATCCAAATGTAGGTTTCTTACATTGGTAATATTAGAAAGATTATTCTTCTGCAGCTTCCCCCAATGCTACAGGTCAGGGAATTTCGTACCACACGGGATTTACAGTGCATTGAGTGAGGACTGCCTTCTACTGCAATCTTTACTATGTTTCAATATCACATTGCAAATGGTTGTATGATTACTTAAATAGCACATCCAGAAATTCCTTATTCCAATCAACTTAGCTGAGTCCAAATGTAGGTTGCTTACACTGCTCATATTAGAAGGGATTTTCTGTTGCTTGCCCTAAAGCTATTGCAAAGGAATTGTCACACTACACGGGATTTAGAGTGCATACCGAAAAGAGAATTTCTACTGCAATGTTTAGGATGTTTTCGATAATCACATTTTAGATGGTTGCGTGATTACTTAAATAGCACAACCAGCAAGGCCTTATTCTACTCCACTAAACTGAAACCAAATGCAATTATCTTGCAAGGCAGATATTAGAAAGAATCTTCTTCTCAAGGCTACCCTAATATTATTCCTAAGGCAATTTCGTGCCACATGGGATTTAGAGTGCATGCAGTGAGGACAGCATTCTACTGCAATCTTTACTATGTTTCGAAATCACATTGGAGATGGTTGCGTGATTACTTAAATAGCACATCTAGAAATTCCATATTCTACTCAACTAAGCTGAATACAAATGTAGGTTTCCTACACTGCCCATATTAGAAGGAATCTTGTTCTGAAGCTTTTCCTAATGCTACTGCTAAGGAAATTTCGTACCACATGGGATTTAGAGTGCATAAAGAAATGTAAACTTTCTACTGCAATGTTTAATATGTTTTTAATAACACATTGGAGATGGTTGCATGATTACTTAAATAGCACATCCAGAAATTCCTTATTCTACTCAACTAACCTGAATCCAAAAGTATCTTGCTTAAACTGCTTATATGAGAAAGAATCTTCTTCTGAAGCTTCCCCTAACGCTATTGCTGAGAAAATTTCGTACGACACGGGATTTAGAGTGCATTAAGAAAGGACAACTTTCTATTGCAATGCTTACTATGTTTTTGATATCTCACTGGAGATGGTCACATGATTACTTAAATAGCATATCCATAAATTATTTATTCTTCTCAACTAAACTGAATCCAATGTAGGTTCCTTAAGTTGCTTATATTAAAAGAATCTTCTTATGAAGTATCCTCTAATGCTATTGCTAAGGAAATTTCGTACCACATGGGATTTAGAGTGGATACTTAAAGGACAACTTTCTACTGCAACGTTTACTGTATTTTCGATATGACTTTCTAGATGGTAGCATGATTACTTGAATGTGGCCTCGTGGAAGGCCTTATTTTACTGAAACTAAACTGAATCCAAATGTAGGTTTCTTACATTCATGATATTAGAAAGTATCTTCTGCAGTTTCCCCCAACCTATTGCTCAGGAAATTTGGTACCACACGGAATTCAGAGTGCAAATAGTGAGGAGAGCCTTCTACTGCAATTTTTAATTTGTTTTCAATGTCACACTGGAGATTGTTGCATGATTACTTGAAGGGGGCATAACGCAAGGCCTTATTTTACTGACACTAAACTGAATCCAAGTGTAGCTTTCTTACACTGCTGATATTAAAAAGAATCTTCTTCTGCAGCTTCCCATAATGCTATCATTAAGGAAATTTCGTCCCACACGATATCTTGTGTGCATGCAGACACGATAGCTTTCTAATGAAATGTTTACTGTATTCGAAATCACATTGGGATGGTATCATGATTACTTAAACATCACCTACAAGAAGGCCTAATACAATTCCACTAAACTGAATCCAAATATAGGTAACTTACACAGCGGATATTAGAAGGAATTTTCTTCTCCAGGCTCTACTAATGTTATTCCTAAGGAATTTCGTACCACACGGGATTTACAGTGCATAGAGTGAGGAGAGCCTTCTACTGCAATCTTTACTATGTTTCCGTATCACATTGGAAATACTCCATGATTACTTAAATAGCACATCCAGAAATTCCTTATTCTACTCAACTAAACTGAATCTAAATGTAGGTTGCTTACACTGTTCATATTAGAAGGAATCTTCCTCTGAAGCTTCCCCTAATTCTATTGCTTTAGAAAATTCGTTCCGTACGGTATTTAGAGTCCATACAATAATGACAGCATGCTACTTGAATCTTTACATTGTTTTCCATGTCACATTGTAGATGGTTGCATGAACGCGTAAATATCAGAAAAGGAAGACTTTTTTCGACCTCTCCAAACTGAATTCAAATGTAGGTTTCATACCTTGCTGATATTAGAAAAAACTTTCTTTTGCAGCTTTCCCCAATGCTTTTTCAAAGGAAATTACGTACCACACGGATTTACAGTGCAGAGAATGAAGACAGCCTTCTACTACAATCTTTTTCTTTGTTTCGATATCACATTGGAAATGGTTGCATGATTACCTAAAGAGCACATCCAGAAATTCCTTATTCTGCTTAACTAAGCTCAATCCAAATGTAGTTAGCTTACACTGCTTATATTAGATAGAATCTCCTTATGAAGCTTCCCGTAATACTATTGATAAGGAAATTTCGTTCCACACGGGATTTCGAGTGCATACAGGAGGGACAACTTTCTACTGCAATGTTTACCCTTTTCGTAATCACATTGGAGATGGTTTAATGATTATTTAAATATCACCCCGATCAAGGCATAATGCTACTCCACTAAACTGACTCCAAATATAGGTAACTTTCCTGGCAGACATTAGGAAGAATTTTGTTCTCCAGGCACCCCTAATATTATTCTAAGGAAATTTCTTACCACACGGGATTAAGGAAGCGTATAGTGAAGACAGCCTTCTACTGCCATCTTTACTATGTTGTCGATATCACATTGGAGATTGTTGCATGATTACATTCATGGGACATGCCGCAAGGCATTGTTTTAGTGAAACTAAATTGAATTCAAATGTAGATTTCTAACATTGCTGATATTAGAAAGAATCTTCTTCTGCAGCTTCCTCCAATGCTACTGCTTTGGAAATTTCGTTTCACAAGGGATTTAGAGTGCATACATAAAGGAAAACTTGCTACTGCAATGATTAATATGTTTTGGATATCACATTGGAGATGGTTAAATGATTACCTAAATAGCACATCCAGCAATGCCTTATTCTATTGCACTAATGTTAATCCAAATGTACGTATTTAACATGGCAGATATTAGAAAGAATCTTCTTATGAAGCTTCCCCTAATGCTATTGCTAAGGAAAATTCTAGCCACACAGGATTTATGTGCAAACAGAAAGGATAACTTTCTACGGTAATGTTTACTGTTTTTCATATCACATTGAGATGGTTTCATGAATACTTACATATCACCTTGAGCAAGGCCTAATACAGCTCCACTAATCTGAATGAAAATATAGGTAACTTACAGGGCCGGATATTAGAAAGAATTTTCATATCCAGGCTCCCCTAATGTTATTCCTAAGGAAATTTCGTACCACATGGGATTTAGAGTCCATACGAGATGACAGACTGCTACTTCAATCTTTACATAGTTTTCCATATCACATTGTAGATGGTTGCATGAACATGTAAATAACACAGCAAGGAAGTCTTTTTTCGAACCCAGCAAAGTGAATCCAAATGCAGGTTTCTTACATTGCTGGTATTAGAATGATTCTTCTTCTGCAGCTTCCCCTATGATATGGTTAAGGAAATTTCGTACCACATGGATTTAGATTGCATATGTGGAGGACAACATTCTAATGCAATTTTACGGTTTTCCATATCACATTGGAGATGGTAGAATAATTACTTGAATGCGAGAATCCTCAAGGCATTATTTTAATGAAACTAAACTGAATCCAAATGTAGGTTTCTTACATTGCTGATATTGGAAAGAATCTTCTTCTGCAGCTTCCTCCAATGCTATTCCTAAGGAAATATCTTACCACACGGGATTTAGAGTGCATAGAGTGAGGAAGTCTTCTACTGCAATCTTTACTACGTTTCGATATCACATTGGAGATGGTTGCATGATTACTTAAATAGCACACCCTGAAATTCCTTATTCTACTCAACTAAAGTGAATCAAAATGTAGGTTGCTTACACTTCTCATATTAGAAGGAATATTCTTCTGAAGTTTCCCCTAATGCTATTGCTATGGAAATTTCGTACCACACGGGATTTAGACTGCATACAGAAAGGATAAATTTCTACTGAATGTTAATATGTTTTCGATAATCACATTGGAGAATTTGCATGATTAGTTAAATAGCACATCCAACAAGGCCTTATTCTACTCCACCAAACTGAATCCAAATGTAGAGACCTTACATGGCAGATATTAGAAAGAATCTTCTTCTCCAGGCTTCCCTAATATTTTTCCAAAGGAAATTTCGTACCACCCTGGATTTAGAGACCATACAGATATGACAGACTGCTACGTCAATCTTCACTATGTTTTCTAGATCACATTGGAGTTGGTAGCATGATTTCCTGAATCGGGCATGGCACAAGGCCTTATTTTCCTGTAACTAAACTGAATTCGATTGAAGGTTTCTTACATTGATGATATTTGAAAGAATCTTCTGCAGTTTCCCCCAAACCTATTTCTCAGGAAATTTCGTACCACACGGAATTTAGAGTGCATATAGTGAGGAGAGCCTTCTACTGCCATTTTTAGTTTGTTTTCCATGTCACACTGGAGATGGTTGAATGATAACTTGAAGGGGGCATAACGCAAGGCCTTATTTTACTGACAGTAAACTGAATCCAGATGTAGGTTTCTTACACTGCTGATATTAGAAAGAATCTTCTTCTGCAGCCTCCCGTAATGGATCATTAAGGAAATTTCGTACCACACGAGATCTAGTGTGCATACAGAAAGGATAATTTCTAATGAAATGTTTACTGTATTCGAAATCACATTGAGTTGGTATCATGATTACTTAAATATCACCTCCAGGAAGGCCTAATACAATTCCACTAAACTGAATCCAAATGTAGGTAACTTACACAGCGGATATTAGAAGGAATTATCTTCTCCAGACTCCACTAATAATATTCCTAAGGAATTTCGTACCACACGGGATTTACCCTTCATAGAGTGAGGACAGCCTTCTACTGCAATCTTTACTATGTTTCGATATCACATTGGAAATACTCCATGACTACTTAAATAGCACATCCAGAAATTCCTTATTCTACTCAACTAAACTGAATCTAAATGTAGGTTGCTTACACTGCTCATATTAGAAGGAATCTTCTTCTGAAGCTTCCCCTAATGCTATTGCTTTAGAAAATTCGTGCTGTACGGTATTTAGAGTACATACAATAATGACAGCATGCTACTTCAATCTTTACATTGTTTTCCATGTCACATTTTAGATGATTGCATGAACACGTAAATATCACTAGAAGGAAGTCTTTTCTCAACCCCTCCAAACTGAATTCAAATGTAGGTTTCTTACCTTTCTGATATTGAAAGAAAGTTTTTTTACAGCTTTCCCCAATGCTTTTGCTAAGGAAATTACGTACCACACGGATTTACAGTGCAGGGAATGAAGACAGCCTTCTACTGCAATCTTTTTCTATGTTTTGATATCACATTGTAAATGGTTGCATGATTACTTAAAAAGCACATCCAGAAATTCGTTATTCTGCTTAACTAAGCTCAATCCAAATGCAGGTTGATTTCACTGCTTATATTAGATAGTATCTCCTTATGAAGATTCCCCTAATACTATTGATAAGGAAATTTCGTTCCACACGGGATTTCGAGTGCATACAGAAGGATCAAGTTTCTACTGCAATGTTTACCCTTTTCGTAATCACATTGGAGATGGTTTCATGATTACTTATATATCACCCCCAGCAAGGCCTAATACTACTGCACTAAACTGATTCCAAATATAGGTAACATTCCTAGCAGATATTAGGAAGAATTTTCTTCTCCAGGCACCCCTAATATTATTCTAAGGAAATTTCTTACCACACGGGATTTAGGGAGCTTATAGTGAAGACAGCCTTCTACTGCCATCGTTACTATGTTGTCGATATCACGTTGGTGATGGTTGCATAATTACCTTTATGGGACATGCCGCAGGGCATTATTTTAGTGAAACTAAATTGAATTCTAATGTAGGTTTCTAACATTGCTGATATTAGAAAGAATATTCTGCAGCTTGTTCGAATGCTACTGCTTTGGAAATTTCGTATCACACGGGATTTAGAGTGCATACCGAAAGGATAACTTCCTACTGCAATGTTTAATATGTTTTCGATATCACGTTGGAGTGGTTGAATGATTACCTAAATAGCATATCCAGCAAGGCCTTAGTCTATTGCACTAATCTTAATCCAAATGTACGTATCTTACATGGAAGATATTAGAAAGAATCTTCTTATGAAGCTTCCCCTAATGCTATTGCTAAGGAAAATTCTTGCCACATGGGATTTACGTGCATACAGAAAGGATAACTTTCTACTGTAATGTTTACTGCTATTCAAATCACATTGAGATGGTTTCATGATTACTCAAATATCACCTCGAGCAAGGCCTAATACAGCTCCACTAATCTGAATGAAAATATAGGTAACTTACAGGGACGGATATTAGAAAGAATTTTCTTATCCAGGCTCCACTAATGTATTCCAAAGGAAGTTTTTACCACACGGCATTTAGAATCCGTACAGAGATGACCGCCTTCTACTTCAATCTTTACACAGTTTTCCATATCACATTGTAGATGGTTGCATGAACATGTAAATAACACAGCAAGGAAGTCTTTTTTCGACCCCAGCAAAGTGAATCCAAATGCAGGTTTCCTACATTGCTGGTATTAGAATGATTCTTCTTCTGCAGCTTCCCCTAATGCCATGGTTAAGGAAATTTCGTACCACATGGGATTTAGATTGCATATATGGAGGACAGCTTTTTATTGCAATTTTACGGTTTTCCATATCACATTGGAGATGGTAGCATAATTACTTGAATGGGACAACTCGCAAAGCCTTATTTTACTGAAACTAAACTGAATCTAAATGTAGGTTTCAAACATTGCTGATATTAGAAAGAATCTTCTTCTGCAGCTTCCTCCAATTCTTTTCCTAAGGAAATATCTTACCACACGGGACTTAGACTGCATAGAGTGAGGGCAGCCTTCTACTGCAATCTTTACTACGTTTCGATATCACATTGGAGATGTTTGCATGATTACTTAAATAGCACACCCTGAAATTCCTTATTCTACTCAACTAAAGTGAATCAAAACGTAGGGTGCTTACACTGCTCATATTAGAAGGAATCTTCTTCTGAAGTTTCCCCTAATGCCACTGGTACGGAAATTTCGTACCTCACGGGATTTGGAATGCATACAGAAAGGACAAATTTGTACTGAATGTTAATATGTTTTCGATAATCACATTGGAGATTTTTGCATGATCAGTTAAATAGCACATCCAACAAGGCCTTATTCTACTCCACCAATCTGAATCCAAATGTAGGTATCATACATGGCAGATATTAGAAAGAATCTTTTCTCCAGGCTTCCCTAATATTTTTCCTAAGGAAATTTCGTACCACCCGGGATTTAGAGAACCTACAGATATTGCAGACTGCTACGTCAATCTTTACCATGTTTTCTAGATCACATTGGTGATGGTAGCATGATTACTTGAATCGGGCATGGCGCAAGGCCTTATTTTACTGTAAGTAAACTGAATTCGAATGTAGATTTCTTACATTGATGATATTAGAAAGAATCTTCTGCAGGTTTCCCCAAACCTATTGCTCAGGAAATTTCGTACCACACGGAATTTAGAGTTCATATACTGAGGAGAGCATTCTACTGCGATATTTAATTTGTTTTCGATATCACATTGGAAATGGTTGCATGATTACTTGAAGGGGGCATAACGCAAGGACTTATTTTACTGACACTAAACTGAATCCAAATATAGGTAACTTACACAGCAGATATTAGAAGGAATTTTCTTCTCCAGACTCTGGTAATATTATTCCTAAGGAATTTCGTACCACCCTGGATTTAGAGTGCATAGAGTGAGGACAGCCTTCTACTGCAATCTTTACTATGTTTCGATATCACATTGGAAATACTCCACGATTACTTAAATAGCACATCCAGAAATTCCTTATTCTACTCAACTAAACTGAATCTAAATGTAGGTTGCTTACACTGCGCATATTAGAAGGAATCTTCTTCTGAAACTTCCCCCAATGCTATTGCTTGGAAAATCCGTGCCATATGGTATTTAGAGTCCATAAAATAATGACAGCATGCTACTTCAATCTTTACATTGTTTTCCAAGTCACATTGTAGATGGTTGCATGAGCACGTAAATATCACAACAAGGAAGTCTTTTTTCGACCCTTCCAAACTGAATTCATATGTAGGTTTCTTACATTGCTGATATTAGAAAAACCTTCTTTTACAGCTTCCCCCAATGCTTTTGCTCAGGAAATTGCATACCACTTGGATTTACAGTGCATAGAATGAGGACAGCTTCTACTGCAATCTTTTTCTATGTTTCGGTATCACATTGTAAATGGTTGCATGTTTACTTAAATAGCACATCCAGAAATTCCTTATTCTGCCTAAGTAAGCTCAATCCAAATGTAGGTTGCTTACACTGCTTATATTAGATAGAATCTCCTTATGAAGCTTCCCCTAATACTATTGATAAGGAAATTTCGTTCCACACGGGATATCGAGTGCATACAGAAGGGACAACTTTCTACTGCAATGTTTACACTTTTCGTAATCACATTGGAGATGGTTTCATGATTATTTAAATATCACCCCCAGCAACGCCCAATACTATTCCACTAAACTGATTCAAATATAGGTAACTTTCCTGGCAGATATTAGGATGAATTTTCTTCTCCAGGCACCCCTAATATTATTCTAAGGAAATTTCTTACCACACGGGATTTAGGGAGCGTATAATGAAGACAGTCTTCCACTGCCATATTTACTATGTTGTCGATATCACATTGGAGAGGGTTGCATGATTACATTCATGGGACATGCCGCAAGGCATTATTTTAGTGAAACTAAATTGAATTGAAATGTAGGTTTCCAACATTGCTGATATTAGAAAGAATTGTCTTCTGCAGCTTCCTCCAATGCTACTGCTATGGAAATTTCATATCACACGGATTTAGAGTGCATACGGAAAGGACAACATTCCACTGCAATGTTTCATATGTTTTCGATATCACATTGGGAATGGTTGAATGATTACCTAAATAGCACATCCAGCAAGGCCTTATTCTATTGCACTAATCTTAATCCAAATGTACATATCTTAAATGGCAGCTATTAGAACGATCCTTCTTATGAAGCTTCCCCGAATGCTATTGCTAAGGAAAATTCTTGCCACACCGGATTTATGTGCATTCAGAAAGGATAACTTTCTACTGTAAAGTTTACTGTTTTTCAAATCACTTTGAGATGGTTTCATGATTACTTATATATCACCTCGAGCAGGCCATATACAGCTCCACTAATCTGAATGAAAATATACGTAACTTACAGGGCCAGATATTACAAAGAATTTTCTTTTCCAGGCTCCCCTAATGTTACTCCTAAGGAAATTTCGTACCACACGGTATTTAGAATCCATACAGAGATGACAGCCTGCTACTTCAGTCTTTACACAGTTTTCCATATCACATTGAAGATGGTTGCATGAACATGTAAATACCACAGCAAGGAAGACTTTTTTCGACCCCAGCAAAGTGAATCCAAATGCAGGTTTTTACATTGCTGGTATTAGAATGATTATTCTTCTGCAGCTTCCCCTAATGCCATGGTTAAGGAAATTTCGTACCACATGGGATTTAGATTGCATATATGGAGGACAGCTTTCTATTGCAATTTTACAGTTTTCCATATCACATTGGAGATGGTAGCATATTTACTTGAATGGGAAAACCCGCAAGGCCTTATTTTACTGAAACTAAACTGAATCCAAATGTAGGTTTCTAACATTGCTGATATTAGAAAGAATCTTCTTCTGCAGCTTCCTCCAAAGTTATTCCTAAGGAAATATCTTACCACACGGGATTTAAAGTGCATAGAGTGAGGACAGCTTTCTACTGCAATCTTTACTACGTTTCGATATCACATTCGAGATGGTTGCATGATTACTTAAATAGCACACCCTGAAATTCCTTACTCTACTCAACTAAAGTGAATCAAAATGTAGGTTGCTTACACTGCTCATATTAGAAGGAATCTTCTTCTGAAGTTTCCCCTAATGCTATTGCTATGGAAATTTCGTACCACACTGGATTTATACTGCATACAGAAAGGACAAATTCTACTGAATTTTCATATGTTTTCGATAATCACTTTGAAGATTTTTGCATGATTAGTTAAACAGCACATCCAAAAAGGACTTATTCTACTCCACCAAACTAAATCCAATGTAGGTATCTTACATGGCAGGTATTAGGAAGAAGCTTCTTCTCCAGGTTCACTAATATTTTTTCTAAGGAAATTTCGTACCACCCGGGATTTAGAGACCATACAGATATGACAGACTGCTACCTCAATCTTTACTATATTTTCTAGATCACATTGAAGATGGTAGCATGATTACTTGAATCGGTCATGGCGCAAGGCCTTATTTTACTGTAACAAAATTGAATTCGAATGTAGGTTTCTTACATTGGTGATATTAGAAATAATCTTCTGCAGTTTCCCCCAAACCTATTGCTCAGGAAATTTCGTACCACACGGAATTTAGAGTGCATATAGTGAGGAGAGCCTTCCACTGCCATTTTTAATTTGTTTTCGATATCACATTGGAGATGGTTGCATGATTACTTAATGAGGCCATAACTCAAGGCCGTATTTTACTGACACTAAACTGAATCCAAATGTATGTTTCTTACACTGCTGATATTAGAAAGAATCTTCTTCTGCAGCTTCCTGTAATGATATCATTACGGAAATTTCGTACCACACGATATTTAGTGTGCATACAGAAAGGATAACTTTATAATTTAATGTTTACTGTATTCGAAATCACATTGAGATGGTATCATGATTACTTAAATATCACTTCCAGGAAGGCCTAATACAATTCCACTAAACTGAATCCAAATATAGGTAACTTACACATTGGATATTAGAAGAAATTTTCTTCTCCAGAATCCACTAATATTATTCCTAAGGAATTTCGTACCACACGGGATTTTTAGTGCATAGATTGAGGACAGCCTTTACTGCAATCTTAACTATGTTTCGATACCACATTGGAAATACGCCATGATTACTTAAATAGCACATACAGAAATTCTTATTCTACTCAACTAAACTGAATCTAAATGTAGGTTGCTTGCACTGCTCATTTAAAAGGAATCTACTTCTGAAGCTTCCCCTAATTCTATTGCTTTAGAAAATTCACGCCATACGGTATTTAGAGTGCATACAATAATGACATCACGGTACTTCAGTCTTTACATTGTTTTCCATGTCACATTGTAGATGGTTGCATGAACACGTAAATATCACAACAAGGAAGTTTTTTTCGACCCTTCCAAAATGAATTCAAATGTAGGGTTCTTACATTGCTGATATTACAAAAACCTTCTTTTGCAGCTTCCCCCTATGCTTTTGCTAAGGAAATTGCATACCACACGGATTTACAGTGCATAGAATGAAGACAGCCTTCTACAGCAATCTTTTTCTATGTTTCGATATCACATTGGAAATGGTTGCATGATTACTTAAATAGCACATTAAGAAATTTCTTATTCTGCTTAAGTAAGCTCAATCCAAATGTAGGTTGCTTACACTGCTTATATTAGATAGAATCTCCTTATGAAGCTTCCCCTAATACTATTGATAAGGAAATTTCGTTCCACACGGGATTTCGAGTGCATACAGAAGGGACAACTTTCTACTGCAATGTTTACCCTTTTCGTAATCACATTGGTGATGGTTTCATGATTAATTAAATATCACCCCCAGCAACGCCTAATGCTACTCACTAAACTGATTCCAAATATAGGTAACTTTCCTGGCAGATATTAGGAAGAATTTTCTTCTCCTGGCACCCCTAATATTATTCTAAGGAAATTTCTTACCACACGGGATTTAGGGAGCGTATAATGAAGACAGCCTTCCACTGCCATATTTACTATGTTGTCGATATCACATTGGAGAGGGTTGCATGATTACATTCATGGGACATGCCGCAAGGCATTATTTTAGTGAAACTAAATTGAATTCAAATGTAGGTTTCTAATATTGCTGATATTAGAAATAAATGTGTTTGGCATCTTCCTCCAATGCTACTGCTATGGAAATTTCATATCACACGGGATTTAGAGTGCATACGGAAAGGACAACTTTCCACTGCAATGTTCAATATGTTTTCGATATCACATTGGGAATGGTTGAATGATTACCTAAATAGCACATCCAGCAAGGACTTATTCTATTGCACTAATTTTAATCCAAATGTACGTATCTTACATGGCAGCTATTAGAAAGTATCTTCTTATGAAGCTTCCCCTAATGCTATTGCTAAGGAAAATTCTTGCCACACCGGATTTATGTGCATACAGAAAGGATAACTTTCTACTGTAATGTTTACTGTTTTCCAAATCACATTGAGATGGTTTCATGATTACTTAAGTATCACCTCCAGGAAGGCCTAATACAATTCCACTAAACTGAATCCAAATATAGGTAACTTACTCATTGGGTATTAGAAGGAATTTTCTTCTCCAGACTCCACTAATATTATTCCTAAGGAATTTCGTTCAACTCGGGATTTCGAGTGCATACAGACGAGACAACTTTCTACTGCAATGTTTACCCTTTTCGTAATCACATTGGAGATGGTTCATAAATATTTAAATATCACCCCCAGCAAGGCCTAATACTACTCCACTAAACTGATTCCAAATATAGGTAACTTTCCTGGCAGATATTAGGAAGAATTTTCTTCTCCAGGCACGCCTAATATTATTCTAAGGACATTTCTTACCACACGGGATTTAGGGAGCGTATAGTGAAGAGAGCCTTCTACTGCCATCTTTACTATGTTGTTGATATCACATTGGAGATGGTTGCATGATTACACTCATGGGACATGCCGCAAGGCATTATTTTAGTGAAACTAAATTGAATTCAAATGTAGGTTTCTAACATTGCTGATATTAGAAAGAATCTTCTTCTGCAGCTTCCTCCAATGCTACTGCTATGGAAATTTCGTATCACACGGGATTTAAAGTGCATAAAGAAAGGACAACTTTCTACTGCAATGTTTAATATGTTTTCGATATCACATTGGAGATGGTTGAATGATTACCTAAATAGCACATCCAGCAAGGCATTATTCTATTGCACTAATCTTAATCCAAATGTATGTATCTTACATGGCAGATATTAGAAAGAATCTTCTTATGAAGCTTCCCCTAATGCTATTGCTAAGGAAAATTCTTGCCACCCGGGATTTATGTGCATACAAAAAGGATAACTTTCTCAGGTAATGTTTACTGTTTTTCAAATCACATTGAGATTATTTCATGATTACTTAAATATCACCTCGAGCAAGGCTTTATACAGCTCCACTAATCTGAATGAAAATATAGTAACTTTCACTGCGGGATATTAGAAAGAATTTTCTTATCAGGGCTCCCCTAATGTTATTCCTAAGGAAATTTCATACCTCACGGTATTTAGAGTCCATACAGAGATGACAGCCTGCTATTTCAATCTTTACACAGTTTTACATACCACATTGTAGATGGTTGCATGAACATGTAAATAACACAGCAAAGAAGTCTTTTTTCGACCCCAGCAAAGTGAATCCAAATGCAGGTTTCTTACATTGCTGGTATTAGAATGATTCTTCTTCTGCAGCTTCCCGTAATGCATTGTTCCGGAAATTTCGTACCACATGGGATTTAGATTGCATATATAGAGGACAGCTGTCTGTTGCAATTTTACAGTTTTCCATATCACATTTAAGATGGTAGCATTATTACTTGAATGGGACAACCAGCAAGGCCTTATTTTCCTGAAACTAAACTGAATCCAAATGTAGGTTTCTAACATTGCTGATATTAGAATCTTCTTCTGCAGCTTCCTCCAATGCTATTCCTAAGGAAATATCTTACCACACTGTATTTAGAGTGCATAGAGTGAGGACAGCCTTCTACTGCAAACTTTTTTTAATATAATTTATTTAATTATCATTAATTTACAATTACATGTGTAATATTACGATTGTTAAACTACCTCTTCATCAGGTCTCCCCCTCCAACCCCATTACAGTCACTGTCCATCAGGGTAGTGAGATGGTACTGAATCACTACTTGTATTCTCTGAGTTGTACTGTCCTCCCCATTCCCCCCCAACATTACATCTGCTAATCGTAATGCCCCTTTTTTCCTCTTATCCCTCCCTTCCCGCCCATTTTCCCCAGTCCCTTTCCCTTTGGTAACTATTAGTCCGTTTTTGGGTTCTGTGAGTCTGCTGCTGTTTTGTTCCTTCAGTTTTTTTCTTTGTTCTTATACTCAACATATGAGTGAAATCATTTGATACTTGTCTCTTTCATCTTGGCTTATTTCACTGAGCATAATACCCTCTAGCTTCATTAATGTTGTTGCAAATGGTAGGATTTGCTTTCTTCTTATGGCTGAATAATATTCCATTGTGTATATGTACCTCATCTTCTTTATCCATTCATCTACTGATGGACACTTAGGTTGCTTCCATTTCTTGGCTATTGTAAATAGTGCTGCAATAAACATAAGGGTGCATCTGTCCTTTTAAATTTGGGCTGCTGCATTCTTAGGGTAAATTCCTAGGAGTGGAATTCCTGGGTCAAATGGTATTTCTATTTTGAGTCTTTTGAGGAACTTCCACACTGCTATCCACAATAGTTGAACTAATTTGCAGTACCACCAGCAGAGTAGGAGGGTTCCCTTTTCTCCACATCCTCGCCAACATTTGCTGTTGTTTGTGTTTTGGATGTTGGCCAACCTCACTGGTGTGAGGTGATATCTCATTGCGGTTTTAATCTGCATTTCTCTGATGATTAGCGATGTGGAACATCTTTTCATGTGCCTGTTGACCATCTGAATTTCTTCTTTGGAGAAGTGTCTATTCATGTCCTCTGCCCATTTCTTAATTGGATTATTTGCTTTCTGTTTGTTAAGGTGCGTGAGCTCTTTATATATTTCGGATGTCAACCTTTATCAGATATGATTTTTATGAATATATTCTCCCATATTCTAGGAGTCTTTTTGTTCTACTGATGGTGTCCTTGCTGTACAGAAGCTTTGCAGCTTGATATAGTCCCACTTGTTCAATTTGCTTATGTTTCACTTGCCCGGGGAGATATATTCGTGAAGATGTTGCTCATGTTTATGTCCAAGAGATTTTTGCCTATGTTTTTTTCGAAGATTTTTATGATTTCATGACTTACATTCAAGTCTTTGATCCACCTTGAATTTACCTTTGTGTATGGGGCTAGACAGTAGTCCAGTTTCATTCTCTTACATGCAGCTGTCCAGTTTTTCCAACACCAGCTGTTGAAGAGGCTGTCATCTCCCCATTTTATATCCAAGGCACTTTTATCAAATATTAATTGACTGTATATGTTTGGGTTAATGTTTGGATTTTCTTTTCAGTTCCACCGGTGTGGGTCTGTTTTTGTGCCAGTACCAAATTGTCTGATTACTGTGGCTTTGTAGTAGAGCTTGAAGTCAGTGAGTGTAATTCCCCGTTTTATTCCTCTTTCTCAGGATTGCTTTGGCTATTAGGGGTCTTTTGCGGTTCCATATGAATTTTAGAATTATTTGTTCCAGTTCATTGAAGAAAGCTGTTGGTAGTTTGATAGGGATTGCATTGAATCTGCAGATTGCTTTAGGTAGTATAGCCATTTATTCTTCCTAGCCAAGAGGATGGGATGCATTTCCATTTGTTAGTGTCCTGTTTAATTTCTCTTAGGAGTGTCTTGTACTTTTCAGAGTACAGGTCTTTCACTTCCTTCGTTCGGTTTATTCCTAGGTATTTTGTTCTTTTTGATGCAATTGTGAATGGAATTGTTTTTCTGATTTCTCTTTCTGTTAGTTCATCATTAGTGTATAGGAAAGCAACAGATTTCTGTGTGTTAATTTTGTGTCCTGCAACCTTGCTGAATTCAGATATTAGTTCTAGTAGTTTTGGAATGGAATCTTTAGGGTTTTTTATGTACATTATCATGTCATCTGCAAATAGTGACAATTTGACTTCTTCTTTACCAATCGGAATGCCTTGTATGTCTTTTTTTTTTGTCTGATTGCTGTGGCTAGGACCTCCAGTACTATGTTGAATAACAGTGGAGAGAGTGGGCATCCTTGTCTTGTTCCCGGTCTTAGATGAAAAGCTTTCAGCGTCTCGCGGTTAAGTAACATGTTAGCTGTGGGTTTGTCATATACGGCCTTTATGATGTTGAGGTACTTGCCCTCTATACCCATTTTGTTGAGAGTTTTAATCAGGAATGGATGCTGAATTTTGTCAAATGCTTTTCCAGCATCTATGGAGATGATCATGTGGTTTTTGTTCTTCTTTCTGTTGATGTGGTTAATGATGTTGATGGATTTTCGAATGTTGTACCATCCTTGCATCCCTGGGTTGAATCTAACTTGATCATGGTGTATGATCCTCTTGATGTATTTTTGAATTCGATTTGCTAATATTTTGTTGAGTATTTTTGCATCTACGTTCATCAGGGATATTGGTCTGTAATTTTCTTTTTTGGTGAGGTCTTTGCCCGGTTTTGGTATTAGAGTGATGCTGGCTTCATAGAATGAGTTTGGAAGTACTCCCTCCTCTTCTATTTTTTGGAAAAATTTAAGGAGAATCGGTGTTATTTCTTCTCTATATGTCAGGTAGAATTCAGAGGTGAATCCATCAGGCCCAGAGGTTTTGTTCTTGGGTAGTTTTTTGATTACCAATTCGATTTCGTCACTGGTGATTGGTCTGTTTAGTTTTCTGTTTCTTGCTTGGTCAGTCTTGGAAGGTTGTATTTTTCTAAGAAGTTGTCCATTTCTTCTATGTTTTCCAGCTTGTTAGCATATAGATTCTCATAATATTCTCTTATGATTCTTTGTATTTCTGTGGGGTCCGTCGTGATTTTTCCTTTCTCATTTCTGATTGTGTTTATGTGTGTAGATTCTCTTTTTCTCTTAATGAGTCTGGCTAGGGGTTTATCTATTTTGTTTATTTTTTCAAAGAACCAGCTCTTGGTTTTATTGATTTTTTCTATTGTTTTATTCTTCTCAATTTTATTTATTTCTTCTCTGATCTTTATTATGTCCCTCCTTCTGGTGATTTTCGGCCTCATTTGTTCTTCTTTTTCCAATTTCAGTAATTGTGTTTTTAGACTCTTCATTTGGGAATGTTCTTCCTTCTTTAAATAGGCCTGGATTGCAATATATTTTCTCTTAGAACTGCCTTTGCTGCGTGCCACAAAAGTTGTGGCTTTGTGTTGTTGTTGTCATTAGTCTCCGTATATGCTTTGATTTCTGTTTTGATTTGATCGTTAACATATTGATTAATTAGGAGAGTGTTGTTAAGTCTCCATGTATTTGTGAGCGTTTTTGGTTTGTTTCTAATATTTATTTCTAGTTTTATACCTTGGTGATCTGAGAAGCTGGTTAGTAGGATTTCAATATTTTTGAAATTACTGAGGTTCTTTTTATGGCCTAGTATGTGGTCTGTTCTGGAAAATGTTCCATGTGCACTTGAGAAGAATGTGTATCCTGTTGCTTTTGGGTATAGAGTTCTGTAGATTTCTGTTAGGTCCATCTGTTCTAGTGTGTTGTTCAGTGCCTCTGTGTCTTTACTTATTTTCTGTCTGGTTGATCTGTCCTCTGGTGTGAGTGGTGTGTTGAAGTCTCCTAAGATGAATGCATTGCTGTCTTTTTCCTCCTTTAATTCTGTTAGTGTTTGTCTCACATATGCTAGCGCTCCTGTGTTGGGTCCATATATATTTATAATGGTTATATCTTCTTGTTGGACTGACCCCTTTATCATTATGTAATGTCTTTCTTTATCTTTTGCTACTTTCTTCATTTTGAAGCCTTTTTTGTCTGATACAAGTACTGCAACACCTGCTTTTTTCTCTTTGTTGTTTGCATGAAATAACTTTTCCGTCCCTTCACTTTTAGTCTGTGTATATATTTGGATTTGTGGTGATTTTCTTATAAGCAGCATATAGATGGGTCTTGCTTTTTTATCCATTCTGTTACTCTGTGTCTTTTGATTGGTGCATTCAGTCCATTTACATTTAGGGTGATTATTGATAGGTATGTACTTATTGCCATTGCTGGCTTTAGATTCGTGGTTACCAAGGGTTCAAGGGTTGCTTCTTTACTATCTAACAATCTAACTTAACTTTCTTGTTAAATTATTGTAAACACAGTCTGATGTTTCTTTATTTCTCTCCCTTCTTATTCCTCCTCCTCCATTCTTTCTATAATAGGTGTTTTATTCTTTGCCTTTAGTTGGTATTTGGATGGTCTGCTTTCTTTGCTATGATTTTTTTTTCCTCTGGTGACATATTTTTAGCCTCAGGTGTGCTTCCATCTAGAGCAGTCCATTTAAGATATCCTGTAGTGGTGGTTTCTGAGAAGCAAATTCTCTTAACTTTCGTTTATCTGGAAAATGTTTAATCCCTCCATCATATTTAAATGATAATCTTGCTGGATGCAATATTCTTTTTTCGAGGCCCTTCTGTTTCATTACGTTAAATATATCATGCCATTCTCTTCTTGCCTGTAAGGTTTATTTTGAGAAGTCTGATGATAGTCTGATGGGTTTTCCTTTGTAGGTGATCTTTTTTCTCTCTCTATCTGCCTTTAATACCCTGTCTTTATTTTTGATCTTTGCCATCTTAACAATTATGTGTCTTGGTGTTGTCTTCCTTTGGTCCCTTGTATGGGAGATCTATGAGCTTCGGTGGACTGCGAGACTACTTCCTTCCCCAGCGTGGGAAAGTTTTCAGCAATTATTTTTTCAAAGACACTTTCTATCCCTTTTTCTCTCTCTTCTTCCTCTGGTACTCCTATAATGCGAATATTGTTCCGTTTGTATTGGTCACACAGTTCTCTAATATTCTTTCATTCCTAGAAATCCTTTTATCTCTCTCTGCCTCAGCTGATCTGTACTCCTGTTCTCTGTTTTCTATTCCATTAACAGTCTCTCACATCTCATCCATTCTGCTGTTAAGCCCGTCGATTGCTTGTCTGATTTCTGTATTGTCTTTCCTCAGTTCCCTCTCTTCCTCCCTCAGCTCTTGCACATTTCCCTGTAGGTCCATTAGCATGGTTATGGCTTTTATTCTAAATTCTTTTTCAGGGAGGCTGTGCATTTCCATTCCTTCAGACTCCCTCTCTGGGATTCTCTGGTTGATTTTGGTCTGAACCATATTCCTCTGTCTTTTCATGGCTGTATAATTTGGTCACTGATAGTTGCCACGTATGTCACCTGGGCTCTTTAAGACTTTAAAAACAGACGAAAGAAAAAGAAAAAAAAGGAGAAAAAAGAAAGAAACAACAAAACAAAGAAAGAAAAGAAAAAACAAAAACGAAACAAAAAAGAAAACAAAACAAAATAAACAAAAATAAAGCCCACTGGACGAAGATTCTGTGGGAATGCTCTAGGTGGCGCTATTGCCCCACTATTACACAGCTGTGACTGTGCCACTCCGCAGCGCCCTTTATCGCTCTGGCGGGGGTGGGAACGAATAGGAGGCTGTTGATCTCAGTGAGAAGTCTTAAGTATGGCTATGCTTCCTCAGTCGCCAGCTAAGGTGTCTGAAACTCCCCACGTCTCCCAGCCTGCTGGGCTGAGTGTGCTGGGGCGATCCGGCTCCTCCACTGGGCTCTTGTCTCTTAAGACCGCTGAAGAAAGCGCGCGACTTTTTTTTCCTTCCGGGTTCCCGGCTGCAAGCACCCTGGTGCGTTCCCCGCTCAGATCCTGCCCCTCTGTCTCTCCAATCTCCGCTGCACTGCGCAATGTGGGTTAGTGCTCCTCGCGCAGATCACCGGGGCTGGTTACCTCGCGGGGTGTACTTCCACACACTCCCGGCTCTGAATCCTCTCCTCCCACCGGTGCGCTGGGGTGGGGGAGAGCTCAGGTCCTGCCGTGTCGCAGCTCCGTATCTTACCCGCCTATTGGGGTGCCGAGTCCTCTCGGTTGTAGCTGCATGCTTTGCGCTTTCCTGTGTATTCTGGTCTCTATTTTAGGAACAGATGTATTTTCTGTGTTTTCGTAGATAAATAGTGTTGGGCGGAGATTTCTGCTGCCCTGCTCAAACCGCCATCTTCCCGGAAGTCGAAATCCTCTACTGCAATCTTTACTGCGTTTCGATATCACATTGGAGATGTTTGCATGATTACTTAAATAGCACACCCTGAAATTCCTTATTCTACTCAACTAAAGAGAATCAAAATGTAGGTTGCTTACACTGCTCCTATTAGAACGAATCTTCTTCTGAAGTTTACCCTAATGCTATTGCTATGGAAATTTCGTACCACACGGGATTTAGACTGCATACAGGAAGGAGAAATATCTACTGAATGTTAATATGTTTTCTATAATCACATTGGAGATTTTTCATTATTAGTTAAATAGCACATCCAACAAGGCAATATTCTACTCCAGCAAACTGAATCCAAATGTAGGTATCTTACATGGCAGATATTAGAAAGAATCTTCTTCTCCAGGATGCCCTAATATTTTTCCTAAGGAAATTTCTACCACCCGGGATTTAATGACCATAGAGTTATGACAGACTGCTACATCAATCTTTACTATGTTTTCTAGATCACATTGGAGATGGTAGCATGATTACTTGAATCGGGCATGGCGCAAGGCCTTATTTTAGTGTAACTAAACTGAATTCGAATGTAGGTTTCTTACATTTGTGATATTAGAAAATCTTCTGCAGTTTCCACCAAACCTGTTGCTCAGGAAATTTCGTACCACACGGGATTTAGAGTGCATATAGTGAGGAGTGCCTTCTACTGCCATTTTTAATTTGTTTTCGATATCACATTGGTGATGGTTGCATGATTACTTGAAGGGGCAGAACGCCAGGCCTTATTTTACTGAAAGTAAACTGAATCCAATGTAGGATTTTACGCTGCTGATATTAGAAAGAATCCTCTTCTGCAGCTTCCCGTAATGCTATCATTATGGAAATTTCGTACCACACGAGATTTAGTGTGCATACATAAAGGATAAATATCTAATGAAATGTTTACTGTATACGAAATCACACTGAGATGGTATAATGATTACTTAAATATCACCTCCAGGAAGGCCTAATACAATTCCACTAAACTGAATCCAAATGTAGGTAACTTACATAGCGGATATTAGAAGGAATTTTCTTCTCCAGACTCCACTAATATTATTCCTAAGGAATTTCGTTCCACAGGGGATTTACAGTGCATAAAGTGACGACATCCTTCTACTGCAATCTTTACTATGTTTCGATATCACATTGGAAATACTCCATGATTATTTAAATAGCACATCCAGAAATACCTTATTCTACTCAACTAAACTGAATCTAAATGTGGGTTGCTTACACTGCTCATATTAGAAGGAATCTTCTTCTGAAGCTTCCCCTAATGCTATTGCTTTAGAAAATTCGTGCCGTACGGTATTTAGAGTCCATACAATAATGACAGCATGCTACTTCAATCTTCACATTGTTTTCCATGTCACATTGTAGATGGTTGCATGAACACGTTAATATCACAAGGATGCCTTTTTTCGACCCCTCCAAACTGAATTTAAATGGAGGTTTCTTACCTTGCTGATATTAGAATAAACCTTCTTTTGCAGCTTCCCCCAATGCTTTTGCTAAGGAAATTACGTACCACACGGATTTACAGTGCATAGAATGAGGACAGCCTTCTACTGCAATTATTTTCGATGTTTCGATATCACATTCCAAATGGTTGCATGATTACTTAAATAGCACATCCAGAAATTCCTTACTCTGCTTAACTAAGCTCAATCCAAATGCAGTTTGCTTACACTGCTTATATTAGATAGAATCTCCATATGAAGCTTCCGCTAAAACTATTGATAAGGAAATTTCGTTTCACACGGGATTTCGAGTGCATACGGAAGGGACAACTTTCTACTGCAATGTTTACCCTTTTCATAATCACATTGGAAACGGTTTAATGATTATTTAAATATCACTCCCAGCAAGGCCTAATACGACTCCACTAAACTGATTCCAAATATAGGTAACTTTCCTTGCAGATATTAGGAAGAATATTCTTCTGCAGGCACCCCTAATATTATTCTAAGGAAATTTCTTACCACACGGGATTTAGGGAGCGTATAGTGAAGACAGCCTTCCACTGCCATCTTTACTATTTGTCGATATCACATTGGAGGTTGTTGCATGATTACATTCATGTGACATGCCGCAAGGCATTATTTTAGTGAAACTAAATTGAATTTAAATGTAGGTTTCTAAAATTGCTGATATTAGAAAGAATCTTCTTCTGCAGCGTCCTCCAATGCTACTGCTCTGGAAATTTCGAATCACACGGGATTTAGAGTGCATACAGAAAGGACAACTTTCTTCTGCAATGTTTAATATGTTTTCGATATCACATTGGAGATGGTTGAATGATTACCTAAATAGCTCATCCAGCAAGGCCTTATTCTATTGCACTAATCTTAATCCAAATGTACGTATCTTACATGTCAGATATTAAAAAAATCTTCTTATGAAGCTTCCCCTAATGCTATTGCTAAGGAAAATTCTTGCCACATGGGATTTATGTGAATACCAAAAATATAACTTTCTGCTGTAGTGTTTACTGTTTTTCAAATCACATTGAGATGGTTTCATGATTACTTACATATCACCTCGAGCAAGGCCTAATACAGCTCCACTAATCTGAATGAAAATATAGGTAACTTACAGGGCCGGATATTAGAAAGAATTTTCTTATCCAGGCTCCCCTAATGTTATTCCTAAGATATTTCGTACCACATGGGATTTAGAGTGAATAACTAAAGGAAAACTTTCTACTGCAATGTTTACTGTGTTTCCCATATCACACTGGAAATGATAGCATGATTATTTGAATGCGGCATCACGCAAGGCCTTGTTTTCTGAAACTAAACTGAATCCAAATTTAGGTTTCTTATGTTGCTTATATTGGAAAGAATCTTCTTCTGCACCTTCCCCCAAGCTATTGCTAAGGAAATTCCGTACCACACTGGAATTAGACTGCATATATTTAGGACAGCTTTCTACTGCAATCTTTACTATGTTTTCCATATCACATCGGAGATGGTTGCATGAATACTTGAATTTGGCACCCCGCAATGCCTTATTTTACTGGAACTAAAAGGAATCCAGTCGGAGTTTTCTTACATTGCTGATATTAAAAAGAAATATCTACAGCTTCACCCAATGCCCTTGTTAAGGAAATTTCGTAATACACGTGATATAGAGTGCATAGAGTTAGGACAGCTTCTACTGCAATCTTTTCTGTTTTGATATCATATATGAAGATGGCTGCATGATTACTTAAATAGCACATTCAGAAATTTCTTATTCTACTCAACTAAACTGAGTCCAAATGTAGGTTGCTTACACTGTGCATATTAGAACGACTGATCTTCTGAAGATTCCCTTTTGCTACTGCTAAGGAAATTTCGTACCACACGGAATTTAGGCAGCATATAGTGAGGAGAGCCTTCTACTGCAATATTTACTATGTTTTTGATATCACATTGGAGATGGTTGCATGATTACTTAAATAGCACATCAATAAATTCCGTATTCTACTCAACTAAACTGAATTCAAATGTAGGTTGCTTATAGTGCTTATATTAGATAGACCCTTCTTATGAATCTTCCCCTAATGCTATTGCTGAGGAAATTTCATACCACCCATGATTTAGAGGGCATACAAAAGAACAACTTTCTTCAGCAATGTTTACTGTTTATGAAATCTGATTAGAGATGGTTTTATTATAACTTAAATATCATATCCAGCAAGGCCTAATACTACTCCACTACACGGAATCCAAATACAGGTACCTTAAATGGCGGATATTAGAAAGAATTTTCTTCTCCTTGCTCCCCTACTGTTATTCCTAAGGAAATTTTGGACCACATGGGTTTTAGAGTCCATAAAGAGATGACAGCCTCCTACTTCAATCTTTACAGTGTTTTCCATATCCCATTGTAAATGGTTGCATAACACATAAATATCATACCAAGGAAATCTTTTTTCGACACACCAAACTGAATCGAAATGTAGGTTTCTTACATTGGTGATGCTAGAAAGAATCTTGTTCTGCAGTTTCGCCCAATGCTATGGTTAAGGAAATTTCATACCACAGGGATATAGAGTGCATATAGAGATTACAGCCTTCTACTGCAATCTTTACTATGTTTACGATATCACATTGGAGATCGTTGGATGATTACTTGAATGGGGCATCCCACAAGGCCTTATTTCACTGAAACTAAATGGAGTCCAAATGTAGGTTTCTTACATTGCTGATATTAGGAAGAATCTTCTTCTGCAGCTTCCCAAATGGTATTGCTAAGGAAATTTCGTACCGCACAGGATTTAAAGTGCATACAGTGTGGACAGCTTTCTACTGCAATCGTGACTGTGTTTCGATATCACATTCGAGATGGTTGCCTGATTATTTAAATATCACATCCAAAAATTGCTTTTTCTATTCAACTAAACTGAATCCAAATGTAGGTTGCTTACACTGCTCATATTAGAAGGAATAGTCTTCTGAAGCTAACCCTAATGCTATTGATAAGGAAATTTTGTACCACATGGGATTTAGAGAGCATACAGAAAGGACAATTTTCTACTGCAATGTTCAATATGTTTTTGATATCACATTGGAGATGGTTGCATGATTACTTAAAGAGCACTTCCAGCAAGGCCTTATTCTATTCCACTAAACTGAATCAAAATGTAGGTAGGTTACACAGCATATATTACAAAGAGCCTTTTTCTCCAGTCTCCCCTAATGTTATTCCTAAGGAAATTTTATACCACACGGTCTTTAGAGTCCATACAAAGATGACAGCATGCTACTTCAATCTTTACATTGTTTTCCATATCACATTGTAGATGGTTGCATGAAAACGTAAATATCACACCAGGAAAGTCTTTTTTTGGTGCCACCAAAATGAATCCAAATTCAGGTTTCTTACATTTCTGATATTAGAAAGAATCTCCTTATGCAGATTCTCTTAATGCTCTGGTTAAGGAAATTTCGTACCACCCGGGATACAGAGGAGAGATAGTGAGGACAACCTTATGCTGCAAAGTTTACTATGTTTTCGTTATTACATTGGACATGGTCAAATGATTTCCTAAATAGCACATCCAGAAAATACTTATTCTACTCAAGTAACCTGAATCCAAATGTAGGTTGCTTAAACTGCTTATATGAGAATCTCTTATGAAGGTTATCCTAATGCTATTGCTAAGGAAATTTCGTACCACACAGAATTTAGAGTGCATACAGAAAGCACAACTTACCACTGCAATGTTTACTATGTTTTCGATATCACATTGGAGATTGTAGCATGATTACTTGAACGGGGCATCAAGCAAGGCCTGTTTTTACTGAAACTAAACTGAATCCAAATGTAGGTTTCTTACATTGCTGATATTAGAAAGAGACATCCTCTGCAGCTTCTCCCAAAGCTATTGCTAAGGAAACTTAGAACCACACGGGATTTATATTGCTTATATTAGGACAGACTTCTACTGAAATCTTTTCTATGTTTTCGATATCACATTGGTGATGGTAGCATGAATACTTGAATGGAGCACCCGCAAGCCCTTATTTTCTGAAAGTAAACCCAATCCAATTGGAGGTTTCTTACATTGCTGATATCAGAAAGAATTTTCTTCTGCAGCTTCCCCCAAAGTTATTGCTAAGGAAATTTCGTACCACACTGGATTTAGAGTGCATACAGAAAGGACAACTTACTACTGCAATGTTTAATATGTTTTCGATATCACATTGGAGATGGTTGAATGATTACTTAAACAGCACATCCAGCAAGACCTTATTCTATTGCACTAATCTAAATCCAAATGAAGGTATCTTACATGGCAGATATTAGAAAGAATCTTCCTATGAAGCTTCCCCTAATGCTATTGCTAAGGAAAATTCCTGCCACACGGGATTTATGTGCTTACAGAAATGATAACTTCCTACTGCAATGTTTACTGTTTTTGAAATCACATTGAGATGGTTTCATGATTACTTAAATATCACCTCGAGCAAGGCCTAATACAACTCCACTAAACTGAATGAAAACATAGGTAACATTCACGGCCGGATATTAGAAAGAATATTCTTCTCCAGGCTCCCCTAATGTTATTCCTAAGGAAATTTCATACAACAGGGGATTTAGAGTCCATACAGAGATGACAGACTGCTACTTCAATCTTTACATAGTTTTCAATATCACATTGTAGATGGTTACATGAACATGTAAATAACACAGCAAGGAAGTCTTTTTTCGACCCCAGCAAGTGAATCCAAATGCAGGTTTCTTACATTGCTGGTATTAGAAAGATTCTTCTTCTGCAGCTTATCCGAAAGCCATGGTTAAGGAAATTTCGTACCACATGGGATTTAGATTGCATATATGGAGGACAGCTTTCTATTGCAATTTTACAGTTTTCCATATCACATTGGAGATGGTAGCATAATTACTTGAATGGGACATCCAGCAAGGCCTTATTTTACTGAAAGTAAACTGAATCCAAATGTAGGTTTCTCACATTGCTGATATTAGAAAGAATCTTCTCCACAGGTTCCTCCAATGCTATTCCTAGGGAAATTTCGGACCTCACGGGATTTAGAGTGCACGGAATGAGACAGCTTTCTTCTGCAATCTTTACTAGGTTTCGATATCACATTGGAGATCATTGCATGATTACTTGAATGGGGCATCCCACAAGGCCTTATTTTACTGAAACTAAACTGAATCCAAATGTTGGTTGCTTATGCTGCTCATATTAGAAGGAATCTTCTCCTGAATCTTGCCCTAATGCTATTGCTAAGGAAATTTCGTACTACACGGGATTTAGAGTGTATACACAAAGGACAACTTTCTACTGCAATGTTTTATATGTTTTCGAAATCACATTGGAGACGGTGAATGATTACGTAAATATCACATCCAGCATGGCCTTATTCTACTGCACTAAACTAAGTACAAATGTAGGTATCTTACGTGGCAGATACTAGAAGGAATAATCTTATGATGCTTCCCGCTATGCTATTGCTAATATATTCGTACCACACTAGATTTATGTGCATACAGAATAGAATATTTTCTAGTGCAATGTTTACTGTTTCCGAAATCACATTTAGATGGTTTCTTGATTACTTAAATATCACTTCCAGCAAGGCCTAATACAACTATACTAAACTGAATCCAAATATAGGTAACTTACACGGCCTGATATTTTAAAGAATTTTCTTCTCTGGGCTACAGTAATGTTATTCCTAAGGAAATTTGGTACCACAAGTGATTTAGAGTCCATACAGAGATGACAGCATGGTACTTCAATCTTTACATTGTTTTCCATATCACGTTGCAGATGGTTGCCTAAACACGTAAATATCACACCAAGGAAGTCTTTTTTGGACCCCTCCAAACTGAATCCAAATGTAGGTTATTACATTGCGGATATTAGAAAGAATCTCCTTCCTCAGCTTCCCACAATGCAATGGTTAAGGTAATTACGTACCATACGGGATTTAGAGAGCATATAGTGAGGACAGCCTTCTACTGCAATCTATACTGTTTTCGATATCACATTGGAGATGTTTGCATGATTATTTAAACAGCACATCCATAAAATCCTTACTCTACTTAACTAAGGTCAATACAAATGTAGGTTGCTTACACTGCTTATATTAGAAAGAATCTTCTTATGATGCTTCCCCTAATACTATTGCTAAGGAAAGTTCGTACCACACGTGATTTAGAGCGCATACAGAAAGGACAACTTTCTACTGCAATGTTTACAGTTTTCGAAATCACATTGGAGATGGTTTCATTATTTCTTAAATAGCACATCCAGCAAGGCCTTATTCTACTCCACTAAATTGAATACAAATGTATGTATCTTACATGGCAGATATTAGAAAGAACATTATTCTCCAGGCTCCCCTAATATTACTCCTAAGGAAATTTCGTACCACACGTGATTTAGAGTGCATATAGTGAGGACAGCCTTCTACTGCCTTTTTAAATTTGTTTTTGATATCACATTGGTGATGCTTGCATGTTTCCTTGAAGGGGTATAATGCAAGGCCTTATTTTACTGAAACTAAACTGAATCCAAATGGAGGTTTCTTGCATTGCTGATATTAGAAAGAATCTTATTCTGCTGCTTCCCGTAGTGCTATGCTTAAGGAACTTTCGGACATCACGGGATTTACAGTGCATATTTCGAGGACAGCCTTCAGTGCCATATATACTATATTTCAATATCACATTGGAGATGGTTGCATGATTACTTTTTTATTAATATAATTTACTTTATTATCATTAATTTACAATTACATGTGCAATATTACGATTATTAAAATACCTCTTCATCGGGTCTCCCCCACCATCCCCATTACAGTCACTGTCCATCAGCATAGTGAGATGCTATAGAATCACTACTTGTCTTTTCTGAGTTGTATTGCCCTCCCCGTGCCCCCCAACATTACATCTGCTAATCGTAATGCGCCTTTTTCCCTCTTATCCCTCCCTTACCGCCCATTTTCCCCAGACACTTTCCCTTTGGTAACTATTAGTCCGTTCTTAGGTTCTGTGAGTCTGCTGCTGTTTTGTTCCTGCAGTATTATTTCTTTGTTCTTATACTCCACATATGAGTGAAATCATTTGATACTTGTCTTTTTCGGTTTGGCTTATTTCACTGAGCATTATACCCTCTAGCTCCATCCATGTTGTTGCAGATGGTAGGATTTGTTTTCTTCTCATGGCTGAATAATATTCCATTGTGTATATGTACCACATGTTCTTTATCCATTCATCTACTGATGGACACTTAGCTTGCTTCCATTTCTTGACTATTGTAAATAGTGCTGCAATAAACATACGGGTGCATCAGTCCTTTTCAAATTGGGCTGCTGCATTCTTAGGGTAAATTCCTAGGAGTGGAATTCCTTTGTCAAATTATATTTCTATTTTGAGTTTTTTGAGAAACTCCATACTGCTTTCCACAATGGTTGAACTAATTTGCAGTCCTACCAGCAGTATAGTAGGGTTCCCTTTTCTCCACGTCCTCACCAACATATGTTGTTTGTGTTTTCGATGTTGGCCATCCTCACTGGTGTGAGGTGATATCTCATTGTGGTTTTAATCTGCATTTCTCTGATGATTAGCAATGTGGAGCATCTTTTCATGTGCCTGTTGGCCATCTGAATTTCTTCTTTGGAGAAGTGTCTATTCATGTCCTCTGCCCATTTCTTAATTGGATTATTTGCTTTCTGTTTGTTAAGGTGCATGAGTTCTTTATATATTTTGGATGTTAACCCTTTATCAGATACGTTTTTTATGAATATATTCTCCCATACTGTAGGATGTCTTTTTGTTCTACTGATGGTGTCCTTTGCTGTAGAGAAGATATTCAGCTTGATATAGTCCCACTTGTTCATTTTTGCTTTTGTTTCCCTTGCCCAGGGAGATATGTTCATTAAGAAGTTGCTCATGTTTATGTCCAAGAGATTTTTGCCTATGTTATTTTCTAAGAGTTTTATCGTTTCAGGACTTACATTCAACTCTTTGATCCACCTTGAGTTTACTTTTGTGTATGGGGCTAGACAGTAGTCAGATTTCATTCTCTTACATGTAGCTGTCCAGTTTTATCCAACGCCAGCTGCTGAAGAGGCTGTCATCTCCCCATTGTATATCCAAGGCACTTTTATCAAATATTAATTGACTGTATATGTTTGGGTTAATGTTTGGATTTTCTATTCTGTTCCACTGGTCTGTGTGTCTGTTTTGTGCCAATACGAAATTGTCTTGATTACTGTGGCTTTGTAGTAGAGCTTGAAGTCAGGGAGCGTAATTCCCCCAGTTTTATTCCTCCCTTTCAGGAGTGATTTGGCTATTCACGGTCTTTTGTGGTTCCTTATGAATTTTAGAATTATTTGTTCCTGTTCATTGAAGAAAGCTGTTGGTATTTTAATAGGGATTGCATTGAATCTGTGCATTGCTTTAGGTAGTATTGCCGTTTTGACAATATATATTCTTCCTAGCCAAGAGCATGGGATGCATTTCCATTTTTTAGTGTCCTGTTTAATTTCTCTTAGGATTGTCTTGTAGTTTTCAGAGTACAGGTCTTCCACTTGGTTCATTAGGTTTATTACCAGGTATTTTATTCTTTTTGATGCAATTGTGAATTGAATTGTTTTTCTGATTTCTCTTTCTATTAGGTCATCATTAGTGTATAGGAAAGCAACAGATTTCTGTGTGTTAATTTTGTATCCTGCAACTTTGCTGAATTCAGATATTAGTTTTAGTAGTTTTGGAATGGAATCTTTAGGGTTTTTTATGTGCAGTATCATGTCATCTGCAAATAGTGACAATTTTACTTCTTCTTTACCAATCTGGATGCCTTGTATGTCTTTGTTTGTTCTGATTGCTGTGGCTAGGGCTTCCTGTACTATGTTGAATAGCAGTGGAGAGAGTGGTCATCCCTGTCTTGTTCCTGATTTAGATGAAATGCTTTCAGCGTCTCACCATTAAGTATGATGATAGCTGTGGGTTTGTCATATATAGCCTTTATGATGTTGATGTACTTGCCCTCTATACCCATTTTGTTGAGAGTTTTAATCAGGAATGGATGCTGAATTTTGTCAAATGCTTTTTCAGCATCTATGGAGATGATCATGTGGTTTTTGTTCGTCTTTTTGTTGATTCGGTGGATGGTGTTGATGGATTTTCGAATGTTGTACCATCCTTGCATCCCTGGGATGAATCCCTCTTGATCATGGTGTATGATCCTCTTGATGTCTTTTTGAATTCGGTTTGCTAATATTTTGTTGAGTATTTTTGCATCTACGTTCATCAGGGATATTGGTCTGTAATTTTCTTTTTTGGTGAGGTCTTTCCCCGGTTTTGGTATTAGAGTGATGCTGGCTTCATAGAATGACTTTGGAAGTATTCACTCCTCTTCTATTTTTTGGAAAACTTTAAGGAGAATCGGTGTTATTTCTTCCCTATGTGTCTGGTAGAATTCAGAGGTGAATCCATCAGGCCCAGGGGATTTGTGCTTTGGTAGTTTTTTGATTATTAATTCGATTTCGTCACTGGTGTTTGGTCTGTTTAGTTTTTCTGCTTCTTACTTGGTCAGTCTTGGAAGGTTGTATTTTTCTAAGAAGTTGTCCATTTCTTCTATGTTTTCCAGCTTTTTAGCATATAGATTCTCATAATATTCTCTTATAATGATTTGTGTTCCTGTGGGGTCCGTCGTGATTTTTCCTTTCTCATTTCTGATTGTGTTTATGTGTGTAGATTCTCTTTTTCTCTTAATGAGTCTGGCTAGGGGTTTATCTATTTTGTTTATTTATACCGTGTTCTTCTGAGAAGTTGGTTGGTAGGATTTCAATATTTTTGAATTTACTGAGGTTCTTTTTGTGGCCTACTATGTGGTCTATTCTGGAAAATGCTCAATGTGCACTTGGGAAGAATGTGTATCCTATTGCTTTTGGGTGTAGAGTTCTGTAGATATCTGTTAGGTCCATCTGTTCTAGTGTGTTGTTCAGTGCCTCTGTGTCTTTACTTATTTTCTATCTGTTTGATCTGTCCTTTGTAATGAGTGGTGTGTTGAACTCTCCTAAGATGAATGCATTGCTGTCTATTTCGTCCTTTAATTCGTTAGTATTTGTCTCACTATGCTGCCGGTCCTTTGTTGGGTGCATATATATTTACAATCGTTATATCTTCTTGTTGGACTGACCCCTTTATCATTATGTAGTGTCCTTCTTTATCTTTTGCTACTTTCTTCGTTTTGAAGTCTATTTTGTCTGATATAAGTACTGCAACACCGGCTTTTTTCTCTTTGTTGTTTGCATGAAATATCTTTTTCGGTCCCTTCACTTTTAGTCTGTTTATATCTTTGGATTTGAGGTGAGTTTCTTGTATGGAGCATATAGATGGATCTTGCTTTTTTATCCATTCAGTTACTCTGTGTCTTTTAATTGGTGCATTCATTCCATTTACATTTAGGGTGATTATTGATAGATATGCACATATTTCCATTGCTGGCTTTAGATTCGTGTTTACCAAGGGTTCAAGGGTTGCTTCTTTACTATCTAACAATCTAACTTAACTTTCTTGTTAAGTTATTGTAAACACAGTCTGATGTTTCTTTATTTCTCTCCCTTCTTATTCCTCCCCCTCCATTCTTTCTATAATAGGTCTTTTATTCTTTGTCTTTAGTTAGTATTTGGATGGTCTGCTTTCTTTGCTCTGATTTTTTTTCTCTGGTGACATCTTTTTAGCCTTAGGTGTGCTTCCATCTAGAGCAGTCCATTTAAGATATCCTGTAGTGGAGGTTTATGGGAGGCAAACTCTCTTAACTTTCATTTGCTGGAAATTGTTTAATCCCTCCATCATAGTTAAATGGTAATCGTGCTTTATACAATATTCTTGGTTCGAGGCCCTTCTGTTTCATAACGTTAAATATATCATGCCATTCTCTTCTGGCCTGTAAGGTTTCTGTTGAGAAGTCTGATGATAGCCTGATGGGTTTTCCTTTGTAGGTGATCTTTTTTCTCTCTCTAGCTGCCTTTAATACCCTGTCTTTATCTTTCATCGTTGCCATCTTAATTTTATGTGTCCTGGTGCTGTCTTCCTTCAGTCCCTTGTGTTGGGAGATCTATGAGCTTTGGTGGACTGCGAGACTATTTCCTTCCCCAGCGAGGGAAAGTTTTCAGCAATTATTTCTTCAAAGGCACTTTCTATCCCTTTTTCTCTCTCTTCTTCCTCTGGTACTCCTATAATGCGAATATTGTTCCGTTTGGATTGGTCACACAGTTCTCTTAATATTCTTTCATTCCTAGAAATCCTTTTATCTCTCTCTGCCTCAGCTGCTCTGTACTCCTGTTCTTTGTTTTCTATTCCATTACAAGTCTCTTGCATCTCATCCATTCTGCTGTTAAGCCCGTTGATCGCTTGTCTGATTTCTGTATTGTCTTTCCTCAGTTCCCTCACTTCCTCCCTCAGCTCTTGCACATTTGTCTGTAAGTCCATCAGCATGGTTATGACTTTTATTCTGAATTCTTTTTCAGGGAGGCTATGCATTTCCATCCCTTCAGAATCACTCTCTGGGGATGTCTGGTTGATTTTGGTCTGAACCATATTCCTCTGTCTTTTCATGGCTATATAATTGGTCACAGATAGTTGCCACGTATGTCAGCTGGGCTCTTTAAGACTTTAAAAAGAGAAGAAAAAAAAGAGAAAAAAAAAGAAAGAAAGAAAGAAAAGGAGAAACAAAACAAAACAGAAAACAAAACAAAAGAAAAATAAAACAAAAATGCCCACCGGACGTAGATTCTGTTGGAATACTCTAGGTGGTGCTCTTGCCTTGCTATTCCACAGCTGTGATTGTCCGGCTCCGCTGGGCCCTTTATCCCTCTGGCACAGGTGGGAACAAATAGGAGGCTTTTGATCTCAGTGAGAAGTGTTAAATATGGCTACACTTCCTCAGTCACCAGCTAAGGTGTCTGAAACTCCCCAGGACTCATAGCCTGCTGGGCTGAGTGTGCTGGGGCGATCTGGCTCTTCTGCTGGGCGCCTGTCTCTTTAAGACCACTGAAGTAAGCACGCGCTTTTTTTTTTCCTTCCCGGGAGCCGGCTGCAAGCACCCTGGCGTGTTCCCTGCTCAGATCCTGCCGCTCTGTCTCCCCAATCTCCACTGCACTGCGCAATGTGGGTCATCACTCCATGCGCAGATCCCCGGGGCAGGCTACTACACGGGCAGTACTTCCAATCCATCCCGGCTCTGTATCCTCTCCTCATGCCGGAGCACTTGGTTGGAGGAGGGCTCAGGTCCCGCCAGGTCGCTGCTCGGTATCTAACCGGCCTCTTGCGGTGCCAAGTCCTCTCATGTGTAGCTGCACGCTGTCCACTTTCCTGTGTATTCTCGTCTCTCTTTTAGGAATAGATGCATTTTCTGTGTTTTCGTAGATATATATAGTGTTGGAAGGAGATTTTTGCTGCCGTGCTCACACCGCCATCATTACAGGAGTTCGGTTGCATGATTACTTAAATAGCACATCCAGAGATACCTTATTCTACTCAACTAAACTGAGTCCAAATGTAGGTTGCTTACACTGCTCATACTAGAAGGAATCTTCCTCTGAAGTTTCCCCAATGCTATTGCTAAGGAAATATCGTACCACACGGGATTTAGAGTGCATACAGAAAGGACAATTTCTACAGCAATGTTTAATATGTTCTCGATATCACATTGGAGATGGTTGCATGATTACTTAAATAACACATCCAGCAAGGCCTTATTCGCCTCCACTAAACTGAATCCAAATGTACGTATCTTACATGGCAGATATTAGAAAAAACCTTCTTCTCCAGGATGCCCTAACGTTATTCCTAAGGAAATTTCGTACCGCACAGGATTTAGAGTCCATACAGTGATGACTGCATGGTACTTCAATCTATGTACTGTTTTCCATATCACATTGTAGATGGTTGTATGATCATGTAAATATCACACCAAGTAAGACTTTTTTCGACCCTTCCATACTGAATCCAAATGTAGGTTTCTTACATTGCTGATATTAGAAAGAACCTTCTTCTGCATCTTCCTGCAATGATATTGATTATGAAATTTCGTACCACACGGGATTTACAGTGCATAGAGTGAGGACAGCCTTCTACTGCAATGTTTACTATATTTCGATATCACATTTAAAATAGTTGCATGATTATATAAATAGCACATCCAGAAACTCCTTTTTCTACCCAACTAAACTAGATCCAAATGTAGGTTGCTTACACTGCTCATATTAGAAGGAATCTTCTTCTCATGCTTGCCCTAATGTTATTGCTAAGGAATTTTCATAACATGTGGGATTTAGAGTGCAGAAAGAAAGGACAAATTTCTACTGCAATGTTTACTGTTTTCAAATCACATTGGAGAAGGTTTCATGATTACTTAAATATCAACTCCAACAAGGCCTAATACTAGTCCATGAAACTGAATCCAAATGTATGTATCTTGAATGGCAGATATTAGAAAGAATCTTCTTCTCAAGGCTGCCCTAATATTATTCCCAGGGAAATTCCATACCTCCAGGTATTTAGAGTCCATACAGATATGACACACTGCTACGTCAATCTTTACAATGTTTTCCAGATTACATTGGAGATGGTAGCATGATTACTTCAATAGGGCATCATGTAAGGCCTTATTTTACTGTAACTAAAATGAATTCTAATGTAGGTTTCTTACATTGATTATATTAAAAGAATTTTCTGCAGTTTGTCCCAAAGCTACTGCTCAGGAAATTTCGTACCACAAGGAATTTAGAGTGCATATAGTGAGTAGAGCCTTCTACTGCAATTTTTAATTTGTTTTCGATATCACATTGGAGATGGTTGAATGATTACTTGAAGGAGCATAACGCAAGGCCTTATTTTACTCAAACTAAACTGAATCCTTATGTAGGTTTCTTACACTGCTGACATTTGAAAGAATCTACTTCTACAGCTTCCGTAATGTTATCATTAAGGAAATTTCGTACCGCACGGGATTTAGTGTGCATACAGAAAGCATAACTTCAAATGCCGTGTTTACTGTATTCAAAATCACATTGAGATGGTTTCATGATTACTTAAATATCACCTCCAGGAAGGCCTAATACAATTCCACTAAACTGAATCCAAATATAGGTAATTTACACAGCGGATTTTGAAATAATTTTCTTCTCCAGACTATCCTAATATTATTCCTAAGGAAATTTCGTACCACACGGGATTTACAGTGCATAGAGTGAGGACAGCCTCTACTGCAATCTTTACTATGTTTCGATATCACATTGGAAATAGTCTATGATTACTTAAATAGCACATCCAGAAATTCCTTACTCTACTCAACTAAACTGAATCTAAATGTAGGTTTCTTACACTGCTCATATTAGAAGCAATCTTCTTCTGTAGCTTCCCCTAATGCTGTTGCTATGGAAAATTCGTCCCATACGGGATTTAGAGTCCATACAGTAATGACAGCATGCTACTTCAATTTTTACATTGTTTTCCATCTCACATTGTAGATGGTTGTATGAACACGTAAATATCACAGCAAGGAAGTCTATTTTCGACCCCACATTACTCAATCAAAATGCAGATTTCTTACATTGCTGGTATTAGAAAGATACTTTTTCTGCAGCTTCCCCTAGTGCTATCGTTAAGGAAATTTCGTACCACACGGTTTTAGGGTGCATATAGTGAGGGCAGCCTTCTACTTGCATCTTTACTACGTTGTTGATATCACATTTGTGATGGTTGCATGATTACATGAATGGGACATCCCACAAGGCCTTATTTTACTGAAACTAAACTGAATCAAAATGTAGGTTTCTTACATTGCTGATATTAGAAGGAATCTTCTTCTGAATCATCCCCTAATGCTATTGTAAGGAAATTTCATACCACACGGGATTTAGCGTGCATTCAGGAAAGACAATTTTCTACTGCAATATTTAATATGTTTTCGGTAATCACATTGGAGATTATTGCATAAGTTCGTAAATATCACACCAAGGCAATCGTTTCTTCACCCCACAAAACTGAGTCCAAATGTAGGTTTATTTCATTGGTAATATTAGAAAGATTATTCTTCTGCAGCTTCCCCCAATGCTACAGGTCAGGGAAATTCGTACCACAGGGGATTTACAGTGCATTGAGTGAGGACTGCCTTCTACTGCATCTTTACTGTTTCAATATCACATTGGAAATGGTTGTATGATTACTTAAATAGCACATCCAGAAATTCCTTATTCCAATCAACTAAGCTGAGTCCAAATGTAGCTTTCTTACACTGCTCATATTGGAAGGGATCTTCTGTTGTTTGCCCTAAAGCTATTGCAAAGGAATTTTCACACTACACGGGATTTAGAGTGCATACATTAAAGAGAACTTTCTGCTGCAATGTTTAGCATGTTTTCCATAATCACATTTTAGATGGTTGGGTGATTACTTAAATAGCACAACCAGCAAGGCCTTATTCTACTCCACTAAACTGAAACCAAATGTAATTATCTTGCATGGCAGATATTAGAAAGAATCTTCTTCTCAAGGCTACCCTAATATTATTCCTAAGGCAATTTCGTGCCACATGGGATTTAGAGTGCATGCAGTGAGGACAGCCTTCTACTGCAATCTTTACTATGTTTCGAAATCACATTGGAGATGGTTGCGTGATTACTTAAATAGCACATCTAGAAATTCCATATTCTACTCAACTAAGCTGAATACAAATGTAGGTTTGATACACTGCCCATATTAGAAGGAATCTTGTTCTGAAGCTTTTCCTAATGCTATTGCTAAGGGAATTTCGTACCACGTGGGATTTAGAGTGCATAAAGAAATGTAAATTTTCTACTGCAATGTTCAATGTATTTTTAATAACACATTGGAGATGGTTGCATGATTACTTAAATAGCACATCCAGAAATTTCTTATTCTACTCAACTAACCTGAATCCAAAAGTATCTTACTTAAACTGCTTATATGAGAAAGAATCTTCTTATGAAGCTTCGCCTAATGCTATTGCTGAGAAAATTTCGTACCACACGGGATATAGAGTGCATTTAGAAAGGACAACTTTCTACTGCAGTGCTTACTATGTTTTCGATATCACATTGGAGATGGTAGCATGATTACTTGAATGGGGCATCAAGAAAAGCCTTATTTTATGGAAACTAAACTGAATCAAAATGTAGGTTTCTTACATTGCTGATATTAGAAAGAGACTTCAGCACCTTCCCCCAAAGCTATTGCAAAGGAAATTTCGTTCCACACGGTTTTTATAGTGCATATATTGAGGACAGTCTTCTACTGCAGTCTTTACTATGTTTTCGATATCACAGTGGAGATGGTTGCATGAATACTTCAAGGAAGCACACACAAGACCTAATTTTCTGAAATAAATGCCATCCAATTGGAGGTTTCCTGCATTGATAATATTAGAAAGAATCTACTTCTGCAGCTTCCCCCAATGCTATTGCTAAAGAAATTTCTTTAAACACAGGGTTCAGAGTGCATACAGAAAGGACAACTTTCTACTGCAATGTTTAATATGATTTTGATTTTACATTGGAGATGGTGGCATGATTACTACAATTGCACATCCAGCAAGGCCTTATTCTACTCCACTAAATTGAATCAAATGTAGGTATCTCACATGGCAGATATTAGAAAGAACCTTCTTCTAAAGGCTCCCTTAATATTATTCTTAATGACATTTCTTCCCACACGGGCGTTACAGTCCATACATAGATGACCGCCTGCTAGTTCAATCTTTACATTGTTTTCCATATCACATTGAAGATTGTTGCATGAACATTTATAAATCACACCAAGGAAGTCTTTTTTCGACCCCAGAATTCTGAATCCAAATGTAAGTTTCTTAAATTGCTGATGTTAGAACGAACCTCCTTCTGCAGCTTCCCGGAATGCTATGGTTAAGGAAACTTCATATCACATGGGATTTAGAGTGCATATAGTGAGGACTGCTTACTACTGCAATCTTTACTATGTTTTCGATATCACATTGGAGATGGTTTCATGAATACTTGAATGGGGCATCCCACAAGCCCGTATGTTACTGAAAAAAGACTGAATTCAAATGTAGGTCTCTTATGTGATGATAGTAGAAAGAATCTTCTGTAGTTTCCACTAATGCTATGGTTAAGGAAATTTCGGGCCGCATGGGATTTTCTAATGCATACAGGTTCCTATGGGAATTTTACTTGGTTTTCCATCTCACACTGGAGATGGTAGCATAATTAATTTAATCGGACATCGCACAAAGCCTTATTTTACTGAAACTAAACTGAATCGAAATGTAGGTTTCTTAAGGATATATATTGCTCATATTAGAAAGAATCTTCTCCTGCAGCTTCCCCCGTTGCTATTACTAAGGAAATTTCGTACCACACGGGATTTGGAGTTCATAAAGTGTGGAGAGCCTTCTACTGCAATCTTTACAATGTTTCGATATCACATTGGAGATGGCTGATTGATTTCTTTAACAGCACATCCAGAAATTCCTTATTCTACTCAACTAACCTGAATCCAAATATAGGTTGCTTACACTGCTCATATGAAAAGGAATCATTTTCTCCAGGCTCCTCTAATATTGTTTCTAAGGTAATTTCATACCGCAATGTATTTTGAGTGCATTCAGAAAGGACAATGTTCTACTGCAATGTTAAATATGTTTTTGATATCACATTGGACATGGTTGCATGATTACTTAAATAACACTTCCGGCAGTGCCTTATTCTATTCCAATAAACTGAATCCATATGTAGGTAGCTTACACGGCAGATATTAGAAAGAACCGCCTTCTCTTGGCTCCTCTATGGCGTTCCTAAGGAAATTTCGTACCACACCGGATTTATACTGCATACAGTGAGGAAAGCCTTCTACTTCAATCTTTACTATCTTTTGATATCACATTGGAGATTGTTGCATGAATACTTGAATTGGGCATTCCGCAAGGCCTTATTTTACTGAAACTAAACGGAATTCAATTGGAGGTTTCTTACATTGCTGATATTAGAATGAATCTTCTTCTACAGCTTCCCCAATGCTATTACTAAGGAAATTTCGTACCATACGGGATTTAGAGTCCCTACAGAAATGACAGCCTGCTACTTCAATCTTTACATTGTTTTCCATATCACATTGTGGATGGTTGCAAGAACACGTAACAATCAGACCAAGGAAGTCTTTTTTCGACCCCACCGAACTGAATCCAAATGTAGGTTTCTTACATTGCTAATATTAGAAACAATCTTCTTCTGCAGCTCCCCTATTGTTATGGTTAAGGAAATTTCATTTCATATGGGATATAGAGTGCATATAATGAGGAACGCCTTCTACTGCCATCTTTACTATGCTTTCGATATCACATTGTAGATGGTTGCATGAACAAGAAAATATCACACCAAGGAAGTCTTTTCTCGACCCCAACAAACTGAATCCAAAAGCAGGTTTCGTACATTGCTGATATTATAAAGAATCTTCTTCTGCAGCTTCCCCTAATGCTATGGTTAAGGAAATTTCGTACCACATGGGATTTAGAGTGCTTACAGAAAGGACAACTTTCTACTGCAATGTTTTATATGTTTTCGAAATCACAATTCAGATGGTTGCATGATTACTTAAATAGCATATCCATAAATTCCTTATTCTACTATACTAAGCTGAAACCAAATGTAGGTTGCTTACACTGCTTATATTAAAAAGAATCTTCCTTTGAAGCTTCCCCTAATCCTATTTCTAAGGATATTTCGTACACCGGAGATTTAGAGTGCATCAAAAATGACAAATTTCTAATGAAATGTTTAATAAGTTTTTGATATCACATTGGAGATGGTTGCATGATTACTTAAATAGAACTTCTGGCAGGGCCTTATTCTATTCCACTAAACTGAATCCAAATGTAGGTAGCTTACATGGCAGATGTTAGAAAGAACCTTCTTCTGCGGCCTCCCCTAATGATATTCCTAAGGAAATTTTGTACGACACGGTATTTATAGTGCATAAAGTAAAGACAGCCCTGTAATGCAATCTTTACAGTGTTTCGATATCACATTTTACATGGTTGCATTAATACCTGAATGGGGCATCCCGCAATGCCTTAATATACTGAAACTAAATGGAATCCAATTGGAGGTTTCTTACATTGCTGATATTAGAACGATCTTCTTCATGTTCCCCAATGCTATTGCTAAGGAAATTTTGTACAACACGGGATTCAGAGTGCCTACAGTGAGGACAGCCTTCTACTGGAATCTTTACTATGTTTTGATATCAAAAAGGAGTTGTTGCATGAATACATAAATATTACACCAAGGAAATCTTTTTTCGACCCCAGCAAACTGAATCCTAATGTAGGTTTCTTACATTTCTGATATTAGAAAGAATCTTCTTCTTCAGGTTCCCCAATGCTTTTGCTAAGGAAATTTCGTACAACCCGGGATTTAGGGTGCCTACAGTGAGGACAGCCTTCTACTGGAATCTCTATTTATTGATTCCAGAAAGGAGATGGTTGCATGAATACATAAACATTACACCAAGGAAATCTTTTTTCGAATTCACCAAACTTAATCCAAATGTAGGTTTCTTACACTGCTGATTTTAGAAAGATCCTTCTTCTCCATCTCCCCCAAAGCCATTGCTAAGAAAATTTGGTACCACTCAGGACTGAGAGTGCACATAGTGAGGAGAGCCTTCGACAGCAATGTTTAATATATTTTTGATATCATATAGGAGATGGTTGCATGATTATTTAAACAGTACTTAAAGCACAGCCTTGTTTCAATTCCACTAATCTGAATCCAAATGTAGGTAACTTACATGGCAGATATTAGAAAGAACTTTCTTCTCCAGTCTCCCCTAATTTTATTCTTAAGGAAATTTCGTACCAGACGGGATTTATTGTGCATACAGAAATGACAACTTTCTAGTGCAATGTTTAGTATGTTTTTGATATCACATGGAAATACTCCATGATTACTTAAATAGCACATCCAGATATTCCTTATTCTACTCAACTAAACTGAATCTAAATGTAGGTTGCTTACACTGCTTATATTAATCTCTTAATGAAGCTTCCCCTAATATTACTGATAAGGAAATTTCATTCCACACGGGATTTCGAGTGCTTACAGAAGGGACAACTTTCTACTGCAATGTTACCCTTTTCGTAATCACATTGGAGATGGTTTCATGATTATTTAAAAATCACCCCCAGCAAGGCCTAATACAACTCCACTATACTAACTCCAGAAATAGGTAACATTCCTGGCAGATATTAGGAAGAATTTTCTTCTCCCGGCAACCCTTGTATTATTCTAAGGAAATTCCTTACCACACGGAATTTAGGGAGCGTATAGTGAAGACAGCCTTCTACTGCCATCTTTACTATGTTGTCGATATCACATTGGAGATGGTTGCATGATTACATTCATGGGACATGCCGCCAGGCATTATTTTAGTGAAACTAAATTGAATTCAAATGTAGGTTTCTAACATTGCGGATATTAGAAAGAATCTTCTTCTGCAGCTTCTACCAATTCGACTGCTTTGGAAATTTCGTATCACACGGGATTTAGAGTGCATACAGAAAGGAAAACTTTCTACTGCAATGTTTAATATGTTTTCGATATCACATTGGAGATGGTTGAATGATTACCTAAATAGCACATCCAGCAAGGCCTTATTCTATTGCACTAATCTTAATCCAATGTACGTATCTTACATGGCAGATATTAGGAAGAATCTTCTTATGAAGCTTCCACTAATGCTATTGCTAAGGAAAATTCTTGCCACACCGGATTTATGTGTATACATAAAGGATAAATTTCTACTGTAATGTTTACTGTTTTTCAAATCACATTGAGATGGTTTCATGATTACTTACATATCACCTCGAGCAAGGCCTAATACAGCTCCACTAATCTGAATGCAAATATAGGTAACTTACAGGGCCGGATATTAGAAAGAACTTTCTTATCCACGCTCCCCTAATGTTATTCTTAAGGAAATTTCGTAACACTCGTGATTACAGTCCATAAGGAGATGACAGCCTGCTACTTCAGTCTTTACACAGTTTTCCATATCACATTGTAGATGGTTGCATGAACATGTAAATAAAACAGCAAGGAAGTCTTTCTTCGACCACAGCAAAGTGAATCCAAATGCAGGTTTCTTACATTGCTGGTATTAGAATGATACTTCTTCTGCAGCTTCCCGTAATGCCATGGTTAAGGAAATTTCGTACCACATGGGATTTAGATTGCATAATATGGAGGACAGCTATCTATTGCAATATTACAGTTTTCAGTATCACATTGGAGATGCTAGCATAATTACTTGAATGGGACAACCCGCAAGGCCTTATTTTACTGAAACTAAACTGAATCCAAATGTAGGTTTCTAACATTTCTGATATTAGAAAGAATCTTCTTCTGCAGCTTCCTACAATGCTATTCCTAAGGAAATATCTTACCACACGGGATTTAGAGTGCATAGAGTGAGGACAGCCTTCTACTGCAATGTTTACTACGTTTCGATATCACATTGGAGATGGTTGCATGATTACTTAAATAGCACACCCTGAAATTCCTTATTCTACTCAACTAAAGTGAATCAAAATGTAGGTTGCTTACACTGCGCATATTAGAAGGAATCTTCTTCTGAAGATTCCCCTAATGCTATTGCAATGGAAATTTCGTACCACACGGGATATAGACTGCATAGAGGAAGGACAAATTTCTACTGAATGTTAATATGTTTTCGATAATCGCATTGGAGATTTTTGCATGATTAGTTAAATAGCACATCCAACAAGGCCTTATTCTACTCCACCAAACTGAATCCAAATGTAGGTATCTTACATGGCAAATATTAGAAAGAATCTTCTTCTCCAGGCTGCCCTAATATTTTTCCTCAGGAAATTTCGTACCACCCGGGATTTAGAGACCATACAGATATGACAGACCACTACGTCAATCTTTACTATGTTTTCTAGATCACATTGGATATGGTAGCATGATTACTTGAATCGGGCATGGTGCAAGTTCTTATTTTACTGTAACTAAACTGAATTCGAATGCAGGATTCTTACATGGATGATATTAGAAAGAATCTTCTGCAGTTTCCACCTAACCTATTGCTCAGAAAATTTCGTACCCCAGGGAATTTAGAGTGCATATATTGAGGAGAGCGTTCTACTGCAATTTTTAATTTGTTTTCTATGTCACACTGGAGATGGTTGCATGATTCCTTGAACTGGGCATAACGCAAGGCCTTATTTTACTGACACTAAACTGAGTACAAGTGTAGGTTTCTTACACTGCTGTTATTAGAAAGAAACTTCTTCTGTAGCTTCCCGTAATGCTATCATTTAGGAAATTTCGTACGACACGAAGATCTAGTGTGCATACAGAAAGGATAACTTTCTAAAGAAATGTTCACTCTATTCGAAATCACATTGAGATGGTATCATGATTACTTAAATATCACCTCCAGGAAGGCCTAATACAATTCCACTAAACTGAATCCAAATATATGTAACTTACACAACGGATATTAGAAGGAATTTTCTTCTCCAGACTCCACTAATATTATTCCTAAGGAATTTCGGAACACACGGGATTTACAGTGCAAAGAGTGAGGACAGCCTTCTATTGCAATGTTTACTATGTTTCGATATCACATTGGAAATACTCCATGATTACTTAATAGCACATCCAGAAATTCCTTATTCTACTCAACTAAACTGAATCTAAATGTAGGTTGCTTACACTGCTCATATTAGAAGGAATCTTCTTCTGAAGATTCCCTAATGCTATTGCTTTAGAAAATTCGTGCCGTACGGTATTTAGAGTCATACAATAATGACAGCATGCTACTTCAATCTTTATATTGTTTTCCATGTCACATTGTAGATGGTTGCATGAACACGTAAATATCACAACAAGGAAATCTTTTTTGGACCCCTCCAAACTGAATTCAAATGTAGGTTTCTTACCTTGCTGATATTAGAAGAAACTTTCTTTTGCAGCTTTCCGCAATGGTTTTGCTAAGGAAATTACGTACCACACGGATTTACCGGGCAGAGAATGAAGACAGCCTTCTATTGCAATCTTTTTCTATGTTTCGATATCACATTGGAAATGGTTGCATGATTACTTAAATAACACATCCAGAAATTCCTTATTCTGCTAAACTAAGCTCAATCCAAATGCAGGTTGCTTACACTGCTTAATTAGATACAATATCCTTATGAAGCTTCCCCTAATACTATTGATAAGGAAATTTCGTTCCACACGGGATTTCGAGTGCATACAGAAGGGACAACTTCTACTGCAATGTTTACCCTTTCCGTAATCACATTGGAGATGGTTTCATGATTACTTAAATATCACCCCCAGCAAGGCCTAATACTACTCCACTAAACTGATTCCAAATATAGGTAAATTTCCTGGCTGATATTAGGAAGAATTTTCTTCTCCAGGCACCCCTAATATTATTCTAAGGAAATTCCTTACCACACGGGATTTAGGGAGCGTATAGTGAAGACAGATTTCTACTGCCGTCTTTAATATGTTGTCGATATCACATTGGAGATGGTTGCATGATTACATTCATGGGACATGACGCAAGGCATTATTTTAGTGAAACTAAATTGAATTCAAATGTTGGTTTCTAACATTGCTGATATTAGAAAGAATCTTCTGCAGCTTCCTCCAATGCTACTGCTATGGAAATTTCGTATCACACTGGATTTAGAGTGCATACAGAAAGGACAACTTTCTACTGAAATGTTTAAAATGTTTTCCATAATCACATTGGAGATTTTTGCATGTTAGTTAAATAGCACATCCAACAAGGCCTTATTCTACTCCACCAAACTGAATCCAAATGTAGGTATGTTACATGGCATATATTAGAAAGAATCTTCTTCTCCGGGCTGCCCTAATATTTTTCCTAAGGAAATTTCGTACCACCCGGTATTTAGAGACCATACAGATATGACAGACTGCTACATCAATCTTTACTATGTTTTCTAGATCACATTGGAGATGGTAGCATGATTACTTGAATCGGGCATTGCCCAAGGCCTTATTTTACTGTAACTAAACTGAATTCGAATGTAGGTTTCTTACTTTGATGATGTTAGAAAGAATCTTCTGCAGTTTCCCCCAAACCTATTGCTCAGGAAATTTCGTACCACACGGAATTTAGGGTGCATATATTGAGGAGAGCCGTCTACTGCCATTTTTAATTTGTTATCAATATCACATTGGAGATGGTTGCATGATTACTTGAATGTGGCATAAGGCAAGGCCTTATTTTACTGACACTAAACTGAATCCAAATGTAGGTTTCTTACACTGCTGTTATTAGAAAGAATCTTCTTCTGCAGCTTCCCATAATGCTATCATTATGGAAATTTCGCACCACACGAGATTTAGTGTGCATACAGAAAGGATAATTTCTAATGAAATGTTTACTGTATTCGAAATCACATTGAGATGGTATCATGATTACTTAAATATCAGCTCCAGGAAAGCCTAATACAATTCCACTAAACTGAATCCAAATATAGGTAACTTTCACAACAGATATTAGAAGCAATTTTCTTCTCCAGACTCCACTAATATTATTCCTAAGGAATTTCGTACCACACAGGATTTATAGTGCATAGAGTGAGGACACCCTTCTACTGCAATCTTTACTATGTTTCGATATCACATTGGAAATACTCCATGGTTACTTAAATAGCACATCCGGAAATTCCTTATTCTACTCAACTAAACTGAATCTAAATGTAGGATGCTTTCATTGCTCATATTAGAAGGAATCTTCTTCTGAAGCTTCCCCTAATGGTATTGCTTTAGAAAACTCGTGCCGTACGGTATTTATAGTCCATACAATAGTGACAGCATGCTATTTCAATCTTTACATTGTTTTCAATGTCACATTGTAGATGGTTGCATGAACACGTAAATATCACAACAAGGAAGTCTTTTTTCGAACCCTCCAAACTGAATTCAAATATAGGTTTCTTACATTACTGATATAAGAAAAAACTTCTTTTGCAGCTTCCCCCACTGCTTTTGCTAAGGAAATTACGTACCACACGGATTTACAGTGCACAGAATGAGGACAGCCTTCTACTGCAATCTTTTTCTATTTTTCGATATCACATTGGAAATGGTTGCATGATTACATTCATGGGACATGCCGCAAGGCATTATTTTAGTGAAAGTAAATTGAATTCAAATGTAGGTTTCTAACATTGCTGATATTAGAAAGAATCTTCTTCTGCAGCTTCCTCCAATGCTATTCCTAAGGAAATATCTTACCACACGGGATTTAGAGTGCATAGAGTGAGGACATCCTTCTACTGAAATTTTTACTACGTTTCAATATCACATTGGAGATGGTTGCATGATTACTTAAATAGCACACCCTGAAATTCCTTATTCTACTCAACTAAAGTGAATCAAAATGTAGGTTGCTTACACTGCTTATATTAGAACGAATCGTCTTCTGAAGTTTCCCCTAAAACTATTTCTATGGAAATTTCGTACCCCATGGGATTTAGACTGCATACAGAAAGGACAAATTTCTACAGAATTTTAATATGTTTTCGATAATCACATTGGAGATTTTGCATGATTAGTTAAATAGCACATCCAACAAGTCCTTATTCTACTCCACCAAAGTGAATCCAAATGTGGGTATCTTTCATGGCAGATATTAGAAAGAATCTTTTTCTCCAGGCTGCCCTAATATTTTTTGTAAGGAAATTTCGTACCACCCGGGATTTAGAGACCATACAGATATGACAGACTGCTACGTCAATCTTTACTATGTTTTCTAGATCACATTGGAGATGGTAGCATGATTACTTGAATCGGGCATGGCGCAAGGCCTCATTTTACTGTAACTAAACTGAATTCGAATGTAGGTTTCTTACATTGATGATATTAGAAAGAACCTTCTGCAGTTTCCCCCAAACCTATTGCTCAGGAAATTTCGTACCACACGGAATTTAGAGTGCATATACTGAGGAGAGCCTTCTACTGCCATTTTTAATTTGTTTTCGATATCACATTGGAGATGGTTGCATGTTTCCTTGAAACGGTATAATGCAAGGCCCTATTTCACTGAAACTAAACTGAATCCAAACGGAGGTTTCTTACAATCCTGATATTAGAAAGAATCGTCTTCCTCAGCTTCCAATAATGCAATGGTTATATTAATTACGTACCATACGGGATTTAGAGACCATATATTGAGGACAAGTTTATACTGCAATCTTTACTATGTTTTCGATATCACATTGGATATGTTTGCATGATTATTTAAATAGCACTCCAGAAAATCCTTACTCTACTTAAATAAGGTCAATCCAAAAGTAGGTTGCTTACACTGATTATATTAGAAAGAATCTTCTTATGATGCTTCCCCTAATGCTATTGCTAAGGAAATTTCGTACCACACGTGATTTAGAGTGCATACAGAAACGACAACTTTCCACTGCAATGTTTACAGTTTTCAAAATCACATTGGAGATGGTTTCCTGCTTACTTAAATATCAACCCCAGCAAGGCCTAATACTACTCCATTAAACTGATACCAAATATAGGTAACTTTCCCAGCAGATATTAGAAACAATTTTCTTCTCCAGAATGCCCTATTGTTATTCCTTATGAAATTTCATACCACACGTGATTTTGAGCACATACAGAAAGCAAACTTTCCACAGCAATGTTTACAATTATCGAAATCACATTGGAGATTGTTTCATGATTACTTAAATAGCACATTCCGCAAGGCCTTATGCTACTCCACTAAACAGAATCCAAATGTAGGTATCTTAGATGGCAATATTAGAAAGAACATTCTTCTCCAGGCTCTCCTAATATTATTCCTAAGGATATATCTTAACCCATGGGATTTAGAGAGCGTATAGTTAGGACAGCCTTCTACTGCCATCTTTACTATGTTGTTGATATCACATTGGAGATGGTTGCATGATTTCTTTCATGGGACATTCCGCAAGGCATTATTTTAGTGAAACTAAATTGAATTCAAATGCAGGTTTCTAACATTGCTGATATTAGAAAAAATCTTCTGCAGCTTCCTCCAATGCTATTGCTAAGGAAGTTTCGTACCACACGGGATTTAGAGTTCATACAGAAAGGACAACATTCTACTGCAATGTTTAATATGTTTTCGATATCACATTGGAGATGGTTGAATGATTACTTAAACAGCACATCCAGCAAGGCCTTATTCTATTGCACTAATCTAAATCCAAAATTAGGTATGTTACATGGCAGATATTAGAAAGAATCTCCTTATGAAGCTTCCCCTAATGCTATTATTAAGGAAAATTCTTTAAACACGGGATTTACGTGCATACAAAAAGGATAACTTTCTACTGCAATGTTTACTTTTTTGAAATCACATTGAGATGTTTTGATGATTACTTAAATATCACCTTGACCAAGGCCTAATACAGCTCCACTAAACTGAGTGAAATTATAGGTAACTTACATGGCCGGATATTAGAAAGAATTTTCTTCTCCAGGCTCCCCTAATGTTATTCCTAAGGAAATATCCTACCACACGGGATATAGAGTCCATACAGAGATGACAGCCTGCTACTTCAATCTTTATATTGTTTTCCATATCATGTTGCTGATGGTTGCATAAACACATAAATATCACAGCAAGGAATTATTTTTCCAACCCCTCCAAACTGAATCCAAATGTATGTTATTACAATGCGGATATTAGAAAGAATCTTCTTCCTCAGCTTCCCATAATGCAATGGTTAAGGTAATTACGTACCATACAGGATATAGAGAGCATACAGTGTGGACAGCATTCTACTGCAACATTTACTATGTTTTCGATGTCACATTGGAGATGTTTGCATGATTACTTAAATAGCACATCCAGAAAATCCTTACTCTACTTAACTAAGGTCAATCCAAATGTAGGTTGCTTACACTGCTTATATTAGAAAGAATCTTCTTATGATGCTTCCCCTAATGCTATTGCTAAAGAAATTTCGTACCACACGTGATTTAGAGTGCATGCAGAAAGAACAACTTTCTACTGCAATGTTTACTGTTTTTGAAATCACATTGAGATGTTTTCATGATTACTTAAATATCACATTGAGCAAGGCCTAATACAACTCCACTAATCTGAATGAAAATATAGGTAACTTACAGGGCCGGATATTAGAAAGAAATTTCTTCTCCAGGCTCCACTAATGTTATTCCTATGGAAATTTCCTACCACACGGGATATAGTGTCCATACAGAGATGACAGCCTGCTACTTCAATCTTTACACAGTTTTCCATATCACATTGTAGATCATTGCATGAACATGTAAATAACACAGCATGGAAGTCTTTTTACGACCCCAGCAAAGTGAATCCAAAGGCAGGCTTCTTACGTTGATGATATTAGAAAGAGTCTTCCTCTGCAGCTTCCTCCAATGCTATTGCTAAGGAAATTTCGGAATGCGTGGGATTTACACTGCATTGAAAGAGGACAGCCTTCTACTGCAATCTTTACTATGTTTCAATATCACATTGGAGATGATTGCATGATTACTTGAATGGGGTATCCCACAAGGCCTTATTTTACTGAAACTAAACTGAATCAAAATGTAGGTTGCTTACACTGCTCATATTAGAAGGAATCTTCTCCTGAATCTTGCCCTAATGATATTGCTAAGGAAATTTCGTACTACACGGAATTTAGAGCGCATACACAAAGGACAAATTTGTACTGCAATGTTTAATATGTTTTCGATATCACTTTGGACATGGTTAAATGATTACTTAAATAGCACATCCAGCATGGCCTTATTCTACTGCACTAAACTAAGTACAAATGTAGGTATCTTACATGGCAGATATTAGAAAAATAGTCTTATGAAGCTTCCCGTTATGCTATTGCTATGTAAATTCGTACCACACGTTATATATGTGCATACAGAAAAGAACGTTTTCTACTGGAATGTTTACTGTTTCCGAAATAACGTTTAGATGGTTTCTTGATTACTTAAACAGCACATCCAGCAAGGCCTTATTCTATTCCACTAAACTGAATCCAAATGTAGGTATCTCACATGGCAGATATTAGAAAGAACATTCTTCTCCAGGCTCCCCTAATATTATTCCTAAGGAAATTTCGTACCACACGTGATTTAGAGTGCATATAGTGAGGACAGCCTTCTACTGCCTTTTTTAATTTGTTTTCAATATCATATTGGAGATGGTTGCATGTTTCCCTGAAGGGGTATAATGCAAGGCCTTATTTTCCTGAAACTAAACTGAATCCAAATGGAGGTTTCTTACATTGCTGATATTAGAAAGAATCTTATTCTGCTGCTTCCCGTAATGCTATATTTAAGGAACTTTCGGACCACACGGGATTTACAGTGCATATTTCGAGGACAGCCTTCAGTGCCATATATAATATATTTCAATATCACATTGAAAATGTTTGCATGATTACTTTTTTTAATATAATTTATTTTATTATCATTAATTTACAATTACATGTGCAATATTACGATTATTAAAATACCTCTTCATCGGGTCCCCCCCAACAACCCCATAAAAGTCACTGTCCATCAGCATAGTGAGATGCTATAGAATCACTACTTGTCTTCTCTGAGTTGTACTGCCCACCCCGTGCCCGCCAAAATTACATCTGCTAATCATAATGCCCCTTTTTCCCTCTTATACCTCCCTTCCCGCCCATTTTCCCCAGTCCCTTTCCTTTGGAAACTATTAGTCCGTTCTTGGGTTCTGTGAGTCTGCTGCTGTTTTGTTCCTTCAGTATTTTTTCTTTGTTCTTATACTCCACATATGAGTGAAATCATTTGATACTTGTCTTTTTCGGCTTGGCTTATTTAATTGAGCATAAAACCCTCTAGCTACATCCATGTTGTTGCAAATAGTAGGATTTGTTTTCTTCTCATGGCTGAATAGTATTCCTTTGTGTATATGTACCACATCTTCTTTACGCATTCATCTACTGATGGACACTTAGGTTGCTTCCATTTCTTGGCTATTGTAAATAGCGCTGAAATAAACATAGGGGTGCATCTGTCCTTTTCAAATTATGCTGCTGAATTCTTAGGGTAAATTCCTAGGAGTGGAATTCCTTTGTCAAATTGTATTTCTATTTTGAGATTTTTGAGGAAACTCCATACTGCTTTCCACAATGTTTGAACTAATTTGCAGTCCACCAGCAGTGTTGGATGGTTCCCTTTTCTCCACATCCTCGCCAACATTTGTTGTTGTTTGTGTTTTGGATGTTGGCCATCCTCACTGGTGTGAGGTGATATCTCCTTGTGGTTTTAATCTGCATTTCTCTGATGAATAACGATGTGGAGCATCTTTTCATGTGCCTGTTGGCCATCTGAATTTTTTCTTTGGAGAAGTGTCTATTCATGTCCTCTGCCCATTTCTTAATTGGATTATATGCTTTCTGTTTGTTAAGGTTCATGTGTTCTTTATATATTTTGGATGTCAACCCTTTATCAGATACGTTTTTTATGAATGTATTCTCCCATACTGTAGGATGTCTTTTTGTTCTACTGAAGTTGTCCTTTGCTATAGAGAAGATTTTCAGCTTGATATAGTCCCACTTGTTCATTTTTGCTTTTGTTTCCCTTGCCCAGGGAGATATGTTCATTAAGAAGTTGCTCATGTTTATATCCAAGAGATTTTTGCCTATGTTATTTTCTAAGAGTTTTATCGTTTCAGGACTTACATTCAACTCTTTGATCCACCTTGAGTTTACCTTTGTGTATGGGGCTAGACAGTAGTCAGGTTTCATTCTCTTACATGTAGCTGTTCAGTTTTTCCAAAACCAGCTGCTGTAGAGGCTGTCATCTCCCCATTGTATATCCAAGGCACTTTTATCAAATATTAATTGACTGTATATGTTTGGGTTTATGTTTGGATTTTCTATTCTGTTCCACTGGTCTGTGTGTCTGTTTTTTTGCCAATACCAAATTGTCTTGATTACTGTAGCTTTGTAGTAGAGCTTGAAGTCAGGGAGCGTAATTCCCCCAGTTTTATTCCTCCTTCTCAGGATTGATTTGGCTCTTCACGGTATTTGTGGCTCCATATGAATTATATAATTATTTGTTCCAGTTCATTGAAGATAGCTGATGGTAGTTTAATAGGAATTGCATTGAATCTGTACATTGCTTTAGGTAGTATTGCCGTTTTGACAATATTTATTCTTCCTAGCCAAGAGCATGGGATGCTTTTCCATTTGTTAGTGTCCTGTTTAATTTCTCTTAGGGTTGTCTTGTAGTTTTCTGAGTACAGGTCTTTCACTTCCTTCATTAGGTTTATTCCCAGGTATTTTATACTTTTTGATGCAATTGTGAATTGAATTGTTTTTCTGATTTCTCTTTCTGTTAGGTCATCATTAGTGTATAGGAAAGCAACAGATTTCTGTGTATTAATTTTGTATTCTGCAACTTTGCTGTATTCAGATGTTAGTTTTAGTAGTTTTGGAATGGAATCTTTAGGGTTTTTTTATGTGCAGTATCATGTCATCTGCAATAGTGACAATTTGACTTCTTCTTTACCAATCTGGATGCCTTGTATGTCTTTGTTTGTTCTGATTGCTGTGGCTAGGACCTCCATTAATATGTTGAATAACAGTGGAGAGAGTGGGCATCCCTGTCTTGTTCCTGATCTTAGATGAAATGCTTTCAGCGTCTCACCATTAAGTATGATGTTTGCTGTGGGTTTGTCATATATAGCCTTTATGATATTGATTTACTTGCCCTCTATACCCATTTTTTTGAGAGTTTTAATGAGGAATGGATGCTGAATTTTGTCAAATGCTTTTTCAGCATCTATGGACATGATCATGTGGTTTTTGTTCGTCTTTTTGTTGATTCAGTGGATGATGTTAATGGATTTTCGAATGTTGTACCATCCTTGCATCCCTGGGATGAATCCCTCTTGATCATGGTGTATGATCCTCTTGATGTCTTTTTGAATTCGGTTTGCTAATATTTTGTTGAGTATTTTTGCATCTACGTTCATCAGGGATATTGGTCTGTAATTTTCTTTTTGGTGAGGTCTTTCCCCGCTTTTGGTATTAGAGTGATGCTGGCTTCATAGAAGGAGTTTGGATGTATTCCCTCCTCTTCTATTTTTTGGAAAACTTTAAGGAGAATCGGTGTTATTTCTTCTCTATGTGTCCGGTAGAATTCAGAGGTGAATCCATCAGGCCCAGGGGTTTTGTTCTTTGATAGGTTTTTGATTACCAATTCTATTTCGTCACTGGTGATTGGTCTGTTTAGTTTTTCTGTTTCTTTCTTGGTCAGTCTTGGAAGGTTGTATTTTTCTAAGAAGTTGTCCATTTCTTCTATGTTTTCCAGCTTGTTAGCATAAAGATTCTCATAATATTCTCTTATGATGCTTTGTGTTTCTTTGGGGTCCGTCGTGATTTTTCCTTTCTCATTTCTGATTGTGTTTATGCGTGTAGATACTCTTTTTCTCTTAATGAGTCTGGCTAGGGTTTTATCTATTTTGTTTATTTTTTCAAAGAACCAGCTCTTGTTTTTATTGATATTTCCATTGTTTTATTCTTCTCAATTTTATTTATTTCTTCTCTAATCTTTATTATGTCCCACCTTCTGGTGACTTTGGGTCTCATTTGTTCTTCTTTTTCCAAGTTCAGTAATTGTGTCTTTAGACTATTCATTTGAGAATGTTCTTCCTTCTTTAAATAGGCCTGGATTGCAATATACTTTCCTCTTAGAACTGCCTTTGCTGTGTCCCACAGAAGTTGTGGCTTTGTGTTGTTGTTGTCATTAGTCTCCATATATTCTTTGATTTCTGTTTTGATTGGGTCATTAACCCATTGATTAATTGGGAGAGTGTTGTTAAGTCTCCATGTATTTGTGAGCCTTTTTGATTTCCTTCTATAATTTGTTTCTAGTTTTATACCTTGTCATCTGAGAAGTTGATTTCATCTGGTAGGATTTCAATATTTTTGAATTTACTGAGGTTCTTTTTGTGGCCTAGTATGTGGTCTATTCTGGAAAATGTTCCATGTGCACTTGAGAAGAATGTGTATCCTATTGCTTATGGGTGTAGAGTTCTGTAGATGTCTGTTAGGTCCATCTGTTCTAGTGTGTTGTTCAGTGCCTCTGTGTCTTTACTTATTTTCTGTCTGGTTGATCTCTCCTCTGGAGTGAGTGCTGTGTTGACCTCTCCAAAATGAAAGCATTGCTGTCTATTTTTTCCTTTAATTCTGTTAGTATTTGTCTCACATATGCTGGCGCTCCTGTGTTGGGTGCATATATATTTATAATTGTTATATCTTCTTGTTGGCCTGACCCCTTTATCATTATGTAGTGTCCCTCTTTACCTTTTGCTACTTTCTTCGTTTTGAAGTCTATTTTGTCTGATACAAGTACTGCAACACCTGGTTTTTTCTCGTTGTTGTTTGCATGAAATATCTTTTTCCATCCCTTCACTTTTAGTCTGTGTATATCTTTGGATTTGAGGTGAGTTTCTTGTAGGCAGCATATAGATGGGTCTTGCTTTTTATCCATTCTGTTCCTCTGTGTCTTTTGATTGGTGCATTCATTCCATTTACATTTAGGGTGGTTATTGATAGATATGTACGTATTGCTATTGCTGGCTTTAGATTCGTGATTACCAAGGGTTCAAGAATTGTTTCTTTACTATCTAACAATCTATCTTAACTTTCTTGTTAAGTTATTGTAAACACAGTCTGATGTTTCTTTATTTCTCTTCCTTCTTATTCCTCCTCCTCCATTCTTTCTATAATAGGTGTTTTATTCTTTGACTTTAGTCAGTATTTGGATGGTGTGCTTTCTTTGCTATGATTTTTTTTCCTCTGGTGACATCTTTATAGCCTTAGGTGTGCTTCCATCTAGAGCAGTCTATTTAAGATATCTTGTAGTGGTGGTTTATGAGAAGCAAACTCTCTTAACTTTCATTTGCCTGGAAATTGTTTAATTCCTCCATCGTATTTAAATGATAATCGTGCTGGATACAATATTCTTGTTTTGAGGCCCTTCTGTTTCATAACGTTAAATATATCATGCCATTCTCTTCTTGCCTGTAAGTTTTCTGCTGAGATGTCTGATGACAGTCTGATGGGTTTTCCTTTGTAGGTGATCATTTTTCTCTCTCTAGCTGCCTTTAATACTCTGTCTTTATCTTTCATCGTTGCCATCTTAATTTTATGTGTCCTGGTGCTGTCTTCCTTCAGTCCCTTGTGTTGGGAGATCTATGAGCTTTGCTGGACAGTGAGACTATTTCCTTCCACAGCGAGGGACTGTTTTCAGCAATTATTTCTTCAAAGTCACTTTCTATCCCTTTTTCTCTCTCTTCTTCCTCTGGTACTCCTATAATTCGAATATTGTTCCGTTTGGATTGTCACACAGTTCTCTTAATATTCTTTCATTCCTAGAAATCCTTTTGTCTCTTTCTGCCTCAGCTGCTCTGTACTCCTGTTCTCTGTTTTCTATTCCATTAACAGTCCCTTGCATCTCAACCATTCTGCTGTGAAGCCCGTCGATCACTTGTCTGATTTCTGTATTGTCTTTCCTCAGTTCCCTCACTTCCTACCTCAGCTCTTGCACATTTCTCTGTAGGTCCATCAGCATGGTTATGACTTTTATTCAGAATTCTTTTTCAGGGAGTCTATGCATTTCCATCCCTTCAGAATTCCTCTCTTGGGTTGTCTGGTTGATTTTGGTCTGCACCATATTACTCTGTCTTTTCATGGCTATATAATTGGTCACTGATAGTTGCCACGTATGTCAGCTTGGCTCTCTAAGACTTTAAAAAGAGAAGAAAAAAAGAGAAAAAAAAAAGAAAGAAAGAAAAGGAAAAACAAAACAAAACAGAAAACAAAACAATAGAAAAAAAACAAAAAATGCCCACCGGACGTAGATTCTGTGGGAATGCTCCAGGTGGTGCTCTTGCCTCGCTATTCCACAGCTGTGACTGTGTGGCTCCGCAGGGCCCTTTATCACTCTGGCACAGGGGGGAATGAATAGGAGGCTTTGATCTCAGTGAGAAGTGTTAAGTATGGCTTCGCTTCCTCAGTCACCAGCTAAGGTGTCTGAAACTACCCCAGGACTCATAGCCTGCTGGGCTGAGTGTGCTGTGGCGATCCGACTCCTCTGCTGTTCACCTGTCTCTTTAAGACCACTGAAGAAAGCACGCGCTTTTTTTTTTCCTTCCCGGGAGACAGCTGCAAGCACCCTGGAGTGTTCCATGCTCAGATCCTGCCGCTCTGACTCCCCAATCTCCACTACACTGTGCAATGTGGGTCAGCTCTCCCTGCGCAGATCACCGGGGCAGGCTACTACACGGGCTGTACTTCCAAACCATCCCGGCTCTGTATCCTCTCCTGACGCTGTAACGCTGTGTTGGGGGAGGGCTCAGGTCCCACCAGGTCCTGCTCGGTATCCAACCGGCCTCTTGGTATGCCAAGTCCTCTCATGTGTGGCTGCACGCTGTGCGCTTTCCTGTGTATTCTCGTCTCTCTTTTAGGAATAGATGCATTTTCTGTGTTTTCGTAGATATATATAGTGTTGGGAGGAGATTTCTACTGCCGTGCTCACACTGACATTGTTACAGGAGTTCGGTTGCATGATAATTAAATAGCACATCCAGAGATACCTTATTCTACTCAACTAAACTGAGTCCAAATGTAGTTTGCTTACACTGCTCATACTAGGAGTAATCTTCTTCTGAAGTTTCCCCAATGCTATTGCTAAGGAAATATCGTACCACACGGGATTTAGAGTGCATACAGAAAAGACAACTTTCTACTGCAATGTTTAATATGTTCTCGATATCACATTGGAGATGGTTGCATGATTACTTAAATAGCACATTCTGCAAGGCCTTATTCTACTCCACTAAACTGAATCCAAATGTACGTATCTTACATGGCAGATATTACAAAGAACCTTCTTCTCCATGTTGCCCTAACTTTATTCCTAAGGAAATTTTGTACCGCACAGGATTTAGAGTCCATACAGTGATGACTGCATGGTACTTAAATCTTTACATTGTTTTCCATATCACATTGTAGATGGTTGCATGATCATGTAAATATCACACCAAGGAAGTCTTTTTTCAACCCTTCCAAACTGAATCCAAATGTATGTTTCTTACATTGATGATATTAGAAAGAACCTTCTACTGCATCTTTCTGCAATGATATTGATAAGGAAATTTCGTACCACACGGGATTTACAATGCATAGAGTGAGGAAAGCCTTCTACTGCAATGTTTACTATATTTCGATGTCACATTTAAAATAGTTGCACGATTACATAAATAGCACATCCAGAAACTCCTTTTTCTACCCAACTAAACTCGATCCAAATGTAGGTTGCTTACACTGCTCATATTAGAAAGAATCTTCTTCTGATGCTTGCCCTAATGTTAATGCTAAGAAATTTTCATAACATATGGGATTTAGAGTGCATAAAGAAAGGACAAATATCTACTGCAATCTTTACTGTTTTCAAAATCACATTGGAGAAGGTTTCATGATTACTTAAATATCAACTCCAACAAGGCCTAATACTAGTCCATGAAACTGAATCCAAATGTATGTATCTTGCATGGCAGATATTAGAAAGAATCTTCTTCTCCAGGCTGCCCTAATATTATTCCCAAGGAAATTCCATACCACCAGGGATTTAGAGTCCATATAGATATGACAGACTGCTACGTCAATCTTTCCAATGTCTTCCAGATCACATTGGAGATGGTAGCATGATTACTTGAATCGGGCATGGTGCAAGGCCTTATTTTACTGTAACTAAACTGAATTCGAATGTAGATTTCCTAAATTGATGATATTAGAAAGAATTTTCTGCAGTTTGTCCCAAAGCTATTGCTCAGGAAATTTCGTACCACAAGGAATTTAGAGTGCATATAGTGAGTAGAGCCTTCTACTGCCATTTTCAATTTGTTTTTGACATCACATTGGAGATGGTTGAATGATTACTTGAAGGGGCATAACGCAAGGCCTTATTTTACTGACACTAAACTGAATTCAAATGTAGGTTTCTTACACTGCTGATATTAGAAAGAATCTTCTTCTACAGCTTCCCGTAATGCTATCATTAAGGAAATTTGGTACCACACGGGATTTAGTGTGCATACAGAAAGGATAATTTTCAAATGCCGTGTTTACTGTATTCAAAATCACATTGAGATGGTTTCAGGATTACTTAAATATCACCTCCAGGAAGGCCTAATACAACTCCACTAAACTGAATCCAAATATAGGTAACTTATACAGCGGATTTTGAAAGAATTTTCTTCTCCATACTATCCTAATATTATTCCTAAGGAAATTTCGTACACACGGGATTTACAGTGCATAGAGTGAGGACAGCCTCTACTGCAATCTTTACTATGTTTCAATATCACATTGGAAATAGTCCATGATTACTTAAATAGCAAATCCAGAAATTCCTTACTCTACGCAACTAAACTGAATCTAAATGTAGGTTTCTTACACTGCTCATATTAGAAGCAATCTTCTTCTGTAGCTTCCCCTAATGCTATTGCTTTGGAAAATTCGTGCCATACGGGATTTAGTGTCCATACAGTAATGACAGCATGCTACTTCAATTTTTACATTGTTTTCCATGTCACATTGTAGATGGTTGTATGAACACATAAACATCACAGCAAGGAAGTCTATTTTCAACCCCACATTACTCAATCAAAATGCAGATTTCTTGTATTGCTGTTATAAGAAAGATTCTCCTTCTGCAGCTTCCCTAGTGCTATCGTTAAGGAAATTTAGTACCACACGAGTTTTAGGGTGCATTTAGTGAGGACAGCTTTCTACTTGCATCTTTACTACGTTGTTGTTATCACATTTGTGATGGTTGCATGATTACTTGAATGGGACATCCCACAAGGCCTTATTTTACTGAAACTAAACTGAATCAAAATGTAGGTTTCTTACATTGCTGATATTAGAAGGAATCTTCTTCTGAATCATCCCCTAATGCTATTGTAAGGAAATTTCACACAACATGGGATTTAGCGTGCATTCAGGAAGGACAATTTTCTACTGCAATGTTTAATATGTTTTCGGTAATCACATTGGAGATTATTGCATAAGTTCGTAAATATCACACCAAGGCAATCTTTTCTTCACCCCACAAAACTGAATACAAATGTAGGTTTCTTACATTGGTAATATTAGAAAGATTATTCTTCTGCAGCTTCCCCCAATGCTACAGGTCAGGGAAATTCGTACCACAAGGGATTTACAGTGCATTGAGTGAGGACTGCCTTCTACTGCAATCTTTACTATGTTTCAATATCACATTGGAAATGGTTGTATGATTACTTAAATAGCACATCCAGAAATTTCTTATACCAATCAACTAAGCTGAGTCCAAATGTATGTTGCTTACACTGCTCATATTGGAAGGGACCTTCTGTTGCTTGCCCTAAAGCTATTGCAAAGGAATTTTCACACTACACAGGATTTAGAGTGCATACAGAAAAGAGAACTTTCTACTGCAATGTTTAGCATGTTTTCGATAATCACATTTTAGATGGTTCGGTGATTACTTAAATAGCACAAACATCAAGGCCTTATACTACTCCACTAAACTGAAACCAAATGTAATTATCTTGCAAGGCAGATATTATAAAGAATCTTCTTCTCAAGGCTACCCTAATATTATTCCTAAGGCAATTTCGTGCCACATGAGATTTAGAGTTCATGCAGTGAGGACAGCCTTCTACTGCAATCTTTACTATGTTTCGAAATCACATTGGAGATGGTTGCGTGATTACTTAAATAGCACATCTAGAAATTCCATATTCTACTCAACGAAGCTGAATACAAATGTAGGTTTCCTACACTGCCCATATTAGAAGGAATCTTGTTCTGAAGCTTTTCCTAATGCTATTGCTAAGGAAATTTCGTACCACATGGGATTTAGAGTGCATAAAGAAATGTAAACTTTTTACTGCAATGTTTAATATGTTTTTAATAACACATTGGAGATGGTTGCATGATTACTTAAATAGCACATCCAGAAATTCCTTATTCTACTCAACTAACCTGAATCCAAAAGTATCTTACTTAAACTGCTTATATGAGAAAGAATCTTCTTATGAAGCTTCCCCTAATGCTATTGCTGAGAAAATATCGTACCACACGGGATTTAGAGTGCATTAAGAAAGGACAACTTTCTCCTGCAATGCTTACTATGTTTTCGATATCACATTGGAGATGGTAGCATGATTACTTGAATGGGGCATCAAGAAAGGCCTTATTTTATGGAAACTAAACTAATCAAAATGTAGGTTTCTTACATTGCTGATATTAGAAAGGGACTTCAGCACCTTCCCCCAAAGCTATTGCAAAGGAAATTTCGTTCCACACGGTATTTATAGTGCATATATTGAGGACAGTCTTCTACTGCAGTCTTTACTATGTTTTCAATATCACAGTGGAGATGGTTGCATGAATACATCAATTTAGCACACGCAAGGCCTTATTTTCTGAAATAAATGCCATCCAATTGGAGGTTTCCTGCATTGATGATATTAGAAAGAATCTTCTTCTGCAGCTTCCCCCAATGCAATTGCTAAGGAAATTTCGTTAAACACTGGGTTCAGAGTGCATACAGAAGGGACAACTTTCTACTGCAATGTTTAATATGTTTTCGATATTACATTGGGGATGGTTGCATGATTACTACAATAGCACACCCAGCAAAGCCTTATTGTACTCCACTAAATTGATTCCATATGTACGTATCTCACATGGCAGATATTAGAAAGAACCTTCTTCTAAAGGCTCCCTTAATATTATTCTTAATGACATTTCTTCCCACACGGGCATTACAGTCCATATAGAGATGACCGCCTGCTACTTCAATCTTTTCATTCTTTTCCATACCACATTGAAGATTGTTGCATGAACATTTATAAATTACACCAAGGAAGTCTTTTTTCGACCCCAGAATTCTGAATCCAAATGTAAGTTTCTTACATTGCTGATATTAGAACGAACCTCCTTCTGCAGCTTCCCGAAATGCTATGGTTAAGGAAACTTCATACCACATGGGATTTTGAGTGCATATAGTGAGGACAGCATACTACTGCAATCTTTACTATGTTTTAGGTATCACATTGGAGATGGTTGCATGAATACTTGAATGGGGCATCCCGCAAGCCCGTACGTTACTGAAAAAAGACTGAATTCAAATGTAGGTCTCTTACATTGATGATAGTAGAAAGAATCTTCTGTAGTTTCCACTAATGCTATGGTTAAGGAAATTTCGGGACGAATGGGATTTTCTAGTGCATACAGCGACATCAGGTTCCTATGGCAATTTTACTTGGTTTTCCATCTCACGTTGGAGATGGTAGCATAATTAATTGAATCGGGCATCGTGCAAAGCTTTATTTTACTGAAACTAAGCTGAATCCAAAAGTAGGTTTCTTACAGTGCTGATATTAGAGCCTTCTTCTGCAGTTCCCCAAAAACCATTACTAAGAAATTATGTACCACATGGAATTTAGAGTTCTTGTAATGAGGACAGCCTTCTACTGCAATCTTTACTATGTTTTCAATATCACATTGGAGTTGGTTGCATGATCACATAAATAGCACATCCAGAAATTCCTTATTCCACTCAACTAAGCTGAATGCAAATATAGGTTTCTTAAACTGCTCATATTAGAAAGAATCTTCTTATGAAGCTTCCCGTAATGCTATGGTTAAGGAAATTTCATACCACAAGGGATTTAGAGGGCATAATATGAGGACAGACTTCCACTGCAATGTTTACTATGTTTTTGATATCTCACTGGAGATGGTCGCATGATTACTTAAATAGCATATCCATAAATTCCTTATTCTACTCAACTGAACTGAATCCAATGTAGGTTCCTTAAGTTGCTTATATTAGAACGAATCTTCTTATGAAGTTTCCTTTAATGCTATTGCTAAGGAAATTTCGTACCACATGGGATTTAGAGTGGATAGTTAAAGGACAACATTCTACTGTAACGTTTACTGTGTTTTCGATATCACATTTTAGATGGTAGCATGATTACTTGAATGTGGCATCGTGGAGGGCCTTATTTTACCGAAACTAAACTGAATCCAAATGTAGGTTTCTTAAGGATATATATTGCTGATATTATAATCTTCTCCTGCAGCTTCACCCGATGCTATTACTAAGGAAATTTCGTACCACACTGGATTTGGAGTTCATAAAGTGTGGAGAGCCTTCTACTGCAATCTTTACAATGTTACGATATCACATTGGAGATGGCTGATTGATTTCTTTAACAGCACATCCAGAAATTCCTTATTCTACTCAACTAAACTGAATCCAAATATAGGTTGCTTACACTGCTCATATGAAAAGGAATCATTTTCTCCAGCCTCCCCTAATATTGTTCCTAAGGTAATTTCATACCGCAATGTATTTTGAGTGCATTCAGAAAGGACAATGTTCTACTGCAATGTTTAATATGTTTTTGATATCACATTGGACATGGTTGCATGATTACTTAAATAACACTTCTGGCAGGGCCTTATTCTATTCCAATAAACTGAATCCATATTTAGGTAGCTTACATGGCAGATATTACAAAGAACCACCTTCTCTTGGCTCCTCTGTTATTCCTAAGGAAATTTCGTACCACACGGGATTTATACTGCATACAGTGAGGAAAACCTTCTACTTCAATCTTTACTATCTTTTGATATCACTTTGGAGAGGGTTGCATGAATACTTGAATGGGGCATCCCGCAAGGCCTTATTTTACTGAAACTAAATGGAATTCAATTGGAGGTTTCTTACATTGCTGATATTAGAAAGAATCTGCTTCTACAGCTTCCCCAATGCTATTTCAAAGGAAATTTCGTACCATACGGGATTTAGAGTCCCTACAGAAATGACAGCCTGCTACTTCAATCTTTACATTGTTTTCCATATCACATTGTGGATGGTTGCAAGAACACGTAACAATCAGACCAAGGAAGTCTTTTTTCGACCCCACCAAACTGAATCCAAATGTAGGTTTCTTACATTGCTAATATTAGAAACAATCTCCTTCTGCAGCTCCCCTATTGTTATGGTTAAGGAAATTTCATTCCATATGGGTTATAGAGCGCATATAATGAGGAACGCCTTCTACTGCCATCTTTACTATGCTTTCGATATCACATTGGAGATGGTTGCATGTACACGAAAATATCACACCAAGGAAGTCTTTTCTCGACCCCAACAAACTGAATCCAAAAGCAGGTTTCGTACATTGCTGATATTATAAAGAATCTTCTTCTGCAGCTTCCCCTAATGCTATGGTTAAGGAAATTTCGTACCACACGGGATTTAGAGTGCTTACAAAAAGGACAACTTTCTACTGCAATGTTTTATATGTTTTCGAAATCACAATTCAGATGGTTGCATGATTACTTAAATAGCACATCAATAAATTCCTTATTCTACTAAACTAAGCTGAAACCAAATGTAGGTTGCTTACACTGCTTATATTAAAAAGAATCTTCCTTTGAAGCTTCCCCTAATCCTATTTCTAAGATTTCGTACCACACGAGATTTAGAGTGCATCAAAAATGACAAATTTCTCCTGAAATCTTTAATATGTTTTTGATATCACATTGGAGATGGTTGCATGATTACTTATATAGAACTTCCGGCAGGGTCTTATTCTATTCCACTAAACTGAATGAAAATGTAGGTAGCTTACACGGCAGATGTTAGAAAGAACCTTCTTCTGCGGCCTCCCCTAATGTTATTCCTAAGGAAATTTTGTACCACACGGCATTTATAGTGCAAAAAGTAAGGACAGCCCTGTAATGCAATCTTTACTGTGTTTCGATATCACATTTTACATGGTTGCATTAATACCTGAATGGGGCATCCCGCAAGGCCTTATTATACTGAAACTAAATGGAATCCAATTGGAGGTTTCTTACATTGCTGATATTAGAACGAATTTTCTTCATGTTCCCCAATGCTATTGCTAAGGAAATTTCGTACAACACGGGATTCAGAGTGCCTTCAGTGAGGACAGACTTCTACTGGAATCTTTACTATGTTTTGATATCACAAAGGAGTTGGTTGCATGAATACATAAATATTACACCAAGGAAATCTTTTTTCGATCCCAGCAAACTGAATCCTAATGTAGGTTTCTTACGTTTCTGATAATAGAAAGAATCTTCTTCTTCATGTTCCCCATTGTTTTGCTAAGGAAATTTCGTACAACACGGGATTTAGGGTGCCTACAGTGAGGACAGCCTTCTATTGGAATCTCTATATTTTGATTCCACCAAAGAGATGGTTGCATGAATACATAAACATTACACCAAGGAAATCTTTTTTCGACCCCACCAATCTCAATCCAAATGTAGGTTTCTTACACTGCTGATTTTAGAAAGATCCTTCTTCTGCATCTCCCCCAAAGCCATTGCTAAGGAAATTTGGTACCACCCAGGATTGAGAGTGGACATAGTGAGGAGAGTCTTCTACAGCAATGTTTAATATATTTTTGATATCATATAGGAGATGGTTGCATGATTACTTAAAGAGTACTTCCAGCACAGCCTTATTTCAATTCCACTAATCTGAATCCAAATGTAGGTAACTTACATGGCAGATATTAGAAAGAACTTTCTTCTCCAGTCTCCCCTAATTTTATTCTTAAGGAAATTTCGTACCACAGGGTTTTTATTGTGCGTACAGAAATGACAACTTTCTACTGCAATGTTTAGTATGTTTTTGATATCACATTGGACAAGGTTGCATGATTACTTAAAAAGCACTTTAAGAAAGGCCTTTTCTACTCCACTCAGCTGAGTCCACATATAGGTATCTCACATGGCAGTTATTAGAAAGAACCTTCTTCTCCAGGCTCCCCTAATATTATTCTTAATGAAATTTCGTCCCACATGGGAGATAGAGTCCATACAGAGATGAAAGCCTTCTACTTCAATCTTTACATTGTTTTCCACATCACATTGTAGATGGTTGCATGAATACATAAATATCACACCAAGGAAGTCTTTTTTCGTCTCCACCAAAATGAGTACAAATGTACGGTTCTTACATTGTTGATATTGGAAATAATCTTCTTCTGCAGCTTCCCCTAATGCTATGGATAATCAAATTTCGTACCACACGGGATTAAGAGTTGCATTCATTGAACACATCTTCTACTGCAATCTTTACTATGTTTTCGATATCACATTGGAAATGCTCCATGATTACTTAAATAGCACATCCAGAAATTCCTTATTCTACTCAACTAAAATGAATCTAAATGTAGGTTGCTTACACTGCTTATATTAGATAGAATCTCCTTATGAAGCTTCCCCTAATACTATTGATAAGGAAATTTCGTTCCACATGGGATTTCGAGTGCATACAGAAGGACAACTTTCTACTGCAATGTTTATACTTTTCATAATCACATTGATGATTGTTTCATGATTATTTAAATATCAGCCCAGCAAGGCCTAATACTACTCGACTAAAATGATTCCAAATATAGGTAACTTTCCTGGCAGATATTAGGAAGAATTTTCTTCTCCAGGCACCCCTAATATTATTCTAAGGAAATTCCTTACCACACGGGATTTAGGGAGCGTATAGTGAAGACAGCCTTCTACTGCCATCTTTACTATGTTGTCGATATCACATTGGAGATGGTTGCATGATTACATTCATGGGACATGCCGCAAGGCATTATTTTAGTGAAACTAAAATGAATTCAAATGTAGGTTTCTAACATTGCTGATATAAGAAATAATCTTCTTCTTCAGCGTCCTCCATTGCTACTGCTATGTAAATTTCGCATCACAGGGGATTTAGAGTGCATACAGAAAGGACAACTTTCTACTGCAATGTTTAATATGTTTTCGATATCACATTGGAGATGGTTGAATGATTACCTAAATAGCACATCCAGCAAGGCCTTATGCTATTGCACTAATCGTAATCCAAATGTACATATCTTACATGGCAGATATTAGAAAGAATCTTCTTACTAAGCTTCCCCTAATGCTATTGCTAAGGAAAATTCTTGCCGCAAGGGATTCATGTGCATTCAGAAAGGATAACTTTCTACTGTAATGTTTATTGTTTTTCAAATTACATTGAGATGGTTTCATGATTATTTAAATATCACCTCGAGCAAGGCCTTATACAGCTCCACTAATCTGCATGAAAATATAGGTAACTTACAGGGCCGGATATTAGAGAGAATCTTCTTCTCCAGGCTGCCCTAATATTTTTCCTAAGGAAATTTCGTACTACCCAGGATTTATAGAACATACAGATATTGCAGACTGCTACGTCAATCTCTACTATGTTTTCTATATCACATTGGAGATGGTAGCATGATTACTTGAATCGGGCATGGCGCTAGGCCTTATTTTACTGTAACTAAACTGAATTCGAATGTAGGTTTCTTTCATTGATGATATTAGAAAGAATCTTCTGCAGATTCCACCAAACCTATTGCTCAGGAAATTTCGTACCACACGGAATTTAGAGTGCATATAGTGAGGAGAGCCTTCTTCTGCCATTTTTAATTTGTTTTCGATGTCACATTGGAGATGGTTGCATGATTATTGAAGGGGGCATAACGCAAGGCCTTATTTTACTGACACTAAACTGTGTCCAAATGTAGGTTTCTTTCACTGCTGATATTAGAAAGAATCTTCTGCAGATTCCCGTAATGCTATCATTAAGGAAATTTCGTACCATATGAGATCTAGTGTGCATACAGAAAGGATAAATTTCTAATGAAATGTTACTGTATTCGAAATCACATTGAGATGGTATCATGATTACTTAAATATCACCTCCAGGAAGGCCTAATACAATTCCACTAAACTAAATCCATATGAAGGTAACTTACACATTGGATATTAGAAGGAATTTTCTTCTCCAGACTCCACTAATATTATTCCTAAGGAATTTCGTAACACACGGGATTTACAGTGCATAGTGTGAGGACTGGCTTCTACTGCAATCTTGAATATGTTTCGATATCACATTGGAAATACTTCATGATTACTTAAATAGCACATCCGGAAATTCCTTATTCTACTTATCTAAACTGAAACTAAATGTAGGTTGCTGACACTTCTCATATTAGAAGGAATCTTCTTCTGAAGATTCCCCTAATGCTATTGCTTTAGAAAATTGGTGCCGTACGGTATTTAGAGTCCATACAATGACAGCATGCTACTTCAATCTTTACATTGTTTTCCATGTCACATTGTAGATGGTTGCATGAACACGTAAATATCACAAGGAAGTCTTTTTTCGACCCTTCCAAACTGAATTCAAATGTAGGTTTCTTACGTTGCTGATTTTAGGAAAACCTTCTTTGGCAGCTTCCCCCAATGCTTTTGCTAAGGAAATTACGTACCACACGGATTTACAGTGCATAGAATGAGGACAGCCTTCTACTGTAATCTTTTTCTATGTTTCGATATCACATTGGAAATGGTTGCATGATTACTTAAATAGCACATCCAGAAATTCCTTATTCTGCTTAAGTAAGCTCAATCCAAATGTAGGTTGCTTACACTGCTTATATTGGATAGAATCAACTTTTGAAACTTCCCCTAATACTACTGATAAGGAAATTTCGTTCCACACGGGATTTCGAGTGCATACAGAAGGGACAACTTTCTACTGCAAGTTTACCCTTTTCGTAATCACATTGCAGATGGTTTAATGATTATTTAAATATCACCCCCAGCAAGGCCTAATACTACTCCACTAAACTGAATCCAAATATAGGTAACTTTCCCGGCAGATATTAGGAAGAATTTTCTTCTCCAGGCACCACTAATATTATTCTAAGGAAATTTCTAACCACACGGGATTTAGGGATTGTATAGTGAAGACAGCCTTCTACTGCCATCTTTACTATGTTGTCGATATCACATTGGAGATGGTTGCATGATTACATTCATTGTACATGCCACAAGGCATTATTTTAGTGAAACTAAATTGAATTCAAATGTAGGTTTCTAGCATTGCTCATATTAGAAAGAAACTTCTTCTGCAGCTTCCTCTAATGCTACTGCTTTGGAAATTTCGCATCACAGGGGATTTAGAGTGCATACAGAAAGGACAACTTTCTACTGCAATGTGTAATATGTTTTCGATATCACATTGGAGATGGTTGAATGATTACCTAAATAGCACATCCAGCAAGGCCTTATTCTATTGCACTAATCTTAATCCAAATGTACGTATCTTACATGGCAGATATTAGAAAGAATCTTCTTAGGAAGCTTCCCCTAATGCTATTGCTAAGGAAAATTCTTGCCACACGTGTTTATGTGCATACAGAAAGGATAATTTTCTACCGTAATGTTTACTGTTTATCAAATCACATTGAGATGGATGCATAATTACTTAAATGTCACCTCAAGCAAGGTCTAATACAGCTGCACTAATCTGAATGAAAATAAAGGTAACTTACAGGGCCGGATATTAGAAAGAATTTTCTTATCCAGGCTCCCCTAATGTTATTCCTAAGGAAATTTCGTACCGCACGGTATTTAGAGTCCATACAGAGATGACAGCCTGCTACTTCAATCTTTAAACAGTTTTCCATATCACATTGTAGATGATTGCTTGAACATGTAAATAACACAGCAAGGAAATCTTTTTTCGTCCCCAGCAAAGTTAATCCAAATGCAGGTTTCTTACATTGCTGGTATTAGAATGATTCTTCTCCTGCATATTCCCCTAATGCAATGGTTAAAGAAATTTCGTACCACATGGGATTTAGATTGCATATATGGAGGACAGCTTTTTATTACAATTTTACCGTTTTCCATATCACATTGGAGATGGTAGCATAATTACTTGAATGGGATAACCCGCAAGCCCTTATTTTACTGAAACTAAACTGAATCCAAATGTAGGATTCTAACATGGCTGATATTAGAAAGAATCTTCTTCTGCAGTTTCCTCCAATGCTATTCCTAAGGAAATATCTTACCACACGGGATTTAGAGTGCATAGAGTGAGGACAGCCTTCTACTGCAATCTTTACTACGTTTCGATATCACATTGGAGATGGTTGCATGATTACTTAAAGAGCACACCCTGAAATTCCTTATTCTACTCAGCTAAAGTGAATCAAAATGTAGGTTGCTTACATTGCTCATATTAGAAGGAGTCTTTTCCTTAGGTTTCCACTAATGCTATTACTATGGAAATTTCGTACCACACGGGATTTAGACTGCATACAGAAAGGACAAATTTCTACTGAATGTTAATATGTTTTCGATAATCACATTGGAGATTTTTGCATGATTAGTTAAATAGCACATCCAACAAGGCCTTATTCTACTCCACCAAACTGAATCCAAATGTAGGTATCTTACATGGCAGATATTAGAAAGAATCTTCTTCTCCAGGCTGCCCTAATATTTTTCCTAAGGAAATTTCGTACCACACGAAATTTAGAGACCATGCAGATATTGCAGACTGCTACGTCAATCTTTACTATGTTTCTAGATCACATTGGTGATGGTAGCATGATTACTTAAATCGGGCATGGCGCAAGGCCTTATTTTACTGTAACTAAACTGAATTCGAATGTAAGTTTCTTACATTGATGATATTAGAAAGAATCTTCTGCAGTTTCCCCCAAACCTATTGCTCAGGGAATTTCGTACCACACGAAATTTGGAGTGTGTATAGTGAGGAGAGCCTTGTACTGCCGTTTTTAATTTGTTTTCGATATCACATTGGAGATGGTTGCATGATTACTTGAAGGGGGCATAACGCAAGGCCTTATTTTACTGACACTAAACTGAATCAAAATGTAGGTTTCTTACACTGCTGATATAAGAAAGAATGTTCTTCTTCGGCTTCCCGTAAGGCTATCATTAAGGAAATGTTGTGCCACACGTGATTTAGTGTGCATAAAGAAAGGATAACTTTCTAATGAAATCTTTACTCTATTCGAAATCACATTGAGATGGTATCATGATTACTTAAATATAACCTGCAGGAAGGCCTAATACAATTCCACTAAACTGAATCCAAATATAGGTTACATACACAGCAGATATTAGAAGGAATTTTCTTCTCCATACTCCACTAATATTATTACTAAAGAATTTCGTACCATACGGGATTTACAGTGCATAGAGTGAGGACAGTGTTCTACTGCAATCTTTACTATGTTTCGATATCACATTGGAAATACTCCATTATCCCTTAAATAGCACATCCAGAAATTCCTTATTCTACTCAACTAAACTGAATCTAAGTGTAGGTTGCTTACACTGCTCATATTAGAAGGAATCTTCTTCTGAAGATTCCCCTAATGCTATTGCTTTAGAAAATTCCTTCCGTTCGGTATTTAGAGTCCGTACAATAATGACAGCATGCTACTTCAATCATTTCATTGTTTTCCATGTTACATTGTAGATTGTTCATGACCATGTAAATATCACAACAAAGAAGTCTTTTTTCGACCCCTCCAAACTGAATTCAAATGTAGGTTTCTTACATTGCTGATATTAGAAAAAACCTTCTTTTGCAGCTTCCCCCAATGCTTTTGCTAAGGAAATTACGTACCACACGGATTTACAGTGCATAGAATGAGAACAGCTTTCTACTGCAATCTTTTTCTATGTTTCGATATCACATTGGAAATGGTTGCATGATTACTTAAATAGCACATCCGGAAATTCCTTATTTTGCTTAAGCAAGCTCATTCCAAATGTTGGTTGCTTACACTGCTTTTATTAGATAGAATCTCCTTATGAAGCTTCCCCTAATACTATTGATAAGGAAATTTCGTTCCCCATGGGATTTCGAGTGCATACAGAAAGGAGAACTTTCTACTGCAATGTTTAATATGTTTTCGATATCACATTGGAGATGGTTGAATGAGTACCTAAATAGCACATCCACCAAGGCCTTATTCTATTGCACTAATCTTAATCCAAATGTACGTATCTTACATGGCAGATATTAGAAAGAATCTTCTTATGAAGCTTCCCCTAATGCTATTGCTAAGGAAAATTCTTGGCACACGGGATTTATGTGCATACAGAAAGGATAACTTTCTACTGTAATGTTTACTGTTTTTCAAATCACATTGAGATGGTTTCATGATTACTTACATATCACCTCGAGCAAGGCCTAATACACCTCCACTAATCTGAATGAAAATATAGGAAACATACAGGGCCGGATATTAGAAAGAATTTTCTTATCCAGGCTCCCCTAATGTTATTCCTAAAGAAATTTCGTACCACACGGGATTTAGAATCCATACAGAGATGACAGACTGCTATGTCAATCTTTACTATGTTTTCTAGATCACATTGGAGATGGTATCATGATTACTTTTATCGTGAATAGCACTAGGCCTTTATTTACCGTAAGTAACTGAATTCGAATGTAGGTTTCTTACATTGATGATATTAGAAAGAATCTTCTGCAGTTTCGCCCAAACCTATTGCTCAGGAAATTACGTACACACAGAATTTAGAGCGCATATACTGAGGAGAACCTTCTACTGCCATTTTTAATTTGTTTTCGATATCACTTTGGAGATGGTTGCATGATTACTTGAAGGGGGCATAATGCAAAGCCTTATATTACTGACACTAAACTGAATCCAAATGTAGGTTTCCTACACTGCTGATATTAGAAAGAATCTTCTTCTGCAGCTTCCCGTAATGCTATCATTCAGGAAATTTCGTACCACACGAGATTTAGTGTGCATACAGAAAGGATAACTTTCTAACGAAATGTTTGCTGTATTCGAAATCACATTGAGATGGTATCATGATTACTTAAATATCACCTCCAGGAAGGCCTAATACAATTCCACTAAACTGAATCCAAATATAGGTAACTTACACAGCGAATATTAGAAGGAATTTTCTTCTCCAGACTCCACTAATATTATTCCTAATGAATTTCGTACCACACGGGATTTACAGTGCATAGAGTGAACACAGCCTTTACTGCAATCCTTACTATGTTTCGATATCACATTGGAGATGGTTGCATGATTACTTAAATAGCACACCCTGAAATTCCTTTTTCTACCCAACTAAAGTGAATCAAAATGTAGGTTGCTTACACTGCTCATATTAGAAGGAATCTCCTTCTGAAGGTTCCCTAATGCTATTGCTTAGACAATTCGTGCTGAACGGTATTTAGAGTCCACACAATAATGAGAGCATGCTACTTCTAACTTTACATTTTTTTCCATGTCACATTGTAGATGGTTGCATGAACACGTAAATCTCACAACAAGGAAGTCTTTTTCAGACCCCTCCAAACTGAATTCAAATGTAGGTTCCTTACATAGCTGATATTAGGAAAAACTTTCTTTTGCAGCTTCCCCCAATGCTTTTGCTAAGGAAATTACGTACCACACGGATTTACAGTGCATAGAATGAACACAGATTTCTACTGCAATCTTTTTATATGTTTCGATATCACATTGGAAATGGCTGCACGTTTACTTAAATGGCACATCCAGAAATTCCTTATTCTGCTTAACTAAGCTCAATCCAAATGCAGGTTGCTTACAGTGCTTATATAAGATATAATCTCCTTATGAAGCATCCCCTAATACTATTGATAAGGAAATTTCGTTCCACACAGGATTTCGAGTGCATACAGATGGGACAACTTTGTACAGCAATGTTTACCCTTTTCGTAATCACATTGGAGATGGTTTCATGATTGCTAAAATATCAACCCCAGCAAGGCCTAATACTACTCCACTAAACTGATTCCAAATATAGGTAACTTTCCTGCCAGATATTAGGAAGAATTTTCTTCTCCAGGCACCCCTAATATTATTCTAAGGAAATTTCTTACCACACGGGATTTAGGGAGCATATAGTGAAAACAGCCTTCCACTGCCACCTTTACTATGTTGTTGATATCACATTGGAGATGGTTGCATGATTACATTCATGGGACATGCCGCAAAGCTTTATTTTAGTGAAACTAAATTGAATTCAAATGTAGGTTTCTAACATTGCTGATATTAGAAAGAATCTTCTTCTGCAGCTTCTTCCAAAGCTACTGCTCTGGAAATTTCGTATCACACGGGATTTAGATTGCATACAGAAAGGACAACTTTCTACTGCAATGTTTAATATGTTTTCGATATCACATTGGAGATGGTTGAATGATTACCTAAATAGCACATCCAGCAAGGCCGTATTCTATTGCACTAATCTTAATCCAAATGTACGTATCTTACAAGGCAGATATTAGAAAGAATCTTCTTATGAAGCTTCCCCTAATGCTATTGCTAAGGAAAATTCTTGCCACACGGGATTTATGGGCATACAGAAAGGATAACTTTCTACCGTAATGTTTACTGTTTTTCAAGTCACATTAAGATGGTTTCATGATTACTTAAATATCACCTCGAGCAAGGCATAATACAGCTCCTCTAATCTGTATGAAAATATAGGTAACCTACAGGGCCGGATATTAGAAAGAATTTTCTTATCCAGGCTCCCCTAATGTTATTCCTATGGAAATTTCGTACCACTCGGGACTTAGAGACCATACAGATATAACAGACTGCTACGTCAATCTTTACTATGTTTTCTAGATCACATTGGAGATGGTTGCATGATTACTTGAAGGGGGCATAACGCAAGGCCTTATTTTACTGACACAAAACTGAACCCAAATGTAGATTTCTTACACTGCTGATATTAGAAAGAATCTTCTTCTGCAGCTTCCCGTAATGCTATCATTAAGGAAATTTCATACCACACGAGATTTAGTGTGCATACAGAAAGGATAACTTTCTAATGAAATGCTTATGGTATTCGAAATCACAATGAGATGGTATCATGATTACTTAAATATAACCTCCAGGAAGGCCTAATACAATTCCCCTAAACTGAACCCAAATATAGGTAACTTACACAGCGGATATTAGAAGGAATTTTCTTCTCCAGACTCCACTAATATTATTCCTAAGGAATTTCGTACCACACGGGATTTACAGTGCATAGAGTGAGGACAGCCTTCTACTTCAATCTTTACTATGTTTCGATATCAGATTGTAAATGGTTGCATGTTTACTTAAATATCACATCCAGAAATTCCTTATTCTGCTTAACTAAGCTCAGTCCAAATGCAGGTTGCTTACACTGTTTATATTAGATAGAATCTCCTTATGAAGCTTCCCCTACCACTATTGGTAAGGAAATTTCGTTCTACACGGGGTTTCGAGTGCATAAAGAAGGGACAACTTTCTACTGCAATGTTTACCCTTTTCGTAATCACATTGGAGATGGTTTCATGATTACTTAAATATCACCCCCAGCAAGGCCTAATACTACTACACTAAACTGATTCCAAATATAGGTAACTTTCCTGGCAGATATTAGGAAGAATTTTCTTCTCCAGGCACCCTAATATTATTCTAAGGAAATTTCTTACCACATGGGATTTAGGGAGCGTATAGTGAAGACAGCCTTCTCCTGCCATCTTTACTATGTTGTCGATATCACATTGGTGATGGTTGCATGATTACATTCATGGGACATGCCGCAAGGCATTATTTTAGTGAAACTTAATTGAATTCAAATGTAGGTTTCTAACATTGCTGATATTAGAATGAATCTTCTTCTGCCGCTTCCTCCAATGCTACTGCTATGGAAATTTCGTATCACACTGGCTTTAGAGTGCATACAGATAGGACAACTTTCTACTGCAATGTTTAATATGTTTTCGATATCACATTGGAGATGGTTGAATGATTACCTAAATAGCACATGCAGCAAGGCCTTATTCTATTGCACTAATCTTAATCCAAATGTACGTATCTTACATGGCAGATATTAGAAAGAATCTTCTTATGAAGCTTCCCCTAATGCATTGCTAAGGAAAATTCTTGCCACATGTGATTTATGTGCATACAGAAAGCATAACTTTCTACTGTAATGTTTACTGTTTTTCAAATCACATTGAGATGGTTTCATGATTACTTACATATCACCCCAGGAAGCCCTAATACAGCTCCACTAATCTGAATGAAAATATAAGTCACTTACAGGGCCGGATATTAGAAAGAATTTTCTTATCCAGTCTCTCCTAATATTATTCCAAAGGAAATTTCGTACCACACTGTATTTATAGTCCATACAGAGTTGACAGCATGCTACTTCAACCTTTACACTGTTTTCCATATCACATTGTAGATGGTTGCATGAAAATGTAAATAACACAGCAAGGAAGTCTTTTTTCGACCACAGCAAAGTGAATTCAAATGCAGGTTTCTTACATTGCTGGTATTAGAATGATTCTTCTTCTGCAGCTTCCCCTAATCCCATGGTTAGGGAAATTTCGTACCACATGGGATTTAGATTACATATATGGAGGACACCTTTCTATTGCAATTTTACAGTTTTCCATATCTCATTGGAGATGGTAGCATAATTACTTGAATGGGAGAACCCGCAAGGCCTTATTTTACTGAAACTAAACTGAATCCAAATGTAGGTTTCTAACATTGCTGATATTAGAAAGAATCTTCTTCTGCCGCTTCCTCCAATTCTATTCCTAAGGAAATATCTTACCACACGGGATTTAGAGTGCATAGAGTGAGGACAGCCTTCTACTGCAATCTTTACTACGTTTCGATGTCACATTGGAGATGGTTGCATGATTACTTAAATAGCACACCCTGAAATTCCTTATTCTACTGAACAAAAGTGAATGAAAATGTAGGTTGCTAACACTGCTCATATTAGAAGGTATCTTCTTCTGAAGTTTCCCCTAATGCTATTGCTACGGAAATTTCGTACCAAACGGGATTTAGACTGCATACAGAAAGGACAAATTTCTACTGAATGTTAATATGTTTTCGATAATCACATTGGAGATTTTTGCATGATTAGTTAAATAGCACATCCATCAAGGCCTTATTCTACTCCACCAAACTGAATCCAAATGTAGGTATCTTACATGGCAGATATTAGAAAGAATCTTCATCTCCAGGCACCCCTAATATTATTCTAAGGAAATTTCTTACCACACGGGATTTAGGGAGCGTATAGTGAAGACAGCCTTCCACTGCCATCTTTGCTATGTTGTTGATATCACATTGGAGATGGTTGCATGATTACATTCATGGGACATGCCACAAAGCTTTATTTTAGTGAAACTAAATTGAATTCAAATGTAGGTTTCTAACATTGCTGATATTAGAAAGAATCTTCTTCTGCAGATTCTTCCAATGCTACTGCTCTGGAAATTTCGTATCACACGGGATTTAGAGTGCATACAGAAAAGACAACTTTCTACTGCAATGTTTAATATGTTTTCGATATCACATTGGAGATGGTTGAATGATTACCTAAATAGCACATCCAGCAAGGCCGTATTCTATTGCACTAATCTTAATCCAAATGTACGTATCTTACATGGCAGATATTAGAAAGAATCTTCTTATGAAGTTCCCCTAATGCTATTTCTAAGGAAAATTCTTGCCACACGGGATTTATGGGCATACAGAAAGGATAACTTTCTACCGTAATGTTTACTGTTTTTCAAATCACATTGAGATGTTTTCATGATTACTTAAATATCACCTCGAGCAAGGCATAATACAGCTCCTCTAATCTGTATTAAAATATAGGTAACTTACAGGGCCGCATATTAGAAAGAATTTTCTTATCCAGGCTCCCCTAATATTATTCCTATGGAAATTTCGTACCACTCGGGACTTAGAGACCATAAAGATATGACAGACTGCTACGTCAATCTTTACTATGTTTTCTAGATCACATTGGAGATGGTTGCATGATTACTTGAAGGGGGCATAACGCAAGGCCTTATTTTACTGACACAAAACTGAAACCAAATGTAGATTTCTTACACTGCTGATATTAGAAAGAATCTTCTTCTGCAGCTTCCCGTAATGCTATCATTAAGGAAATTTCATACCACACGAGATTTAGTGTGCATACAGAAAGGATAACTTTCTAATGAAAAGTTTACTGTATTCGAAATCACATTGAGATGGAATCATGATTTCTTAAATATTACCTCCAGGAATGCATAATACAATTCCACAAAACTGAATCCAAATATAGGTAACTTACACAGCGGATATTAGAAGGAATTTTTTTCTCCAGACTCCACTAATATTATTCCTAAGGAATTTCGTACCACACGGGATTTACAGTGCATAAAGTGAGGACAGCCTTCTACTTCAATCTTTACTATGTTTCGATATCACATTGTAAATGGTTGCATGTTTACTTAAATAGCACATCCAGAAATTCCTTATTCTGCTTAACTAAGCTCAGTCCAAACGCAGGTTGCTTACACTGCTTATATTAGATAGAATCTCCATATGAAGCTTCCCCTAACACTATTGGTAAGGAAATTTCGTTCCACACGGGGTTTCGAGTGCATACAGAAGGGACAACTTTCTACTGCATTGTTTACCCTTTTTGTAATCACATTCTAGTTGGTTTCATGATTACTTAAATATCACCCCCAGCAAGGCCTAATACTACTCCACTAAACTGATTCCAAATAAAGGTAACTTTCCTGGCAGATATTAGGAAGAATATTCTTTTCCAGGCACCCATAATATTATTCTAAGGAAATTTCTTACCACACGGGATTTAGGGAGCGTATAGTGAAGACAGCCTTCTCCTGCCATCTTTACTATGTTGTCGATATCACATTGGAGATGCTTGCATGATTACATTCATGGGACATGACACAAGGCATTATTTTAGTGAAACTAAATTGAATTCAAATGTAGGTTTCTAACATTGCTGATATTAGAAAGAATCTTCTTCTGTAGCTTCCTCTAATGCTACTGCTATGGCAATTTTGTATCACACGGGATTTAGAGTGTATACAGAAAGGACAACTTTCTACTGCAATGTTTAATATGTTTTCAATATCACATTGGAGATGGATGAATGATTACCTAAATAACACATCCAGCAAGGCCTTATTCTATTGCACTAATCTTAATCCAAATGTACATATGTTACATGGCTGATATTAGAGAGAATATTCTTATGTAGCTTCCCCTTATGCTTTTGCTAAGGAAAATTCTTGCCACACGGGATTTATGTGCATACAGAAAGTATAACTTTCTACCGTATTGTTTACTGTTTTTCAAATCACATTGAGATGGTTTCATGATTACTTAAATAGCACACCCTGAAATTCCTTATTCTACTCAACTAAGTGAATCAAAATGTAGGTTGCTTACACTGCTCATATTAGAAGGAATCTTCTTCTGAAGTTTCCCCTAATGCTATTGCTATGGAAATTTCGTACCACAGGGGAATTAGACTGCATTCAGAAAGGACAAATTTCTACTGAATATTAATAGGTTTTCGATAATCACATTTGAGATTTTTGCATGATTAGTTAAAAAGCACATCCAAAAATGCCTTATTCTACTCCACCAAACTGAATCCAAATGTAGGTATCCTACATGGCAGATATTAGAAAGAATCTTCTTCTCCAGGCTGCACTTTTATTTTTCTTAAAAAATTTCGTACCACCCGGGATTTAGAGACCATACAGATATGACAGACTGCTACGTCAATCTTTATTATGTTTTCTAGATCACATTAGAGATGGTAGCATGATTACTTGGATCGGCATGGTGCAAGGCCTTATTTTACTGTAACTAAACTGAATTCGAATGTAGGTTTCTTCCATTGATGATATTAGAAAGAATCTTCTGCAGTTTCCCCCAAACCTATTGCTCAGGAAATTTCGTACCACACGGAATTTAGAGTGCATATAGTGAGGAGAGCCTTCTTCTGCCATTTTTAATTTGTTTTCGATATCACATTTTAGATGCTTACATCATTACTTGAAGGGGGCATAACGCAAGGCCTTATTTTTCTGACCCTAAACTGAATCCAAATGTAGGTTTCTTACACTGCTGATATTAGAAAGAATCTTCTGCAGCTTCCCGCAATGCTATCATTAAGGAAATTTCGTACCACTCGATATTTAGTGTGCATACAGAAAGGATAACTTTCTAATGAAATGTTTACAGTATTCGAAATCACATTGAGATGGTATCAAGATTACTTAAATGTCACCTCCAGGAAGGCCTAATACAATTCCAATAAACTGAATCCAAATATAGGTAACTTACACAGTGGATATTAGAAGGAATTTTCTTCTCCAGACTCCACTAATATTATTCCTAAGGAATTTCGTACCACAGGGGATTTCCAGTGCATAGAGAGAGGACAGCCTTCTACTGCAATCTTTACTATGTTTCGATATCACATTGGAAATACTCCTTGATTACTTAAATAGCACATCCAGAAATTCCCTATTCTACTCAACTGAACTGAATCTAAATGTAGTTTGCTTACACTGCTCATATTAGAAGGAATCTTCTTCTGAAGCTTCTCTTAATGCTATTGCTTTAGAAAGTTCGTCCCGTACGGTATTTAGAGTCCATAAAATAATGACAGCATGCCACTTCAATCCTTACATTGTTTTCCATGTCACATTTTAGATGGTTGCAGGAACACGTAAATATCACAACAAGGAAGTCTTTATTCGACCCCTCCAAACTGAATTCATATGTAGGTTTCTTACATTCCTGATATTAGAAAAAACCTTCTTTTGCAGCTTCCCCCAATGCTTTTGCTAAGTAAATTACGTACCACACGGATTTACAGTGCATACAATGAGGACTGCCTTCTACTGCAATCTTTTTCTATGTTTCCATATCACATTGGATATGGTTGCATGATTACTTAAATAGCACATCCAGAAATTCCATATTCTGCTTAAGGAAGATCAATACAAATGTAGATTGCTTTCACTGCTTATATTAGATAGAATCTCCATATGAAGCTTCCCCTAATACTATTGATAAGGAATTTTCGTTCCACACGGGATTTCGAGTGCATACAGAAAGGAAAATTTATACTGCAATGTTTACCCTTTTCGTAATCACATTGGAGATGGTTTAATGATTACTTAAATATCACCCCTAGCAAGGCCTAATACTACTCCACTAAACTGATTCCAAATACAGGTAACTTTCCTGGCAGATATTAGGAAGAATTTTCTTCTCCACGAACCCCTAATATTATTCAAAGGAAATTTCTTACCACACGGGATTTAGGGAGCGTATAGTGAAGACAGCCTTCTACTGCCGTCTTTACTTTGTTGTCGATATCACATTGGAGATGGTTGCATCATTACATTCATGGGACATGCCGCAAGGCATTATTTTAGTGAAACTAAATTCAATTTAAATGCAGGTTTCTAACATTGCTGATATTAGAAAGAATCTTCTTCTGCAGCGTCCTCCAATGCTACTGCTATGGAAATTTTGTATCACACGGGATTTAGAGTGCATACAGAAAGGACAACTTTCTTCTCCAATGTTTAATAGGTTTTCGATATCACATTGGAGATGGTTGAATGATGACCTAAATAGCACATCCAGCAAGGCCTTATTCTATTGCACTAATCTTAATCCAAATGTACGTATCTTACATGGCAGATATTAGAAAGAATCTTCTTATGAAGCTTCCCCTAAAGCTATTGCTAAGGAAAATTCTTGCCACACGGGATTTATGTGCATACAGAAAGGATAACTTTCTACTGTAATGTTTACTGTTTTTCAAATCACATTGAGATGGTTTCATGATTCCTTACATATCACCTCGAGCAAGGCCTAATACAGCTCCACTAATCTGAATGAAAATATAGGTAACTTACAGGGCCGGATATTAGAAAGAATTTTCTTATCGAGGCTCCCCTAATTTTATTCCTAAGGAAATTTCGTACCACACGGGATTTAGGGTCCATACAGAGATGACAGACTGCTACGTCAAAATTTTCTATGTTTTCTAGATCACATTGGAGATGGTAGCATGATTACTTGAATCGGGCATGGCACAAGGCCTTTTTTTAATGTAACTAAACTGAATTCGAATGTAGGTTTTTACATTGATGATATTAGAAAGAATCTTCTGCAGTTTCCCCCAAACCTATTGCTCAGGAAACTTGGTACCACACCGAATTTAGAGTGCATATAGTAAGGAGAGAGTTATACTGCCATTTTTAATTTGTTTTCGATATCACATTGGAGATGGTTGCATGATTACATGAAGGGGGCATAACGCAAGGCTTTATTATACTGACACTAAACTGAATCCAAATGTAGGTTTCTTACACTGTTGATATTATAAAGAAACTTCTTCTGCAGCTTCCCGTAATGCTATCATTAAGGAAATTTCATACCATACGAGATTTTGTGTGCATACAGAAAGGATAAATTTCTAATGAAATGTTTACTGTATTCGAAATCGCATTGAGATGGTATCATGATTACTTAAATATCACCTCCAGGAAGGCCTAATAACATTCGACTAAACTGAAACCAAATATAGGTAACTTACACAGCGCATATTAGAAGGAATTTTCTGATCCTGACTCCACTAGTATTATTCCTAAGGAATTTCTTACCACACAGGATTTACAGTGCATAGAGTGAGGACAGCCTTCTACTGCAATCTTTACTATGTTTCGATATCACATTGGAAATACTCCATGATTACTTAAATAGCACATCCAGAAATTCCTTATTCTTCTCAACTAAACTGAATCTAAATGTAGGTGGCTTACACTGCTCATATTAGAAGGAATCTTCTTCTGAAGCTTCTCCTAATGCTATTGCTTAAGAAAATTCGTGCCGTACGGTAGTTAGAGTCCATGCAATAAGGACAGCATGTTACTTCAATCTTTACATTGTTTTCCATGTCACATTATAGATGGTTGCATGAGCACGTAAATCTCACAACAAGGAAGTCTTTTTTCGACTCCTCCAAAATGAATTCAAATGTAGGTTTCTTACATAGCTGATATTAGAAAAAACCTTCTTTTGCAGCTTCCCCCAGTGCTTTTGCTAAGGAAATTCCGTACCACTCGGATTTACAGTTCATAGAATGAGGACCGCCTTCTACTGCAATCTTTTTCTATTTTACGATATCACATTGGAAATGGTTGCATGAACACTTAAATAGCACATCCAGAAATTACTTATTCGGCTTAAGTAAGCTCAATCCAAATGTAGGTTGCTTACACTGCTTATATTAGATAGAATCTCCTTATGAAACTTCCCCTACTACTGTTGACATGGAAATTTCGTTCCACACGGGATTTAGAATTCATATATGGAGGACAGCTTTCTATTGCAATTTTACAGTTTTCCATATCACATTGGAGATGGTAGCATAATTACTTGAATGGGAGAACCCGCAAGGCCTTTTTTACTGAAACTAAACTGAATCCAAATGTAGGTTTCTAACATTGCTGATATTAGAAAGAATCTTCTTCTGCAGCTTCCTCCAATTCTATTCCTAAGGAAATATCTTACCACACGGGATTTAGAGTGCATAGAGTGAGGACAGCTTTCTACTACAATCTTTACTACGTTTCGATGTCACATTGGAGATGTTTGCATGATTACTTAAATAGCACACCCTGAAATTCCTTATTCTACTGAACTAAAGTGAATCAAAATGTAGGTTGCTTACACTGCTCATATTAGAAGGTATCTTCTTCTGAAGTTTCCCCTAATGCTATTGCTATGGAAATTTCGTACCACACGATATTTAGACTGCATACAGAAAGGACAAATTTCTACTGAATGTTAATATGTTTTCGATAATCACATTGGAGATTTTTGCATGATTAGTTAAATAGCACATCCAACAATGCCTTATTCTACACCACCAAGCTGAATCCAAATGTAGGTATCTTACATGGCAGATATTAGAAAGAATCTTCATCTCCAGGCTGCCCTAATATATTTCCTAAGGAAATTTCGTACCACCTGGGATTTAGAGACCATACAGATATGACAGACTGCTGCGTCAATCTTCACTATTTTTCTAGATCACATTGGAAAAGGTAGCATGATAACTTGAATCGGGCATGGCGCAAGGCCTTATTTTACTGTAAATAAACTGAATTCGAATGTAGATATCTTACATTTATGATATTAGAAAGAATCTTCTGCAGTTTCCTCCAAACCTATTGCTCAGGTAATTTCGTACCACACGGAATTTAGAGGGCATATAGTGAGGAGAGCCTTCTACTGCCGTTTTAAATTTGTTTTCGATGTCACTGGAGATGGTTGCATGATTACTTGAAGGGGACATAACGCAAGGCCTTATTTTACTGACAATAAACTGAATCCAAATGTAGGTTTCTTACACTGCTGATATTAGAAAGAATCTTCTTCTGCAGCTTCCCGTAATGCTATCATTCAGGAAATTTCGTACCACCCGAGATTTAGTGTGCATACAGAAAGGATAACTTTCTAATGAAATGTTTACTGTATTCGAAATCACATTGAGATGGTATCATGATTACTTAAATATTACCTCCAGGAAGTCATAATACAAGTCCACTAAACTGAATCCAAATATAGGTAACTTACCAGCGGATATTAGAAGGAATTTTCTTCTCCAGACTCCACTAATATTATTCTAAGGAATTTCGTACCACATGGGATTTACAGTGCATAGACTGAGGACAGTCTTCTACTGCAATCCTTACGATGTTTCGCTATCACATTGGAAATACTCCATGATTACTTAAATAGCACATCCAGAAATTCCTTATTCTACTCAACTAAACTGAATCTAAATGTAGGTTGCTTACACTGCTCATATTGGAAGGAATCTTCTTCTGAAGGTTCCCCTAATGCTATTGCTTAGACAATTCGTGCTGAACGGTATTTGAGTCCACACAATAATGAGAGCATGCTACTTCTAACTTTACATTTTTTTCCATGTCACATTGTAGATGGTTGCATGAACACGTAAATATCACAACAAGGAAGTCTTTTTTCGACCCCTCCAAACTGAATTCAAATGTAGGTTTCTTACATTGCTGATATTAGGAAAAACATTCTTTTGCAGCTTCCCCCAATGTTTTGCTAAGGAAATTATGTACCACACGGATTTACAGTGCATAGAATGAACACAGCCTTCTACTGCAATCTTTTTCTATGTTTCGATATCACATTGGAAATGGCTGCACGTTTACTTAAATGGCACATCCAGAAATTCCTTATTCTGCTTAACTAAGCGCAATCCAAATGCAGGTTGCTTACAGTGCTTATATAAGATATAATCTCCTTATGAAGCATCCCCTAATACTATTGATAAGGAAATTTCGTTCCACACGGGATATCGAGTGCATACAGATGGGACAACTTTCTACTGCAATGTTTACCCTTTTCGTAATCACATTGGAGATGGTTTCATGATTACTAAAATATCAACCCCAGCAAGGCCTAATACTACTCCACTAAACTGATTCCAAATATAGGTAACTTTCCTGCCAGATATTAGGAAGAATTTTCTTCTCCAGGCACCCCTAATATTATTCTAAGGAAATTTCTTACCACACGGGATTTAGGTAGCGTATAGTGAAGAAGCCTTCCACTGCCATCTTTACTATGTTGTTGATATCACATTGGAGATGGTTGCATGATTACATTCATGGGACATGCCGCAAAGCTTTATTTTAGTGAAACTAAAATGAATTCAAATGTAGGTTTCTAACATTGCTGATATTAGAAAGAATCTTCTTCTGCAGCTTCTTCCAAAGCTACTGCTCTGGAAATTTCGTATCACACGGGATTTAGAGTGCATACAGAAAGGACAACTTTCTACTGCAATGTTTAATGTGTTTTCGATATCACATTGGAGATGGTTGAATGATTACCTAAATAGCACATCCAGCAAGGCCGTATTCTATTGCACTAATCTTAATCCAAATGTACGTATCTTACATGGCAGATATTAGAAAGAATCTTCCTATGAAGCTTCCCCTAATGCTATTGCTAAGGAAAATTCTTGCCACACGGGATTTATGGGCATACAGAAAGGATAACTTTCTCCCGTAATATTTACTGTTTTTCAAATCACATTGAGATGGTTTCCTGATTACTTATATATCACCTCGAGCAAGGCATAATACAGCTCCTCTAATCTGTATGAAAATATAGGTAACTTACAGGGCCGGATATTAGAAAGATTTTTCTTATCTAGGCTCCCCTAATGGTATTCCTATGGAAATTTCGTACCACTCGGGACTTAGAGACCATACAGATATGACAGACTGCTACGTCAATCTTTACTATGTTTTCTAGATCACATTGGAGATGGTTGCGTGATTACTTGAAGGGGACATAACGCAAGGCCTTATTTTACTGACACAAAACTGAACCCAAATGTAGATTTCTTACACTGCTGATATTAGAAAGAATCTTCTTCTGCAGCTTCCCGTAATGCTATCATTTAAGAAATTTCATACCACACGAGATTCAGTGTGCATACAGAAAGGATAACTTTCTAATGAAATGCTTACGGTATTCGAAATCACAATGAGATGGTATCATGATTACTTAAATATAACCTCCAGGAAGGCCTAATACAATTCCACTAAACTGAACCCAAATATAGGTAACTTACACAGCGGATATTAGAAGGAATTTTCTTCTCCAGACTCCACTAATATTATTCCTAAGGAATTTCGTACCACACGGGATTTACAGTGCATAGAGTGAGGACAGCCTTCTACTTCAATCTTTACTATGTTTCGATATCACATTGTAAATGGTTGCATGTTTACTTAAATAGCACATGCAGAAATTCCTTATTCTGCTTAACTAAGCTCAGTCCAAATGCAGGTTGCTTTCACTGCTTATATTAGATAGAATCTCCTTATGAATCTTCCCCTAACACTATTCGTAAGGAAATTTCGTTCCACACGGGGTTTCGAGTGTATACAGAAGGGACAACTTTCTACTGCAATGTTTACCCTTTTCGTAATCACATTGGAGATGGTTTCATGATTACTTAAATATCACCCCCAGCAAGGCCTAATACTACTACACTAAACTGATTCCAAATATAGGTAACTTTTCTGGCAGATATTAGGAAGAATTTTCTTCTCCAGGCACCCTAATATTATTCTAAGGAAATTTCTTACCACACGGGATTTAGGGACCGTATAGTGAAGACAGCCTTCTCCTGCCATCTTTACAATGTTGTCGATATCACATTGGAGATGGTTGCATGATTACATTCATGGGACATGCCACAATGCATTATTTTAGTGAAACTTAATTGAATTCAAATGTAGGATTCTAACATTGCTGATATTAGAAAGAATCTTCTTCTGCCGCTTCCTCCAGTGCTACTGCTATGGAAATTTCGTATCACACTGGCTTTAGAGTGCATACAGAAAGGACAACTTTCTACTGCAATGTTTAATATGTTTTCCATATCACATTGGAGATGGTTGAATGATTACCTAAACAGCACATGCAGCAAGGCCTTATTCTATTGCACTAATCTTAATCCAAATGTACGTATCTTACATGGCAGATATTAGAAAGAATCTTCTTATGAAGCTTCCCCTAATGCATTGCTAAGGAAAATTCTTGCCACAGGGGATTTATGTGCATACAGAAAGGATAACTTTCTACTGTAATGTTTACTGTTTTTCAAGTCACATTGAGATGTTTTCATGATTACTTACATATCACCTAGAGCAAGGCCTAATACAGCTCCACTAATCTGAATGAAAATATAGGTAACTTACAGGGACGGATATTATAAAGAACTTTCTTATCCAGGCACCCCTAATGTTATTCCTAAGGAAATTTCGTACCACACGGGATTTAGAGTCCATACAGAGCTGACAGCCTGCTACTTCAATCTTTACACAGTTTTCCATATCACATTGTAGATGGTTGCATGAAAACGTAAATAACACAGCAAGGAAGTCTTTTTTCGACCCCAGCCAAGTGAATCCAAATGCAGGTTTCTTACATTGCTGGTATTAGAATGATTCTTCTTCTGCAGCTTCCCCTAATGCCATGGTTAGGGAAATTTCGCACCACATGGGATTTAGATTACATATATGGAGGACAGCTTTCTATTACAATTTTACAGTTTTACATATCACATTGGATATAGTAGCATAATTTCTTGAATGGGACAACCCGCAATGCCTTATTTTACTGAAACTAAACTGAATCCAAATGTAGGTTTCTAACATTGCTGATATTAGAAAGAATTTTCTTCTGCAGCTTCCTCCAATGCTATTCCTAAGGAAATATCTTACCACACGGGATTTAGAGTGCAAAAGTGAGGACAGCCTTCTACTGCAATCTTTACTACGTTTCGATATCACATTGGAGATGGTTGCATGATTACTTAAATAGCACACCCTGAAATTCCTTATTCTACTGAACTAAAGTGCATCAAAATGTACGTTGCTTACAATGCTCATATTAGAAGGAATTTTCTGAATTTTCCCCTAATGCTATTGCTATGGACATTTCGTACCACACGGGATTTAGACTGCATATAGTAAGGACAAATTTCTACTGAATGTTAATATGTTTTCGATAATCACATTGGAGATTTTTGCATGATTAGTTAAATAGCACATCCAACAATGCCTTATTCTACACCACCAAGCTGAATCCAAATGTAGGTATCTTACATGGCAGATATTAGAAAGAATCTTCATCTCCAGGCTGCCCTAATATATTTCCTAAGGAAATTTCGTACCACCTGGGATTTAGAGACCATACAGGTATGACAGACTGCTGCGTCAATCTTCACTATTTTTCTAGATCACATTGGAAATGGTAGCATGATAACTTGAATCGGGCATGGCGCAAGGCCTTATTTTACTGTAACTAAACTGAATTCGAATGTAGGGATCTTACATTTATGATATTAGAAAGAATCTTCTGCAGTTTCCTCCAAACCTATTGCTCAGGTAATTTCGTACCACATGGAATTTAGAGGGCATATAGTGAGGAGAGCCTTCTACTGCCATTTTTAATTTGTTTTCGATGTCCCTTGAGATGGTTGCATGATTACTTGAAGGGGGCATAACGCAAGGCCTTATTTTACTGACACTAAACTGAATCCAAATGTAGGTTTCTTACACTTCTGATATTAGAAAGAATCTTCTTCTGCAGCTTCCCGTAATGCTATCATTCAGGAAATTTCGTACCACCCGAGATTTAGTGTGCATACAGAAAGGATAACTTTCTAATGAAATGTTTACTGTATTCGAAATCACATTGAGATGGTATCATGATTACTTAAATATTACCTCCAGGAAGGCATAATACAATTCCACTAAACTGAATCCAAATATAGGTAACTTACCAGCAGATATTAGAAAGAATTTTCTTCTCCAGACTCCACTAATATTATTCTAAGGAACTTCGTACCACATGTGATTTACAGTGCATAGACTGAGGACAGCCTTCTACTGCAATCCTTACGATGTTTCGATATCACATGGGAAATACTCCATGATTACTTAAATAGCACATCCAGAAATTCCTTATTCTACTCAACTAAACTGAATCTAAATATAGGTTGCTTACACTGCTCATATAGGAAGGAATCTTCTTCTGAAGTTTCCCCTAATGCTATTGCTTAGACAATTCGTGCTCTATGGTATTTAGAGTCCACACAATAATGAGAGCATGCTACTTCTAACTTTACATATTTTTCCATGTCACATTGTAGATGGTTGCATGAACACGTAAATATCACAACAAGGAAGTCTTTTTCGACCCCTCCAAACTGAATTCAAATGTAGGTTTCTTACATTGCTGATATTAGGAAAAACTTTCTTTTGCAGCTTCCCCCAATGCTTTTGCTAAGGAAATTACGTACCACACGGATTTACAGTGCATAGAATGAACACAGCCTTCTACTGCAATCTTTTTCTATGTTTCGATATCACATTGGAAATGGCTGCACGTTTACTTAAATGGCACATCCAGAAATTCCTTATTCTGCTTAACTAAGCGCAATCCAAATGCAGGTTGCTTACAGTGCTTATATAAGATATAATCTCCTTATGAAGCATCCCCTAATACTATTGATAAGGAAATTTCGTTCCACATGGGATTTCGAGTGCATACAGATGGGACAACTTTCTACTGCAATGTTTACCCTTTTCGTAATCACATTGGAGATGGTTTCATGATTACTAAAATATCAACCCCAGCAAGGCCTAATACTACTCCAATAAACTGATTCCAAATATAGGTAACTTTCCTGCCAGATATTAAGAAGAATTTTCTTCTCCAGGCATCCCTAATATTATTCTAAGGAAATTTCTTACCACACGGGATTTAGGGAGCGTATAGTGAAGACAGCCTTCCACTGCCATCTTTACTATGTTGTTGATATCACATTGGAGATGGTTGCATGATTACATTCATGGGACATGCCGCAAAGCTTTATTTTAGTGAAACTAAATTGAATTCAAATGTAGGTTTCTAACATTGCTGATATTAGAAAGAATCTTCTTCTGCAGCTTCTTCGAAAGCTACTGCTCTGGAAATTTCGTATCACACGGGACTTAGAGTGCATACAGAAAGGACAACTTTCTACTGCTATGTTTAATATGTTTTTGATATCACATTGGAGATGGTTGAATGATTACCTAAATAGCACATCCAGCAAGGCCGTATTCTATTGCACTAATCTTAATCCAAATGTACGTATCTTACATGGCAGATATTAGAAAGAATCTTCTTATGAAGCTTCCCCTAATGTTATTGCTAAGGAAAATTCTTGCCACACGGGATTTATGTGCATACAGAAGTATAACTTTCAACCGTAATGTTTACTGTTTTTCAAATCACATTGAGATGGTTTCATGATTACTTAAATATCACATCGAGCAAGGCATCATACAGCTCCTCTAATCTCTATGAAAATATAGGTAATTTACAGGGCCGGATATTAGAAAGAATTTTCTTATCCAGGCTCCCCTAATGTTATTCCTATGGAAATTTCGTACCACTCGGGACTTAGAGACCATACAGATATGACAGACTGCTACGTCAATCTTTACTATGTTTTCTAGATCACATTGGAGATGGTTGCATGATTACTTGAAGGGGGCATAACGCAAGGCCTTATATTACTGACACAAAACTGAACCCAAATGTAGATTTCTTACACTGCTGATATTAGAAAGAATCTTCTTCTGCAGCTTCCCGTAATGCTATCATTAAGGAAATTTCATACCACACGAGATTTAGTGTGCATACAGAAAGGATAACTTTCTAATGAAATGCTTACGGTATTCGAAATCACAATGAGATGGTATCATGATTACTTAAATATAACCTCCAGGAAGGCCTAATACAATTCCACTAAACTGAACCCAAATATAGGTAACTTACACAGCGGATATTAGAAGGAATTTTCTTCTCCAGACTCCACTATTATTATTCCTAAGGAATTTCGTACCACACGGATTTACAGTGCATAGAGTGAGGGCAGCCTTCTACTTCAATCTTTACTATGTTTCGATATCACATTGTAAATGGTTGCATGGTTACTTAAATAGCACATACAGAAATTCCTTATTCTGCTTAACTAAGCTCAGTCCAAATGCAGGTTGCTTACACTGCTTATATTAGATAGAATCTCCTTATGAAGCTTCCCCTAACACTATTGGTAAGGAAATTTCGTTCCACACAGAGTTTCGAGTGCATACAGAAGGGACAACTTTCTTCTACAATGTTTACCCTTTTTGTAATCACATTGGAGATGGTTTCATGATTACTTAAATATCACCCCCAGCAAGGCCTAATACTACTCCACTAAACTGATTCCAAATATAGGTAACTTTCCTGCCAGATATTAGGAAGAATTTTCTTCTCCAGGCACCCTAATATTATTCTAAGGAAATTTCTTACCACACGGGATTTAGGGAGCATATAGTGAAGACAGCCTTCTCCTGCCATCTTTACTATGTTGTCGATATCACATTGGAGATGGTTGCATGATTACATTCATGGGACATGCCACAAGGCATTATTTTAGTGAAACTTAATAGAATTCAAATGTAGGTTTCTAACATTGCTGATATTAGAAAGAATCTTCTTCTGCCGCTTCCTCCAATGCTACTGCTATGGAAATTTCGTATCACACTGGCTTTAGAGTGCATACAGAAAGGACAACTTTCTACTGCAATGTTTAATATGTTTTCGATATCACATTGGAGATGGTTGAATGATTACCTAAATAGCACATGCAGCAAGGCCTTATTCTATTGCACTAATCTTAATCCAAATGTACGTATCTTACATGGCAGATATTAGAAAGAATCTTCTTATGAAGCTTCCCCTAATGCATTGCTAAGGAAAATTCTTGCCACATGGGATTTATGTGCATACAGAAAGGATAACTTTCTACTGCAATGTTTACTGTTTTTCAAATCACATTGAGATGGTTTCATGATTACTTACATATCACCTCGAGCAAGGCCTAATACAGCTCCACTAATCTGAATGAAAATATAGGTAACTTACAGGGACGGATATTATAAAGAACTTTCTTATCCAGGCACCCCTAATGTTATTCCTAAGGAAATTTCGTACCACACGGGATTTAGAGTCCATAGAGAGATGACAGCCTGCTACTTCAATCTTTACACAGTTTTCCATATCACATTGTAGATGGTTGCATGAAAACGTAAATAACACAGCAAGGAAGATTTTTTTCGACCCCAGCAAAGTGAATCCAAATGCAGGTTTCTTACATTGCTGGTATTAGAATGATTCTTCTTCTGCAGCTTCCCCTAATGCCATGGTTAGGGAAATTTCGCACCACATGGGATTTAGATTACATATATGGAGGACAGCTTTCTATTGCAATTTTACAGTTTTACATATCACATTGGATATGGTAGCATAATTACTTGAATGGGACAACCCGCAAGGCCTTATTTTACTGAAACTAAACTGAATCCAAATGTAGGTTTCTAAAATTGCTGATATTAGAAAGAATCTTCTTCTGCAGCTTCCTCCAATGCTATTCCTAAGGAAATATCTTACCACACGGGATTTAGAGTGCAAAAGTGAGGACAGCCTTCTACTGCAATCTTTACTACGTTTCGATATCACATTGGAGATGGTTGCATGATTACTTAAATAGAACACCCTGAAATTCCTTATTCTACTCAAGTAAAGTGAATCAAAATGTAGGTTGCTTACACTGCTCATATTAGATGGAATCTTCTTCTGAAATTTCCCTTAATGCTATTGCTATGGAAATTTCGTACCACACGGTATTTAGACTGCATACAGAAAGGACAAATTTCTACTGAATGTTAATATGTTTTCGATAATCACATTGGAGATTTTTGCATGATTAGTTAAATAGCACATCCAACAATGCCTTATTCTACACCACCAAGCTGAATCCAAATGTATGTATCTTAAATAGCAATTATTAGAGAAAGAATCTTCTTCTCCAAGCTGCCCTAATATTTTTCCTAAGGAAATTTCGTACCACCCGGGATTTAGAGACAATACAGATATGACAGACTGCTACGTCAATCTTTACTATGTTTTCTAGATCACCTTGTAGATGATAGCATGATTTCTTGAATCGGGCATGGCGCAAGGCCTTATTTTACTGTAACTAAACTGAATTCGAATGTAGTTTTCTTACTTTGATGATATTAGAAAGAATCTTCTGCAGTTTCCCCCAAACCTATTGCTCCGGAAATTTCGTACCACATGGAATTTAGAGTGCATATAGTGAGGAGAGCATTCTACTGCCATTTTTAATTTGTTTTAGGTATCACATTGGATATTGTTGCATGATTACTTGAAGGGGACATAACGCAAGGCCTTATTTTACTGACACTAAACTGAATCCAAATGTAGGTTTCTTACACTGCTGATATTAGAAAGAATCTTCCTCTGCATCTCCCGTAATGCTATCATTCAGGAAATTTCGTACCACACGAGATTTAGTGTGCATACAGAAAGGATAACTTTCTAATGAAATGTTTACTCTATTCGAAATCACATTGAGATGGTATAATGATTACTTAAATATCACCTCCAGGAAGGCCTAGTACAATTCCACTAACCTGAATCCAAATATATGGACCTTACACAGTGGATATTAGAAGGAATTTTCTTCTCCAGACTCCACTAATATTATTCCTAAGGAATTTCGTACCACACAGGATTTATAGTGCATAGAGAGAGGACAGCCTTCTACTTCAATCTTTACTATGTTTCGATATCACATTGGAAATACTCCATGATTACTTAAATAGCACATCCAGAAATTCCTTATTCCACTCAACTAAACTGAATTAAATGTGGGTTCCTTACACTGCTCATATTAGAGGGAATATTCTTCTGAAGCTTCCCCTAATGCTATTGCTTTAGAAAATTAGTGCCGTACGGTATTTAGAGTCCATACAATAATGACAGCATGCTACTTCAATCTTTACATTGTTTTCCATGTCACATTGTAGATGGTTGCATGAACACGTAAATATCACAACAAGGAAGTCTTTTTTCGACCCCTCCAAACTGAATTCAAATGTAGTTTTCTTACATTGCTGATATTAGGAAAAACTTTCTTTTGCAGGTTCCCCCAATGCTTTTGCTAAGGAAATTACGTACCACACGGATTTACAGTGCGTAGAATGAACACAGCCTTCTACTGCAATCTTTTTCTATGTTTAGATATCACATTAGAAATGGCTGCACGTTTACTTAAATGGCACATCCAGAAATTCCTTATTCTGCTTAACTAAGCGCAATCCAAATGCAGGTTGCTTACACTGCTTATATAAGATATAATCTCCTTATGAAGCATCCCCTAATACTATTGATAAGGAAATTTCGTTCCACACGGGATTTCGAGTGCATACAGATGGGACAACTTTCTACTGCAATGTTTACCCTTTTCGTAATCACATTGGAGATGGTTTCATGATTACTAAAATATCAACCCCAGCAAGGCCTAATACTATTCCACTAAACTGATTCCAAATATAGGTAACTTTCCTGCCAGATATTAGGAAGAATTTTCTTCTCCAGGCACCCCTAATATTATTCTAAGGAAATTTCTTACCACACGGGATTTAGGGAGCGTATAGTGAAGACAGCCTTCCACTGCCATGTTTACTATGTTGTTGATATCACATTGGAGATGGTTGCATGATTACATTCATGGGACATGCCGCAAAGCTTTATTTTAGTGAAACTAAATTGAATTCAAATGTAGGTTTCTAACATTGCTGATATTAGAAAGAATCTTCTTCTGCAGCTTCTTCGAAAGCCACTGCTCTGGAAATTTCGTATCACACGGGATTTAGAGTGCATACAGAAAGGACAACTTTCTACTGCAATGTTTAATATGTTTTCGATATCACATTGGAGATGGTTGAATGATTACCTAAATAGCACATGCAGCAAGGCCTTATTCTATTGCACTAATCTTAATCCAAATGTACGTATCTTACATGGCAGATATTAGAAAGAATCTTCTTATGAAGCTTCCCCTAATGCTATTGCTAAGGAAAATTCTTGCCACACGGGAATTATGGGCATACAGAAAGGATAACTTTCTACCGTAACGTTTACTGTTTTTCAAATCACATTGAGATGATTTCATGATTACTTAAATATCACTTCGAGCAAGGCATAATACAGCTCCTCTATTCTGTATGAAAATATAGGTAACTTACAGGGCCGGATATTAGAAAGAATTTTCTTATCCAGGCTCACCTAATGTTATTCCTATTGAAATTTCGTACCACTCGGGACTTAGAGACCATACAGATATGACAGACTGCTACGTCAATCTTTACTATGTTTTCTAGATCACATTGGAGATGGTTGCATGATTACTTGAAGGGGGCATAACGCAAGGCCTTATATTACTGACACAAAACTGAACCCAAATGTAGATTTCTTACACTGCTGATATTAGAAAGAATCTTCTTCTGCAGCTTCCCGTAATGCTATCATTAAGGAAATTTCATACCACACGAGATTTAGTGTGCATACAGAAAGGATAACTTTCTAATGAAATGTTTACTGTATTCAAAATCACAATGAGATGGTATAATGATTACTTAAATATAACCTCCAGGAAGGCCTAATACAATTCCACTAAACTGAACCCAAATATAGGTAACTTACACAGCGGATATTAGAAGGAATTTTCTTCTCCAGACTCCACTAATATTATTCCTAAGGAATTTCGTACCACACGGGATTTACAGTGCATAGAGTGAGGACAGCCTTCTACTTCAATCTTTACTATGTTTCGATATCACATTGTAAATGGTTGCATGTTTACTTAAATAGCACATCCAGAAATTCCTTATTCTGCTTAACTAAGCTCAGTCCAAATGCAGGTTGCTTACACTGCTTATATTAGATAGAATCTCCTTATGAAGCTTCCCCTCACACTATTGGTAAGGAAATTTCGTTCCACACGGGGTTTCGAGTGCATACAGAAGGGACAACTTTCTACTGCAATGTTTAACCTTTTCGTAATCACATTGGAGATGGTTTCATGATTACTTAAATATCATCCCCAGCAAGGCCTAATACTACTCCACTAAACTGATTCCAAATGTAGGTAACTTTCCTGGCAGATATTAGGAAGAATTTTCTTCTCCAGGCACCCCTAATATTATTCTAAGGAAATTTCTTACCACACGGGATTTAGGGAGCGTATAGTAAAGACTGCCTTCTACTGTCATCTTTACTATGTTGTCAATATCACATTGGAGATGGTTGCATGATTACATTCATGGGACCTGCCGCAATGCATTATTTTAATGAAACTAAATTGAATTCAAATGTAGGTTTCTAACATTGCTGATACTAGAAAGAATCTTCTTCTGCAGCTTCCTCCAATGCTAGTGCTATGGTAATTTCGTATCACACGGGATTTAGAGTGCATACACAAAGGACAACTTTCTACTGCAATGTTTAATATGTTTTCGATATCACACTGGAGATGGTTGAATGATTACCTAAATAACACATCCAGCAAGGCCTTATTCTATTGCAATAATCTTAATCCAAATCTACGTATCTTACATTGCAGATATTAGAAAGAATCTTCTTATGAAGGTTCCCCTAATGTTATTGCGAAGGAAAATTATTACCCATGGGACTTATGTGCATACAGAAAGGATAACTTTCTACTGTAATGTTTCCTGTTTTTCAAATCTCATTGAGATGGTTTCATGATTAATTTCATATCACCTCGAGCAAGGCCTAATACAGCTCCACTAATCTGAATGAAAATATAGGTAACTTACAGGGCAGGATATTAGAAAAAATTTTCTTATCCTGGCTCCCCTAATGTTATTTCTTAGGAAATTTCGTACCACACGGGATTTAGTGTGCATAGAGAAAGGATAATTTTCTAATGAAATGTTTACTGTATTTTAAATCGCATTGAGATCGTATCATGATTACTTAAATATCACCTCCAAGAAGGCCTAATACAATTCCACTAAACTGAATCCAAATATAGGTAACTTACACAGTGGATATTAGAAGGAATTTTCTTCCCCAGATTCCACTAATATAATTTCTAAGGAATTTCGTACCACACGGGAGATTGTGGAATTATTACCTAAATAGCACAGTGCATAGATTGAGGACAGCCTTATACTGCAATCTTTACTATGTTTCGATATCACATTGGAAATAGTCCATGATTACTTAAATAGCACATCCAGAAATTCCTTATTCTACTCAACTAAACTAAATCTAAATAAAGGTTGCTTACACTGCTCATATTAGAAGGAATATTCTGAAGCTTCCCCTAAAGCTATTGCTTTAGAAAATTCGTGCTGTACGGTATTTAGATTCCATACAATAATGACAGCATGCTACTTCAATCTTTACACAGTTTTCCATATCACATTGTAGATGGTTACATGAACATGTAAATAACACAGCAAGGAAGTCATTTTTCGACCCCAGCAAAGTTAATCCAAATGCGGGTTTCTTACATTGCTGGTATTAGAATGATTCTTCTTCTGCAGCTTCCCTTAATGCCATGATTAAGGAAATTTCGTACCACATGGGATTTAGATTGCACATATGGAGGACAGCTTTCTATTGCAATTTTACAGTTTTCCATATCACATTTGAGATGGTAGCATAATTACTTGAATGGGACAACCCGCAAGGTCTTATTTTACTGAAACTAAACTGAATCCAAATGTAGGTTTCTAACATGGCTGGTATTAGAAAGAATCTTCTTCTGCAGCTTCCTCCAATGCTATTCCTAAGGAAGTATCTTACCACGCGGGATTCAGAGTGCATATAGTGAGGACAGCCTTCTACTGCAAGCTTTACTATGTTTCGATATCACATTGGAGATGTTTGCATGATTACTTAAATAGCACACCCAGAAATTCCTTATTCTACTCAACTAAAGTGAATTAAAATGTAGGTTGCTTACACTGTTCATAGTAGAAGGAATCTTCTTCTGAAGTTTCCCCTAATGCTATTGCTATGGAAATTTCGTACCACACGGCATTTGGACTGCATACAGAAAGGACAAATTTGTACTGAATGTTAATATGTTTTCGATAATCACATTGGAGATTTTTGCATGATTAGTTAAATAGCACATCCAACAAGGCCTTATTCTACTCCACCAAACTGAATGCAAATGTAGGTATCTTACATGGCAGGTATTTGAAAGAATCTTCTTCTCCAGGCTGCCCTAATATTTTTCCTAAGGAAATTTCGTACCACCCGGAATTTAGAGAAAATACAGATATGACAGACTGCTACGACAATCTTTACTATGTTTTCTAGATCACATTGGAGATGGTAGCATGATTAGTTGAATCGGGCATGGCGCAAGGCCTTATTTAACTGTAAATAAACTGAATTCGAATGTAGGTTTCTTACATTGATGATATTAGAAAGATCTTCTGCAGTTTCCCCCAAACCTATTGCTCAGGAAATTTCGTACCACACGGAATTTATAGTGCATATAGTGAGGAGAGCCTTCTACTGCCATTTTTAATTGGATTTCGATGTCACACTGGAGATTGTTCCATGATTACTTGAAGGGGGCATAACGCAATGTCTTATGTTACTGACACTAAACTGAATCCAAATGTAGGTTCTTACACTGCTGATATTAGAATGAATCTTCTCTTCAGCTTCCCGTAACGCTATCATTATGGAAATTTCGTACCACACATGATTTAGTGTGCATACAGAAAGGATAATTTTCTAATGAAATGTTTACTGTATTCGAAATCACATTGCGATGGTATCATGATTACTTAAATATCACCTCCAGGAAGGCCTAATACAATTCCACTAAACTGAATCCAAATGTAGGTAACTTACACAGCATATATTAGAAGGAATATTCTTCTCCAGACTCCAATAATATTATTCCCAAGGCATTTCGTACCACCCGGGATTTACAGTGCATAAGGTGAGGACAGCCTTCTACTGGAATCATTACTATGTTTCGATATCACATTGGAAATACTCCATGATTACTTAAATAGCACATCCAGAAATTCCTTATTCTACTCAACTAAACTGAATCTAAATGTAGGTTGCTTACACTGCTCATATTAGAAGGAATCTTCTTCTGAAGCTTCCCCTAATGCTATTGCTATAGACAATTCATGCCGTACGGTATTTAGAGTCCTTGCAATAATGACAATATGCTACTTCTATCTTTACATTGTTTTCCATGTCACATTGTAGATGGTTGCATGAACACGTAAATATCACTACAAGGAAGTATTTTTTCGACCCCATCAAACTGGGTTCAAATGTAGGTTTCTTACATTGCTGATATTAGAAAAAAACCTTCTTTTGCTGCTTCCCCAAATACTTTTGCTAAGGAAATTACGTACCACACGGATTTACAGTGCATGGAATGAGGACAGCGTTCTACTGCATTCTTTTTCTATGTTTCCATATCACATTGGAAATGGTAGCATGATTATTTAAATAGCACATCCAGAAATTCCTTATTCTGTTTAAGTAAGCTCAATCCAAATGTAGTTTGCTTACACTGCTTACGTTAGATAGAATCTCCTTATGAAGCTTCGCCTAATCCTATTGATAAGGAAATTTCGTTCCACACAGGATTTCGAGTGCATACAGAAAGTACAACTTTCTACTGCAATGTTTACCCTTTTCGTAATCACATTGGAGATGGTTTAATGATTATTTAAATATGACTCCCAGCAAGGCCTAATACTACTCCACTAAACTGATTCCAAATATAGGTAAATTTCCTGGCAGATATTAGGAAGAATTGTCTTCTCCAGGCACCCCTAATAGTACTCTAAGGAAATTTCTTACCGCACGGGATTTAGGGAGCGTATAGTCAAGACAGCATTCTACTGCCATCTTTACTATGTTGTCGATATCACATTGGAGTTGGTTGCATGATTACTTTCATGGGACATGCCACAAAGCATTATTTATTGAAACTAAATTGAATTCAAATGTAAGTTTCTAACATTGCTGATATTAGAAAGAATCTTCTTATGCAGCTTCTTCCAATGCTACTGCTATGGAAATTTCGTATCACACGGCATTAAGAGTGCATGCAGAAAGGACAATTTTCTACTGCAATTTTTATGATGTTTTCGATATCACATTGGAGATGGTTGAATGATTAAATAAATAGCACATCCAGCAAGGCCTTATTCTATTGCACTAATCGTAATCCAAATGTACGTATCTTACATGGCAGATATTAGATAGAATCTTCTTATGAAGCTTCCCCTTATGCTATTGCTAAGGAAAATTCTTGCCACACGGGATTTATGTGCATACAGATAGGATAACTTTCTACTGTAATGTTTACCGTTTTTCAAATCACATTGAGATGGTTTCATGTTTACTTACATATCACCTCGAGCAAGGCCTAATACAGCTCCACTAATCTGAATGAAAATATAGGTAACTTACAGGTCCGGATATTAGAAAGAATTTTCTTATCCAGGCTCCCCTATTGTTGTTCCTAAGGAAATTTCGTACCACACGGGATTTAGAGTCCATATAGAGATGAGAGCCTGCTACATCAATCTTTACACAGTTTTCCATATCACATTGTAGATGGTTTCATGAACATGTAAATAACACAGCAAGGAATTGTTTTGGACCCAAGCAAAGTGAATCCAAATGCAGGTTTCTTACATTGCTGATATTGGAATGATTCTTCTTCTGCAGCTTCCCCTAATGCCATGGTTAAGGAAATTTCGTACCACATTAGATTTAGATTGCATATATGAAGGACAGGTTTGTATTGCAATTTTACAGTTTTACATACCACATTGGAGATGGTAACATAATTACTTGAATGGGACAACCCGCAAGGCCTTATTTTACTGAAACTAAACTGAATCCAACTGTAGGTTTCTAGCATTGCTACTATTAGAAAGAATCTTCTCCTGCAGCTTCCTCCATTTATATTCCTAAGGAAATATCTAACCACACGGGATTTAGAGTGCATAGAGTGAGGACAGCCTTCTACTGCAATCTTTACCTTGTTTCTATATCACATTGGAGATGGTTGCATGATTACTTAAATAACACACCCAGAAATTGCTTATTCTACTCAAGTAAAGTGAATCAAAATGTCGGTTCCTTACACTGCTCATATTAGAAGGAATCTTCTTCTGAAGTTTCCCCTAATGCTAATGCTATGGAAAGTTCGTAGCACACGGGATTTAGACTGCATACCGAAAGGACTAATTTCTACTGAATTTTAATATGTTTTCGATAATCACATTGGAGATTTTTGCATGATTAGTTAAATAGCACATCCAGCAAGGCCTTATTCTACTCCACAAAACTGAATCCAAATGTAGGTATCTTACATGGCAGATATTAGAAAGAATCTTCTTCTCAAGGCTGCCCTAATATTTTTCCTAAGGAAATTTCGTACCACCCGGGATTTAGAGAGCGTACAGATATGACGGACGGCTACGTCAATCTTTACTATGTTTCCTGATCATATTGGAGATGGTTACATGATTACTTGAATCGGGCATGGCGCAAGGTCTTTTTTTACTGTAACTAAACTGAATTCGAATGTAGGTTTCTTACATTGATGATATTAGAAAGAATCTTCTGCAGTTTACCCCAAACCTATTGCTCAGGAAATTTCGTACCACACGGAATTTAGAGTGCATACAGTGACTAGAGCTTTCTACTGCCATTTTTAATTCGTTTTCGATGTCACACTGGAGATGGTTGCATGATTACTTGAAGGGGGCATAACGCAAAGCCTTATTTTCCGACCCTAAACTGAATCCAAATGTAGGTTTCTTACACTGCTGATATTAGAAAGAATCTTCTTCTGCAGCTTCCCGTAATACTATCATTAAGGAAATTTTGTACCACACGATATTTAGTGTGCATACAGAAAGGATAACTTTCTAATGAAATGTTTACTGTATTCGAAATCACATTGCGATGGTATCATGATTACTTAAATATCACCTCCAGGAAGGCCTAATACAATTCCACTAAACTGAATCCAAATACACGTAACGTACACAGCTGATATTAGAAGGAATTTTCTTCTCCAGACTCCACTAATATTATTCCTAAGGAATTTCGTACCACACTGGATTTGCAGTGCATAGAGTGAGACAGCCTTCTACTGCAATCTTTACTATGTTTCGATATTACATTGGAAATACTCCATGATTACTTAAATAGCACATCCAGAAATTCCTTATTCTACTCAACTAAAGTGAATCAAAATGTAGGTTTCTTACACTGTTCATATTAGAAGGAATCTTCTTCTAAAATTTCCCCTAATTCGATAGCTATGGAAATTTCGTACCACAAGGGATTGAGACTGCAGAAAGAAGGACAACTTTCTACGGAATTTTAATATGTTTTCCATAATCACATTGGAGATTTTTGCTTGACCAATTAAATAGCACATACAACAAGGCCTTATTCTCCTCCACCAAACTGTATCATATTTAGGTATCTTATGTGGCAGATATTAGAAAGAACCTTCTTCTCCAAGCTCCCCTAAGGTTATTCCAAAGTAAATTTCGTACCGCACGGGATTTAGAGTCCATACAGAGATGACTGACTGGTACTTCAATCTTTAAAATGTCTTCCATATCAAATTGTAGATGGTTGCATGATCACATAATTATCATACCAAGGAATTCCTTTTTCGTCCCTTACAAACTGAATTCGAATGTAGGTTTCTTACATTGATGATATTAGAAAGAATCTTCTTCTGCTGTTTTCCCCAAACCTATGGCTCAGGAAATTTCATACCACACATCATTTAGACTGCGTATAGTGAGTACAGCCCTTTAATGCCATTTTAAATATTTTTTCAGTATCACATTGGAGATGGTTGCATGTTTCCTTGAAAGGGTATAATGCAAGGCCTTATTTTTCTGAAAATAAACTGAATCCAAACGGAGGTTTCTTACATTGCTGATATTAGAAAGAATCGTCTTCCTCAGCTTCCAATAATGCAATGGTTAATTAATTACGTACCATTCGGTATTAAGAGACCATATATTGAGGACAGGTTTCTACTGCAATCTTTACTATGTTTTCGATATCACATTGGATATGTTTGCATGATTATTTAAATAGCACTCCAGAAAATCCTTACTCTACTTAACTAAGGTCAATCCAAAAGTAGGTTGCTTACACTGCTTATATTAGAAAGAATCTTCTTATGATGCTTCCCCTAATGCTATTGCTAAGGAAATTTCGTACCACACGTGATTTAGAGTGCATACAGAAACGACAACTTTCTACTGCAATGTTTACAGTTTTCAAAATCACATTAGAGATGGTTTCATGCTTACTTAAATATCAACCCCAGCAAGGCCTAATACTACTCCATTAAACTGATACCAAATATAGGTAACTCCCAGCAGATATTAGAAACAATTTTCTTCTCCAGGCTCCCCTTTTGTTATTCCTTAGGAAATTTCATACCACACATGATTTTGAGCACATACAGAAAGGAAAACTTTCCACAGCAATGTTTATAATTTTCGAAATCACATTGGAGATGGTTTCATGATTACTTAAATAGCACATCCCGCAAGGCCTTATTCTACTCCACTAAACAGAATCCAAATGTAGGTATCTTAGATGGCAGATATTAGAAAGAACATTCTTCTCCAGGCTCTCCTAATATTATTCCTAAGGATATATCTTAACTCACGGGATTTAGAGAGCATATACTTAGGACAGCCTTCTACTGCCATCTTTACTATGTTGTCGATATCACATTGGAGATGGTTGCATGATTACTTTCATGGGACATTCCGCAAGGCATTATATTAGTGAAAATAAATTGAATTCAAATGTAGGTTTCTAACATTGCTGATATTAGAAAAAATCTTCTTCTGCAGCTCCCTCCAATGCTATTGCTAAGGAAATTTCGTACCACACGGATTTAGAGTTCATACAGAAAGGACAACATTCTACTGCAATGTTTAATGTGTTTTCGATATCACATTGGAGATGGTTGAATGATTACTTAAACAGCACATCCAGCAAGGCCTTATTCTATTGCACTAATCTAAATCCAAATGTAGGGATGTTACATGGCAGATATTAGAAAGAATCTCCTTATGAAGCTTCCCTTAATGCTATTGTTAAGGAAAATTCTTTCCACACGGGATTTACGTGCATACAAAAGGATAACGTTCTACTGCAATGTTTACTTTTTGAAATCACATTGAGATGTTTTAATGATTACTTAAATATCTCCTTGACCAAGGCCTAATACAGCTCCCCTAAACTGAATGAAAATATAGGTAACTTACATGCCGGATATTAGAAAGAATTTTCTTCTCCAGGCTCCCCTAATGTTATTCCTAAGGAAATATCCTACCACACGGGATATAGAGTCCATACAGAGATGACAGCCTGCTACTTCAATCTTTATATTGTTTTCCGTATCACGTTGCCGATGGTTGCATAAACACGTAAATATCACAGCAAGGAAGTCTTTTTCCAACCCCTCCAAACTGAATCCAAATGTATGTTATTACAATGTGGATATTAGAAAGAATCTTCTTCCTCAGCTTCCCATAATGCAATGGTTAAGGTAATTACGTACCATAAAGGACATAGAGAGCATATAGTGAGGAAAGACTTCTACTGCAACCTTTACTATGTTTTCGATATCACATTGGAGATGTTTGCATGATTACTTAAATAGCACATCCAGAAAACCCTTACTCTACTTAACTAAGGTCAATCCAAATATAGGTTGCTTACACTGCTTATATTAGAAAGAATCTTCTTATGATGCTTCCCCTAATGCTATTGCTAAGGAAATTTCGTACCACACGTGATTTAGAGTGCATACAGAAAGAACAACTTTCTACTGCAATGATTACTGTTTTTGAAATCACATTGAGATGTTTTCATGATTACTTAAATATCACCTTGAGCAAGGCCTAATACAACTCCACTAAACTGAATGAAAATATAGGTAACTTACAGGGCCGGATATAAGAAAGAATTTTCCTATCCAGGCTCCCCTAATGTTATTCCTATGGAAATTTCCTACCACACGGGATATAGTGTCCATACAGAGATTACAGCCTGCTATTTCAATCTTTACACAGTTTTCCATATCACATTGTAGATGGTTGCATGAACATGTAAATAACACAGCAAGGAAGTCTTTTTACGACCCCAGCAAAGTGAATCCAAAGGCAGGTTTCTTACATTGATGATATTAGAAAGAGTCTTCCTCTGCAGGTTCCTCCAATGCTATTGCTAAGGAAATTTCGTACCACACGGGATTTAGAGTGCATACACAGAGGACAAATTTGTACTGCAATGTTTAATATGTTTTTGATATCACATTGGACATGTTTAATGATTACTTAAATAGCACATCCAGCATGGCCTTATGCTACTGCACTAAACTAAGTACAAACGTAGGTATCTTACATGGCAGATATTAGAAAGAATCATCTTATGAAGCTTCCTGTTATGCTATTGCTATGTATATTCGTACCACACGGGATTTATGTGCATACAGAAAAGAATATTTTCTACTGGAATGTTTACTGTTTCCGAAATAACATTTAGATGGTTTCTTAATTACTTAAACAGCACATCTAGCAAGGCCTTATTCTACTCCACTAAACTGAATCAAAATGTATGTATCTCACATGGCAGATATTAGAAAGAACATTCTTCTCCAGGCTCCCCTAATATTATTCCTAAGGAAATTTCGTACCACACGTGATTTAGAGTGCATATAGTGAGGACCGCATTCAACTGCCTTTTTTAATTTGTTTTCAATATCATATTGGAGATGGTTGCATGTTTCTTTGAAGGGGTATAATGCAAGGCCTTATTTTACTGTAACTAAACTGAATCCAAATGGAGGTTTCTTACATTGCTGATATTAGAAAGAATCTTATTCTGCTGCTTCCCGTAATGCTATGGTTAAGGAACTTTCGGACCACACGGGATTTACAGTGTATATTGTGAGGACAGCCTTCAGTGCCATATATACTGTATTTCAATATCACATTGGAAATGGTTGCATGATTACTTTTTTAATATAATTTATTTTATTATCATTAATTTACAATTACATATGCAATATTACTATTCTTAAAATACCTCTTCATCGGGTCCCCCCCAACAACCCCATTACAGTCAACGTCCATCAGCATAGTGAGATGCTATAGAATCACTACTTCTCTTCTCTGAGTTGTACTGCCCTCCCCGTGCCCCCCCAACATTACATCTGCTAATCGTAATGCCCCTTTTTCTCTCTTATACCTCCCTTCCTGCACATTTTCCCCAGTCCCTTTCCCTTTGGTAACTATTAGTCCGTTCTTGGGTTCTGTGAGTCTGCTGCTGTTTTGTTCCTTCAGTATTTTTTCTTTGTTCTTATACTCCACATATGAGTGAAATCATTTGGTACTTGTCTTTTTCGGCTTGGCTTATTTCACTGAGCATAATACCCTCTAGCTCCATCCATGTTGTTGCAAATGGTAGGATTTGTTTTCTTCTTATGGCTGAATAATATTCCATTGTGTATATGTACCACATCTTCTTTATCCATTCATCTACTGATGGACACTTAGGTTGCTTCCATTTCCTGGCTATTGTAAATAGTGCTGCAATAAACATAGGGGTGCATCTGTCCTTTTCAAATTGGGCTGCTGCATTCTTAGGGTAAATTCCTAGGAGTGGAATTCCTGGGTCAAATGGTATTTCTATTTTGAGTTTTTTGAGGAACCTCCATACTGCTTTCCACAATGGTTGAACTAATTTGCAATCCCACCAGCAGTGTAGGAGGGTTCCCTTTTCTCCACATCCTCGCCAACATTTGTTGTTGTTTGTGTTTTGGATGTTGGCCATCCTCACTGGTGTGAGGTGATATCTCATTGTGGTTTTAATCTGCATTTCTCTGATGATTAGCGATGTGGAGCATCTTCTCATGTGCCTGTTGGCCATCTGAATTTCTTCTTTGGAGAAGTGTCTATTCATGTCCTCTGCCCATTTCTTAATTGGATTATTTGCTTTATGTTTTTTAAGGTTCATGAGTTCTTTATATATTTTGAATGTCAACCCTTTATCAGATACGTTTTTTATGAATGTATTCTCCCATACTGTAGGATGTGTTTTTGTTCTACTGATGGTGTCCTTTGCTGTACAGAAGCTTTTCAGCTTGATATAGTTCCAATTGTTCATTTTTGCTTTTGTTTCCCTTGCCCGGGGAGATATGTTCATGAAGAAGTTGCTCATGTTTATGTCCAAGAGAATTTTGCCTATGTTTTTTTCTAAGAGTTTTATCGTTTCAGGACTTACATTAACTCTTTGATCCACCTTGAGTTTACCTTTGTGTATGGGGCTAGACAGTAGTCCAGTTTCATTCTCTTACATGGAGCTGCCCAGTTTATTCCAACACCAGCTGCTGAAGAGGCTGTCATCTCCCCATTGTATATCCAAGGCACTTTTATCAAATATTAATTGTCTGTATATGTTTGGGCTATTGTTTGGATTTTCCATTCTGTTCCACTGCTCTGTGGGTCTGTTTTTGTTCCAATACGAAAGTGTCTTGATTACTGTGGCTTTGTAGTAGAGCTTGAAGTCAGGGAGCGTAATTCCCCCAGTTTTATTCCTCCTTCTCAGGATTGATTTGGCTCTTCGGGGTCTTTTGTGGTTTCATATGAATTTTAGAATTATTTGTTCCAGTTCATTGAAGAAAGCTGTTGGTAGTTTGATAGGGATTGCATTGAATCTTTAGATTGCTTTAGGTAGTATAGCCATTTTGACAATATTTATTCTTCCTGGCCAAGAGCATCAGATGAATTTCCATTAGTTAGTGTCCTGTTTAATTTCTCTTAGGAGTGTCTTGTAGTTTTCAGAGTACAGGTCTTTTAGTTCCTTCATTAGGTTTATTCCTAGGTATTTTATTCTTTATGATGCAATTGTGAATGGAATTGTTTTTCTGATTTCTCTTTCTGTTAGGTCATCATTAGTGTACAGGAAAGCAACAGATTTCTGTGTGTTAATTTTGTATCCTGCAACTTTGCTGAATTCAGATATTAGTTTTAGTAGTTTTGGAATGGAATCTTTAGGGTTTTTTTATGTACAGTATCATGTCATCTGCAAATAGTGACAATTTGACTTCTTCTTTACCAATCTGGATGCCTTGCATGTCTTTGTTTGGTCTGATTGCTGTGGCTAGGACCTCCAGTACTATGCTGAATAACAGTGGAGAGAGTGTGCATCCCTGTCTTGTTCCTGATCTAAGATTGAAAGATTTCAGCATCTCACCATTAAGTATGATGTTAGCTGTGGGTTTGTCATATATAACGATTATGATGTTAATGTTCTTGCCCTCTATACACATTTTGTTGAGAGTTTTAATCAGGAATGGATGCTGAATTTTGTCAAATGCTTTTTCAGCATCTATGGAGATGATCATGTGGTTTTTGTTCATCTTTTTGTTGATGTGGTGGATGATGTTGATGGATTTTCGAATGTTGTAACATCCTTGCATCCCTGGGATGAATCCCACTTGATCATGGTGTATGATCCTCTTGATGTCTTTTTGAATTCGGTTTGCTAATATTTTGTTGAGTATTTTTGCATCTACATTCATCAGGGATAGTGGTCTGTAATTTTCTTTTTTGTGAGGTCTTTCCCAGGTTTTGGTATTTGAGTGATGCTGGCTTCATAGAATGAGTTTGGAAGTATTCTCTCCTCTTCTATTTTTTGGAAAACTTTAAGGAGAATCGGTGTTATTCCTTCCATATATGTCTGGTAGAATTCAGAGGTGAATCCATCAGGCCCAGGGATTTTGTTCTTTGGTAGTTTTTTGATTACCAATTCGATTTCGTCACTGGTGATTGGTCTGTTTAGTTTTACTGTTTCTTGCTTGGTCAGTCTTGCAGGGTTGTATTTTTCTGAGAAGTTGTCCGTTTCCTCTATGTTTTCCAGCTTGTTAGCATATAGATTCTCATAATATTCTCTTCTGATGCTTTGTATTTCTATGGGGTCCGTCGTGATTTTTCCTTTCCCATTTCTGATTGTGTTTATGTGTGTAGATTCTCTTTTTCTCTTAATGAGTCTGGCTAGGGGTTTATCTATTTTGTTTATTTTTCAAAGAGCCAGCTCTTGTTTTTATTGATATTTCTATTGTTTTATTCTTCTCAATTTTATTTATTTCTTCTCTAATCTTTATTATGTCCCTCCTTCTCCTGACTTTGGGCCTCATTTTTTCTTCTTTTCCCAAGTTCAGTAATTGTGTCTTTAGACTGTTCATTTGAGAATGTTCTTCCTTCTTTAAATAGGCCTGGATTGCAATATACTTTCCTCTTAGAACTGCCTTTGCTGTGTCCCACAGAAGTTGTGGCTTTGTGTTGTTGTTCTCATTAGTCTCCACATATTTTTTGATTTCTGTTTTGATTGGGCCGTTAACCCATTGATTCATACGGAGAGTGTTGTTAAGTCTCCATGTATTTATGAGCCTTTTCGATTTCTTTCTAAAATTTGTTTCTAGTTTTATACCTTGGTCATCTGAGAAGTTGGTTGGTAGGATTTCAATGTTTTTGAATTTACTGAGGTTCTTTTTGTGGCCTAGTATGTGTTCTATTCTGGAAAATGTTCCATGTGCACTTGAGAAGAATGTGTATCCTATTGCTTATGGGTGTAGAGTTCTGTAGATGTCTGTTAGGTCCATCTGTTCTAGTGTGTTTTTCAGTGCCTCTGTGTCTTTACTTATTTTCTGTCTGGTTGATCTGTCCTCTGGAGTGAGTGCTGTGTTGAAGTATCCTAAGATGAAAGCATTGCTGTCTATTTCCTCCTTTAATTCTGTTAGTATTTGTCTCACATATGCTGGCGCTCCTGTGTTGGGTGCATATATATTTATAATGGTTATATCTTCTTGTTGGACTGACCCCTTTATCATTATATAGTGTCCCTCTTTACCTTTTGCTACTTTCTTCGTTTTGAAGTCTATTTTGTCTGATACAAGTACTGTAACACCTGGTTTTTTCTCGTTGTTGTTTGCATGAAATATCTTTTTCCATCCCTTCACTTTTAGTCTGTGTATATCTTTGGATTTGAGGTGAGTTTCTTGTAGGCAGCATATAGATGGGTCTTGCTTTTTGATCCATTCTGTTACTCTGTGTCTTTTGATTGGTGCATTCAGTCCATTTACATTTAGGGTGATTATTGATAGATATGTACGTATTGCCATTGCTGGCTTTAGATTCGTGGCTACCAAGGGTTCTAGAATTGCTTCTTTACTATCTAACAATCTAACTTAACTTTCTTGTTAAGTTATTGTAAACACAGTCTGATGTTTCTTTATTTCTCTTCCTTCTTATTCCTCCTCCTCCATTCTTTCTATAATAGGTGTTTTATTCTTTGACTTTAGTCAGTATTTGGATGGTGTGCTTTCTTTGCTATGATTTTTTTTCCTCTGGTGACATCTTTATAGCCTTAGGTGTGCTTCCATCTAGAGCAGTCCATTTAAGATATCCTGTAGTGGTGGTTTATGAGAGGCAAACTCTCTTAACTTTCATTTGCCTGGAAATTTTTTAATCCCTCCATCATATTTAAATGATAATCTTGCTGGATACAATATTCTTGGTTTGAGGCCCTTCTGTTTCATAACGTTAAATATATCATGCCATTCTCTTCTTGCCTGTAAGTTTTCTGTTGAGAAGTCTGATGACAGTCTGATGGGTTTTCCTTTGTAGGTGATTTTTTTCTCTCTCTAGCTGCCTTTAATACCCTGTCTTTATATTTCATCGTTGCCATCTTAATTTTATGTGTCTTGTTGCTGTCTTCCTTGGGTCCCTTGTGTTGGGAGATCTATGAGCTTTGGTGGACTGCGAGACTACTTCCATCCCCAGCGAGGGAAAGTTTTCAGCAATTATTTCTTCAAAGACACTTTCTATCCCTTTTTCTCTCTCTCTTCCTCTGGTACTCCTATAATACGAATATTGTTCCGATTGGATTGTTCACACAGTTCTCTTAATATTCTTTCATTCCTAGAAATCCTTTTATCTCTCTCTGCCTCAGCTGCTCTGTACTCCTGTTCTCTGTTTTCTATTCCATTACAAGTCTTTTGCATCTCATCCATTCTGCTGTTAAGCCCGTCGATCACTTGTCTGATTTCTGTATTGTCTTTCCTCAGTTCCCTCACTTCCTCCCTCAGCTCTTGCACATTTCTCTGTTGGTCCATCAGCATGGTTATGACTTTTATTCTGAATTCTTTTTCAGGGAGGCTTTGCATTTCCATCCCTTCAGAATCCCTCGCTGGGGTTGTCTGGTTGATTTTGGTCTGAACCATATTCCTCTGTCTTTTCATGGCTATGTAATTGGTCACTGATAGTTGCCACGTATGTCAGCTGGGCTCTCTAAGACTTTAAAAAGAGACAAAAAAAAATGAAAAAAAAGAAAAAAAGAAAGAAAGAAAGAAAAGGAAAAACAAAACAAAACAGAAAACAAAACAAAAAAAATGCCCAGCGGACGTAGATTCTGTGGGAATGCTCTAGGTGGTGCTCTTGCCTCGCTGTTCCACAGCTGTGACTGTGCGGCTCCGCAGGGCTATTTATCGCTCTGGCACAGTTGGGAATGAATAGGGGGCTTTTGATCTCAGTGAGAAGTGTTAAGTATGGCTACGCTTCCTCAGTCACCAGCTAAGGTGTCTGAATATCCCCAGGACACAAAGCTGGCTGGGCTGAGTGTACTGGGGTAATCCTGCCCCTCTGCTGGGCGCCTGTCTCTTTAAGACCACTGTAGAAAGCACGCGCTTCTTTTTTTTCCTTCCCGGGAGCCGGCTGCAAGCACCCTGGAGGGTTCCCTGCTCAGATCCTGCCACTCTGTCCCCCCAATCTCCACTGCACTGCCCAATGTGGGTCAGCTCTCCCTCTGCAGATCACTGGGGCAGGCTACTACGTGGTCTGTAATTCCAATCGATCCCGGCTCTGTATCCTCTCCTCCCACCGGAGCCCTGGGGTGGGGGAGGGCTCAGGTCCCGCCAGGTCACTGCTAGGTGTCTAACTGGCCTCTTGGGGTGCCAAGACCTCTCATGTGTAGCTGCACGCTGTGCGCTTTCCTGTGTATTCTCGTCTCGCTTTTAGGAATAGATGCATTTTCTGTGTTTTCGTAGATATATATAGTGTTGGGAGGAGATTTCTGCCGCCGTGCACACACCACCATCGTTACAGGAGTTTGGTTGCATGATTACTTAAGTAGCATATCCAGATATACCTTATTCTACTCAACTAAACTGATCCCAAATGTAGGTTGCTTACACTGCTCATACTAGAAGGAATCTGCTTCTGAAGTTTCCCCAATGCTATTGCTAAGGAAATATCGTAAGACACGGGATTTAGAGTGTGTACAGAAAGGACAACTTTATACTGCAATGTTTAATATGTTCTCGATATCACATTGGAGATGGTTGCATGATTACTTAAATAGCACATACAGCAAGGCCTTATTCTAATCCACTAAACTGAATCCAAATGTACTTATCTTACATGGCAGATATTAGAAAGAACCTTCTTCTCCACGGTGCCCTAACGTTATTCCTGAGGAAATTTCGTACTGCACAGGATTTAGAGTCCATAAAGTGATGACTGCATGGTACTTCAATCTTTACATTGTTTTCCACATCACATTGTAGATGGTTGCATGATGATGTAAATATCACACCAAGGAAGTCTTTTTTCGACCCTTCCAAACTGAATCCAAATGTAGGTTTCTTACATTGCTGATATTAGAAAGAACCTTCTTCTGCATCTTCCTGCAATGATATTGATAAGGAAATTTCGTACCACACGGGATTTACAGTGCATAGAGTGAGGACAGCCTTTTACTGCCATCTTTACTATATTTCGATATCACATTTAAAATAGTTGCATGATTACATAAATAGCACATCCAGAAACACCTTTTTCTACCCAACTAAACTCGATCCAAATGTACGTTGCTTACACTGCTCATATTAGAAGGAATCTTCTTCTGATGCTTGCCCTAATGTTATTGCTAAGGAATTTTCATAACATATGGGATTTAGAGTGCATAAAGAAAGGACAAATTTCTACTGCAATGTTTACTGTTTCAAAATCACATTGAAGATGGTTTCATGATTACTTAAATATCAACTCCAACAAGGCCTAATACTAGTCCATGAAACTGAATCCAAATGTATGTATCTTGCATGGCAGATATTAGAATCTTCTTCTCCAGGCTGCCCTAATATTATTCCCGAGGAAATTCCATACCACCAGGGATTTAGAGTCCATACAGATATGACAGACTGCTACGTCAAACTTTACAATGTCTTCCAGATCACATTGGAGATGGTAGCATGATTACTTGAATCGGGCATGGTGCAAGGCCTTATTTTACTGTAACTTAACTGAACTCGAATGTAGGTTTCCTACATTGATGATATTAGAAAGAATTTTCTGCAGTTTGTCCCAAAGCTTTTGCTCAGGAAAATTCGTACCACAAGGAATTTAGAGTGCATATAGTGAGTAGAGCCTTCTACTGCCATTTTTAATTTGTTTTCGATAACACATTGGAGATGGTTGAATGATTACTTGAAGGGGCATAACGCAATGCCTTATTTTACTGACACTAAACTGAATTCAAATGTAGGTTTCTTACACTGCTGTTATTAAAAGAATCTTCTTCTACAGCTTCCCGTAATGCTATCATTAAGGAAATTTCGTACAACACGGGATTTAGTGTGCATACAGAAAGGATAACTTTCAAATGCCGTGTTTACTGTATTCAAAATCACATTGAGATGGTTTCAGGATTACTTAAATATCACCTCCAGGAAGGCCTAATACAACACCACTAAAGTGAATCCAAATATAGGTAACTTATACAGCGGATTTTGAAAGAATTTTCTTCTCCAGACTATCCTAATATTATTCCTAAGGAAATTTCGTACCATATGGGATATACAGTGCATAGAGTGAGGACAGCCTCTACTGCAATCTTTACTATGTTTCGATATCACATTGGAAATACTCCATGATTACTTAAATAGCACATCCAGAAATTCCTTACTCTACTTCTTCTGAATCATCCCCTAATGCTATTGTAAGGAAATTTCATACCACACGGGATTTAGCGTGCATTCAGGAAGGACAATTTTCTACAGCAATATTTAATATGTTTTCGGTAATCACATTGGAGATTATTGCATAAGTTCGTAAATATCACACTAAGGCAATCTTTTCTTCACCCCACAAAACTGAATCCAAATGTAGGTTTCTTACATTGGTAATATAAAAAGATTATTCTTCTGCATCTTCCCCCAATTCTACAGGTCAGGTAATTTCGTACCACACGGGATTTACAGTGCATTGAGTGAGGACTGCCTTCTACTGCAATCTTTACTATGTTTCAATATCACATTGGAAATGGTTGTATGATTACTTAAATAGCACATCCAGAAATTCCTTTTTCCAATCAACTAAGCTGAGTCAAAATGTAGGTTGCTTACACTGCTCATATTGGAAGGGATCTTCTGTTGCTTGCCCTAAAGCTATTGCAAAGGAATTTTCACACTACACGGGATTTAGAGTGCATACAGAAAAGAGAACTTTCTACTGCAATGTTTAGCATGTTTTCGATAATCACATTTTAGATGGTTACGTGATTACTTAAATAGCACTACCAGCAAGGCCTTATTCTACTCCACTAAACTGAAACCAAATGTAATTATCTTGCAAGGCAGATATTAGAAAGAAACTTCTTCTCAAGGCTACCCTAATATTATTCCTAAGGCAATTTCGTGCCACATGGGATTAAGAGTGCATGCAGTGAGGACAGCCTTCTACTGCAATCTTTACTATGTTTCAAAATCACATTGGAGATGGTTGCGTGATTACTTAAATAGCACATCTAGAAATTCCATATTCTACTCAACTAAGCTGAATACAAATGTAGGTTTCCTACACTGCCTATATTAGAAGGAATCTTGTTCTGAAGCTTTTCCTAATGCTATTGCTAAGGAAATTTCGTACCACATGGGATTTAGAGTGCATAAAGAAATGTAAACTTTCTACTGCAATGTTTAATATGTTTTTAATAACACATTGGGGATGGTTGCATAATTACTTAAATAGCACATCCAGAAATGCCTTATTCGACTCAACTAACCTGAATCCAAAAGTATCTTGCTTAAACTGCTTAAATGAGAAAGAATCTTCTTATGAAGCTTCCCCTAATGCTATTGCTGAGAAAATTTCGTACCACACGGGATTTAGAGTGCATTAAGAAAGGACAACTTTCTACTGCAATGCTTACTATGTTTTCGATATCACATTGGAGATGGTAGCATGATTACTTGAATGGGGCATCAAGAAAGGCCTTATTTTACGGAAACTAAACTGAATCAAAATGTAGGTTTCTTACATTGCTGATATTAGAAAGAGACTTCAGCAGCTTCCCCCAAAGCTATTGCAAAGGAAATTTCGTTCCACACGGTATTTATAGTGCATATATTGAGGACAGTCTTCTACTGCAGTCTTTACTATGTTTTCGATATCACAGTGGAGATGGTTGCATGAATACTTCAATGGAGCACACGCAAGGCCTTATTTTCTGAAACAAATGCCATCCAATTGGAGGTTTCCTACATTGATGATATTAGAAAGAATCTTCTTCTGCAGCTTCCCCCAATGCTATTGCTAAGGAAATTTCGTTAAACACTGGGTTCAGAGTGCATACAGAAAGGACAACTTTCTACTGCAATGTTTAATATGTTTTTGATTTTACATTGGGGATGGTTGCATGATTACTTAAATAGCACATCCAGCAAGGCCTTATTCTACTCCACTAAATTGAATCCAAATGTAGGTATCTCACATGGCAGATATTAGAAAGAACCTTCTTCTAAAGGCTCCCTTAACATTATTCTTAATGACATTTCTTTCCACACGGGCGTTACAGTAAATACAGAGATGACCGCCTGCTACTTCAATCTTTACATTGTTTTCCATATCACATTGAAGTTTGTTGCATGAACATTTATAAATCACACCAAGGAAGTCTTTTTTCGACCCCAGAATTCTGAATCCAAATGTAAGTTTCATACATTGCTGATATTAGAACGATCCTCCTTCTGCAGCTTCCCGGAATGCTATGGTTAAGGAAACTTCATACCACATGGGATTTTGAGTGCATATAGTGAGGACAGCATACTACTGCAATCTTTAGTATGTTTTCGATATCACATTGTAGATGGTTGCATGAATAATTGAATGGGGCATCCTGCAAGCCCGTATGTTACTGAAAAAAGACTGAATTCAAATGTAGGTCTCTTACATTGATGATAGTAGAAAGAATCTTCTGTAGTTTCCACTAATGCTGTGGTTAAGGAAATTTCGGGCCGTATGGGATTTTCTAGTGCATACAGCAACATCAGGTTCCTATGGCAATTTTACTTGGTTTTCCATATCACATTGGAGATGGTAGCATAATTAATTGAATCGGGCATCGTGCAAAGCCTTATTTTACTGAAACTAAGCTGAATCCAAATGTAGGTTTCTTACATTGCTGTTATCAGAACCTTCTTCTGCAGTTCCCCAAAAACCATTACTAAGAAATTATGTACCACACGGAATTTAGAGTTCTTGTAGTGAGGACAGCCTTCTACTGCAATCTTTACTATGTTTTCAATATCACATTGGAGTTGGTTGCATGATTACATAAATAGCACATCCAGAAATTCCTTATTCCACTCAACTAAGCTGAATGCAAATATAGGTTTCTTAAACTGCTCATATTAGAAAGAATCTTCTTATGAAGCTTCCTGTAATACTATGGTTAAGGAAATTTCGTACCACACGGGATTTAGAGGACATATAATGAGGACAGACTTCCACTGCAATGTTTACTATGTTTTTGATATCTCACTGGAGATGGTCGCATGATTACTTAAATAGCATATCCATAAATTCCTTATTCTACTCAACTAAACTGAATCCAATGTAGGTTCCTTAAGTTGCTTATATTAGAAAGAATCTTCTTATGAAGTTTCCTCTAATGCTATTGCTAAGGAAATTTCGTACCACATGGGATTTAGAGTGGATACTTAAAGGACAACTTTCTACTGTAAAGTTTACTGTGTTTTCGATATCATATTCTAGATGGCAGCATGATGACTTGAATGTGGCATCGTGGAAGGCCTTATTTTACTGAAACTAAACTGAATCCAAATGTAGGTTTCTTACATTCATGATATTAGAAACTATCTTCTGCAGTTTCCCCCAAACCTATTGCTCAGGAAATTTCGTACCACACGGAATTCAGAGTACAAATAGTGAGGAGAGCCATCTACTGCCATTTTTAATTTGTTTTCGATGTCACACTGGAGATTGTTGCATGATTACTTGAAGGGGGCATAACGCAAGGCCTTATTTTACTGACACTAAACTGATTCCAAGTGTAGGTTTCTTACACTGCTGATATTAGAAAGAATCTTCTTCTGCAGTTTCCCGTAATGCTATCATTAAGGAAATTTCGTACCACACGAGATCTAGTGTGCATGCAGAAAGGATAACTTTCTAATGAAATGTTTACTGTATTCGAAATCACATTGAGATGGTATCATGATTACTTAAATATCAACTCCAGGAAGGCCTAATATAATTCCACTAAACTGAATCCAAATATCGGTAACTTACACAGCGGATATTAGAAGGAATTTTCTTCTCCAGGCTCTACTAATATTATTCCTAAGGAATTTGGTACCACACGGGTTTTAAAGTGCATAGAGTGAGGACAGCCTTCTACTGCAATCTTTACTATGTTTCCATATCACATTGGAAATACTCCATGATTACTTAAATAGGACATCCAGAATTTCCTTATTCTACTCAACTAAACTGAATCTAAATGTAGGTTGCTTACACTGCTCATATTAGAAGGAATCTTCCTCTGAAGCTTCCCCTAATTCTATTGCTTTAGAAAATTTGTGCCTTACGGTATTTAGAGTCCATACAATAATGACAGCATGCTACTTCAATCTTTACATTGTTTTCCATGTCACATTGTAGATGGTTGCATGAACGCGTAAATATCACAAAAGGAAGACTTTTTTCGACCTCTCCAAACTGAATTCAAATGTAGGTTTCTTACCTTGCTGATATTAGAAAAAACTTTCTTTTGCAGCTTTCCCCAATGCTTTTTCTAAGGAAATTACGTACCACACGGATTTACAGTGCAGAGAATGAAGACAGCCTTCTACTGCAATCTTTTTCTATGTTTCGATATCACATTGGAAATGGTGGCATGATTACTTAAATAGCACATCCAGAAATTCCTTATTCTGCTTAACTAAGCTCAATCCAAATGTAGTTTGCTTACACTGCTTATATTAGATAGAATCTCCTTATGAAGCTTCCCCAATACTATTGATAAGGAAATTTCGTTACACACGGGATTTCGAGTGCATACAGAAGGGACAATTTCTACTGCAATGTTTACACTTTTCGTAATCACATTGGAGATGGTTTCATGATTACTTAAATATCACCCCCAGCAAGGCCTAATACTACTCCAATAAACTGATCCCAAATATAGGTAAATTTCCTGGCAGACATTAGGAAGAATTTTCTTATCCAGGCACCCTTATATTATTCTAAGGAAATTTCTTACCACACGGGATTTAGGGAGCCTATAGTGAAGACAGCCTTCTACTGCCATCTTTACTATGTTGTCGATATCACATTGGAGATGGATGCATGATTACATTCATGGGACATGCCGCAAGGCATTATTTTAGTGAAACTAAATTGAATTCAAATGTAGGTTTCTAAGATTGCTGATATTAGAAAGAATGTTCTTCTGCAGCTTCCTCCAATGCTACTGCTATGGAAATTTCGTATCACATGGGAATTTGAGTGCATACATAAAGGACAACTTTCTACTGCAATGTTTAATATGTTTTCTATATCACATTGGAGATGGTTGAATGATTAACTAAATAGCACATCCAGCAAGGCCTTATTCTATTGCACTAATCTTAATCCAAATGTACGTATCTTACATGGCAGATATTAGAAAGAATCTTCTTATGAAGCTTCCCCTAATGCTATTCCTAAGGAAAATTCTTGCCACACGGGATTTATGTGCATACAGAAAGGATAACTTTCTACTGTAATGTTTACTGTTTTTCAAATCACATTGAGATGGTTTCATGATTACTTAAATATCACCCCCAGCAAGGCCTAATACTACTCCAATAAACTGATTCCAAATATAGGTAACTTTCCGGGCAGACATTAGGAAGAATTTTCTTCTCAAGGCACCCTAATATTATTCTAAGGAAATTTCTTACCACACGGGATTTAGGGAGCCTATATTGAAGACAGCCTTCTACTGCCATCTTTACTATGTTGTCGATATCACATTGGAGATGGTTGCATGATTACATTCAGGGGACATGCCGCAAGGCATTATTTTAGTGAAACTAAATTGAATTCAAATGTAGGTTTCTAAGATTGCTGATATTAGAAAGAATGTTCTTCTGCAGCTTCCTCCAATGCTACTGCTATGGAAATTTCGTATCACATGGGATTTTGAGTGCATACATAAAGGACAACTTTCTACTGCAATGTTTAATATGTTTTCTATATCACATTGGAGATTGTTGAATGATTAACTAAATAGCACATCCAGCAAGGCCTTATTCTATTGCACTAATCTTAATCCAAATGTACGTATCTTACATGGCAGATATTAGAAAGAATCTTCTTATGAAGCTTCCCCTAATGCTATTCCTAAGGAAAATTCTTGCCACACGGGATTTATGTGCATACAGAAAGGATAACTTTCTAGTGTAATGTTTACTGTTTTTCAAATCACATTGAGATGGTTTCATGATTACTTACATATCACCTCGAGCAAGGCCTAATACAGCTCCACTAATCTGAATGAAAATATAGGTAACTTACAGGGCCGGATGTTAGAAAGAATTTTCTTATCCAGGCTCACCTAATGTTATTCCTAAGGAAATTTCGTACCACACGGGTATTAGATTCCGTACAGAGATGACAGCCTGCAACTTCGATCTTTATACCGTTTTCCATATCACATTGTAGATGGTTGCATGAACATGTAAATAACACAGCAAGGAAGTCTTTTTTCGACCCCAGCAATGTGAATCCAAATGCAGGTTTCTTACATTGCTGGTATTAGAATGATTCTTCTTCTGCAGCTACCCCTAATGCCATGGCTATGGAAATTTCGTACCACATGGGATTTAGATTGCATGTATGGAGGACAGCTTTCTATTGCAGTTTTACAGTTTTCCATATCACATTGGAGATGGTAGCATAATTACTTGAATGGGACAATCCACAAGGCCTTATTTTACTGAAACTAAACAGAATCCAAAAGAAGGTTTCTAACATTGCTGATATTAGAAAGAATCTTCTTCTGCAGTTTCCTCCAATGCTATTCCTAAGGAAATATCTTACCACACCGGATTTAGAGTGCATAGAGTGAGGACAGCCTTCTACTGCAATCTTTACTACGTTTCGATATCACATTGGAGATGGTTGCATGATTACTTAAATAGCACACCCTGAAATTCCTTATTCTACTCAACTAAAGTGAATCAAAATGTAGGTTGCTTACACTTCTCATATTAGAAGGAATCTTCTTCGGAAGTTTCCCCTAATGCTATTGCTATGGAAATTTCGTACCACACGGGATTTAGACTGCATACAGAAAGGACAAATTTCTACTGAATGTTAATATGTTTTCGATAATCACATTGGACATTTTTGGATTATTAGTTAAATAGCACATCCAACAAGGCCTTATTCTACTCCACCAAACTGAATCCAAACGTAGGTATCTTACATAGCACATATTAGAAAGAATCTTCTTCTCCAGGCTGCCCTAATATTTTTCCTAAGGAAATTTCGTACCACCCGGGATTTACAGACCATACAGATATGACAGACTGCTAGGTCAATCTTTACTATGTTTTCTAGATCACATTGGAGATGGCAGCATGATTACTTGAATCCGGCATGGCACAAGGCCTTATTTTACTGTAACTAAACTGAATTCGAATGTAGGTTTCTTACATTGATGATATTAGAAAGAATCTTCTGCAGTTTCCCGCAAACCTATAGCTCAGGAAATTTCGTACCACACGGAATTTAGAGGGCATATAGTGAGGAGAGCCTTCTACTGCCATTTTTAATTTGTTTTCGATGTCACACTGGAGATGGTTGCATGATTACTTGAAGGGGGCATAACGCAAGGCCTTATTTTACTGACTCTAAACTGAATCCAAATGTAGGTAACTTACACAGCAGATATTAGAAGGAATTTTCTTCTCCAGACTCCACTAACATTATTCCTAAGGAATTTCATACCACACGTTATTTACAGTGCATTGAGTGAGGACAGCCTTCTACTGCAATCTTTACTATGTTTCGATATCACATTGGAAATACTCCTTGATTACTGAAATAGCACATCCAGAAATTCCTTATTCTACTCAACTAAACTGAATCTAAATGTGGGTTGCTTACACTGCTCATATTAGAAGGAATCTTCTTCTGAAGCTTCCCCTAATGCTATTGCTTTAGAAAATTTGTGCCGTACGGTATTTAGAGTCCATACAATAATGACAGCATGCTACTTCAATCTTTACATTGTTTTCCATGTCACATTGTAGATGGTTGCATGAACACCTAAATATCACAACAAGGAAGTCTTTTTTCTTCCCCTCCAAACAGAATTCAAATGTAGTTTTCTTAACTTGCTGATATTAGAAGAAACTTTCTTTGCAGCTTTCCCCAATGCTTTTGCTAAGGAAATTACGTACCACACGTATTTACAGTGCAGAGAATGAAGACAGCCTTCTACTGCAATCTTTTTCAATGTTTTGATATCACATTGGAATTGGTTGTATGATTACTTAAATAGCACATCCAGAAATTCCTTATTCTGCTTAACTAAGCTCAATCCAAATGCAGGTTGCTTACACGGCTTATATTAGATAGAATCTCCTTATGAAGCTTCCCCTAATACTATTGATAAGGAAATTTCGTTCCACACGGGATGTCGAGTGCATACAGAAGGGACAACTTTCTACTGCAATGTTTAACCTTTTCGTAATCACATTGGAGATGGTTTCATGATTACTTAAATATCACCCCCAACAAGGCCTAATACTACTGCACTAAGCTGATTCCAAATATAGGTTACTTTCCTGGCAGATATTAGGAAGAATTTTCTTCTCCAGGCACCCCTAATATTACTCTAAGGAAATTTCTTACCACACGGGATTTAGGGAGCGTATAGTGAAGACAGCCTTCTACTGCCAACTTTACTATGTTGTCAATATCACATTGGAGATGGTTGCATGATTACATTCATGGGACATGCCGCAAGGCATTATTTTAGTGAAACTAAATTGAATTAAAATGTAGGTTTCTAACATTGCTGATATTAGAAAGAATCTTCTTCTGCAGCTTCCTCCAATGCTACTGCTATGGAAATTTCGTATCACACGGGATTTAGAGTGCATACAGAAAGGACAACTTTCTACTGCAATGTTTAATATGTTTTGATATCACATTGGAGATGGTTGAATGATTACCTAAATAGCACATCCAGCAAGACCTTATTCTATTGCACTAATCTTAATCCAAATGTACATATCTTACATGGCAGATATTAGAAAGAATCTTCTTATGAAGCTTCCCCTAATGTTATTGCTAAGGAAAATTCTTGCCACATGGGATTTATGTGCATACAGAAAGGATAACTTTCTACTGTAATGTTCACTGTTTTTCAAATCACATTGAGATGGTTTCATGATTACTTAAATATCACCTCAAGCAAGACCTAATACAGCTCCACTAATCTGAATGAAAATATAGGTAACTTACAGGGCCGGATATTAGAAAGAATTTTCTTATCCAGGCTCCCCTAATGTTATTCCTAAGGAAATTTCGTACCACACGGTATTTAGTGTCCATACAGAGATGACAGCCTGCTACTTCAATCTTTACACAGTTTTCCATATCACATTGTAGATGGTTGCATGAACATGTAAATAACACAGCAAGGAAGTCTCTTTTAGATCCTAGCAAAGTGAATCCAAAGGCAGTTTTCTTACATTGCTGGTATAAGAATGATTCTTCTTCTGCAGTTTCCCCTAATGCCATGGCTATGGAAATTTCGTACCACACGGTATTTAGTGTCCATACAGAGATGACAGCCTGCTACTTCAATCTTTACACAGTTTTCCATATCACATTGTAGATGGTTGCATGAACATGTAAATAACACAGCAAGGAAATCTTTTTTCGATCCTAGCAAAGTGAATCCAAAGGCAGTTTTCTTACATTGCTGGTATAAGAATGATTCTTCTTCTGCAGTTTCCCCTAATGCCATGGCTATGGAAATTTCGTACCACATGGGATTTAGATTGCATGGATGGAGGACAGCTTTCTATTGAAATTTTACAGTTTTCCATATCACATTGGAGATGGTAGCATAATTAATTGAATCGGGCATCGTGCAAAGCCTTATTTTACTGAAACTAAGCTGAATCCAAATGTAGGTTTTTTACATTGCTGTTATTAGAACCTTCTTCTGTAGTTCCCCAAAAACCATTACTAAGAAATTATGTACCACACGGAATTTAGAGTTCTTGTAGTGAGGACAGCCTTCTACTGCAATCTTTACTATGTTTTCAATATCACATTGGAGTTGGTTGCATGATTACATAAATAGCACATCCAGAAATTCCTTATTCCACTCAACTAAGCTGAATGCAAATATAGGTTTCTTAAACTGCTCATATTAGAAAGAATCTTATGAAGCTTCCCGTAATGCTATGGTTAAGGAAATTTCGTACCACACGGGATTTAGGGTACATATAATGAGGACAGACTTCCACTGCAATGTTTACTATGTTTTTGATATCTCACTGGAGATGGTCGCATGATTACTTAAATAGCATATCCATAAATTCCTTATTCTACTCAACTAAACTGAATCCAATGTAGGTTCCTTAAGTTGCTTATATTAGAAAGAATCTTCTTATGAAGTTTCCTCTAATGCTATTGCTAAGGAAATTTCGTACCACATGGGATTTAGAGTGGATACTTAAAGGACAACTTTCTACTGTAACGTTTACTGTGTTTTCGATATCACATTCTAGATGGTAGCATGATGACTTGAATGTGGCATCGTGGAAAGCCTTATTTTACTGAAACTAAACTGAATCCAAATGTAGGTTTCTTACATTCATGATATTAGAAACTACCTTCTGCAATTTCCACCAAACCTATTGCTCAGGAAATTTCGTACCACACGGAATTCAGAGTACCAATAGTGAGGAGAGCCTTCTACTGCCATTTTTAATTTGTTTTCGATGTCACACTGGAGATTGTTGCATGATTACTTGAAGGGGGCATAACGCAAGGCCTTATTTTACTGACACTAAACTGAATCCAAGTGTAGGTTTCTTACACTGCTGATATTAGAAAGAATCTTCTTCTGCAGCTTCCCGTAATGCTATCATTAAGGAAATTTTGTACCACACGAGATCTAGTGTGCATGCAGAAAGGATAACTTTCTAATGAAATGTTTACTGTATTCGAAATCACATTGAGATGGTATCATGATTACTTAAATATCACCTACAGGAAGGCCTAATACAATTCCACTAAACTGAATCCAAATATAGGTAACTTACACAGCGGATATTAGAAGGAATTTTCTTCTCCAGGCTCTACTAATATTATTCCTAAGGAATTTCGTACCACACGGGATTTACAGTGCATAGAGTGAGGAGAGCCTTCTACTGCAATCTTTACTATGTTTCCGTATCGCATTGGAAATACTCCATGATTACTTAAATAGCACATCCAGAAATTCCTTATTCTACTCAACTAAACTGAATCTAAATGTAGGTTGCTTACACTTTTCATATTAGAAGGAATCTTCCTCTGAAGCTTCCCCTAATTCTATTGCTTTAGAAATTTCGTGCCGTACGGTATTTAGATTCCATACAATAATGACAGCATGCTACTTCAATCTTTACATTGTTTTCCATGTCACATTGTAGATGATTGAATGAACGCGTAAATATCACAAAAGGAAGACTTTTTTCGACCTCTCCAAACTGAATTCAAATGAAGGTTTCTTACCTTGCTGATATTAGTAAAAACTTTCTTTTGCAGCTTTCCCCAATGCTTTTTCTAAGGAAATTACGTACCACACGTATTTACAGTGCAGAGAATGAAGACAGCCTTCTACTGCAATCTTTTTCTATGTTTCGATATCACATTGGAAATGGTTGCATGATCACTTAAATAGCACATCCAGAAATTCCTTATTCTGCTTAACTAAGCTCAATCCAATTGTAGTTTGCTTACACTGCTTATATTAGTTAGAATCTCCTTATGAAGCTTCCCCTAATACTATTGATAAGGAAATTTCGTTCCACACGGGATTTCGAGTGCATACAGAAGGGACAACTTTCTACTGCAATGTTTACCCTTTTCATAATCACATTGGAGATGGTTTCATGATTACTTAAATATCACCCCCAGCAAGGCCTAATACTACTGCAATAAACTGATTCCAAATATAGGTAAATTTCCTGGCAGACATTAGGGAGAATATTCTTCTCCAGGCACCCCTAATATTATTCTGAGTAAATTTCTTACCACACAGGTTTTTGGGAGAGTATAGTGAAGACAGTCTTCTACTGCCATCTTTACTATGTTGTCGATATCACATTGGAGATGGTTGCATGATTACATTCATGGGACATGCCGCAAGGCATTATTTTAGTGAAACTAAATTGAATTCAAATGTAGGTTTCTAACATTGCTGATATTAGAAAGAATCTTCTTCTGCAGCTTCCTCCAATGGTATTCCTAAGGAAATATCTTACCTCACGGGATTTAGTGTGCATAGAGCGAGGACAGCCTTCTACTGCAATCTTTACTACGTTTTGATATCACATTGGAGATGGTTGCATGATGATGTAAATATCACACCAAGGAAGTCTTTTTTCGACCCTTCCAAACTGAATCCAAATGTAGGTTTCTTACATTGCTGATATTAGAAAGAACCTTCTTCTGCATCTTCCTGCAATGATATTGATAAGGAAATTTCGTACCACACGGGATTTACAGTGCATAGAGTGAGGACAGCCTTCTACTGCCATCTTTACTATATTTCGATATCACATTTAAAATAGTTGCATGATTACATAAATAGCACATCCAGAAACACCTTTTTCTACCCAACTAAACTCGATCCAAATGTACGTTGCTTACACTGCTCATATTAGAAGGAATCTTCTTCTGATGCTTGCCCTAATGTTATTGCTAAGGAATTTTCATAACATATGGGATTTAGAGTGCATAAAGAAAGGACAAATTTCTACTGCAATGTTTACTGTTTCAAAATCACATTGAAGATGGTTTCATGATTACTTAAATATCAACTCCAACAAGGCCTAATACTAGTCCATGAAACTGAATCCAAATGTATGTATCTTGCATGGCAGATATTAGAATCTTCTTCTCCAGGCTGCCCTAATATTATTCCCGAGGAAATTCCATACCACCAGGGATTTAGAGTCCATACAGATATGACAGACTGCTACGTCAAACTTTACAATGTCTTCCAGATCACATTGGAGATGGTAGCATGATTACTTGAATCGGGCATGGTGCAAGGCCTTATTTTACTGTAACTTAACTGAACTCGAATGTAGGTTTCCTACATTGATGATATTAGAAAGAATTTTCTGCAGTTTGTCCCAAAGCTTTTGCTCAGGAAAATTCGTACCACAAGGAATTTAGAGTACATATAGTGAGTAGAGCCTTCTACTGCCATTTTTAATTTGTTTTCGATAACACATTGGAGATGGTTGAATGATTACTTGAAGGGGCATAACGCAATGCCTTATATTACTGACACTAAACTGAATTCAAATGTAGGTTTCTTACACTGCTGTTATTAAAAGAATCTTCTTCTACGGCTTCCCGTAATGCTATCATTAAGGAAATTTCGTACCACACGGGATTTAGTGGGCATGCAGAAAGGATAACTTTCAAATGCCGTGTTTACTGTATTCAAAATCACATTGAGATGGTTTCAGGATTACTTAAACATCACCTCCAGGAAGGCCTAATACAACACCACTAAAGTGAATCCAAATATAGGTAACTTATACAGCGGATTTTGAAAGAATTTTCTTCTCCAGACTATCCTAATATTATTCCTAAGGAAATTTCGTACCATATGGGATATACAGTGCATAGAGTTAGGACAGCCTCTACTGCAATCTTTACTATGTTTCGATATCACATTGGAAATAGTCCATGAATACTTAAATAGCACATCCAGAAATTCCTTACTCTACTTCTTCTGAATCATCCCCTAATGCTATTGTAAGGAAATTTCATACCACACGGGATTAAGCGTGCATTCAGGAAGGACAATTTTCTACAGCAATATTTAATATGTTTTCGGTAATCACATTGGAGATTATTGCATAAGTTCGTAAATATCACACTAAGGCAATCTTTTCTTCACCCCACAAAACTGAATCCAAATGTAGGTTTCTTACATTGGTAATATAAAAAGATTATTCTTCTGCATCTTCCCCCAATTCTACAGGTCAGGTAATTTCGTACCACACGGGATTTACAGTGCATTGAGTGAGGACTGCCTTCTACTGCAATCTTTACTATGTTTCAATATCACATTGGAAATGGTTGTATGATTACTTAAATAGCACATCCAGAAATTCCTTTTTCCAATCAACTAAGCTGAGTCCAAATGTAGGTTGCTTACACTGCTCATATTGGAAGGGATCTTCTGTTGCTTGCCCTAAAGCTATTGCAAAGGAATTTTCACACTACACGGGATTTAGAGTGCATACAGAAAAGAGAACTTTCTACTGCAATGTTTAGCATGTTTTCGATAATCACATTTTAGATGGTTAAGTGATTACTTAAATAGCACTACCAGCAAGGCCTTATTCTACTCCACTAAACTGAAACCAAATGTAATTATCTTGCAAGGCAGATATTAGAAAGAAACTTCTTCTCAAGGCTACCCTAATATTATTCCTAAGGCAATTTCGTGCCACATGGGATTTAGAGTGCATGCAGTGAGGACAGCCTTCTACTGCAATCTTTACTATGTTTCAAAATCACATTGGAGATGGTTGCGTGATTACTTAAATAGCACATCTAGAAATTCCATATTCTACTCAACTAAGCTGAATACAAATGTAGGTTTCCTACACTGCCTATATTAGAAGGAATCTTGTTCTGAAGCTTTTCCTAATGCTATTGCTAAGGAAATTTCGTACCACATGGGATTTAGAGTGCATAAAGAAATGTAAACTTTCTACTGCAATGTTTAATATGTTTTTAATAACACATTGGGGATGGTTGCATAATTACTTAAATAGCACATCAAGAAATTCCTTATTCTACTCAACTAACCTGAATCCAAAAGTATCTTGCTTAAACTGCTTATATGAGAAAGAATCTTCTTATGAAGCTTCCCCTAATGCTATTGCTGAGAAAATTTCGTACCACACGGGATTTAGAGTGCATTAAGAAAGGACAACTTTCTACTGCAATGCTTACTATGTTTTCGATATCACATTGGAGATGGTAGCATGATTACTTGAATGGGGCATCAAGAAAGGCCTTATTTTACGGAAACTAAACTGAATCAAAATGTAGGTTTCTTACATTGCTGATATTAGAAAGAGACTTCAGCAGCTTCCCCCAAAGCTATTGCAAAGGAAATTTCGTTCCACACGGTATTTATAGTGCATATATTGAGGACAGTCTTCTACTGCAGTCTTTACTATGTTTTCGATATCACAGTGGAGATGGTTGCATGAATACTTCAATGGAGCACACGCAAGGCCTTATTTTCTGAAACAAATGCCATCCAATTGGACGTTTCCTACATTGATGATATTAGAAAGAATCTTCTTCTGCAGCTTCCCCCAATGCTATTGCTAAGGAAATTTCGTTAAACACTGGGTTCAGAGTGCATACAGAAAGGACAACTTTCTACTGCAATGTTTAATATGTTTTTGATTTTACATTGGGGATGGTTGCATGATTACTTAAATAGCACATCCAGCAAGGCCTTATTCTACTCCACTAAGTTGAATCCAAATGTAGGTATCTCAAATGGCAGATATTAGAAAGAACCTTCTTCTAAAGGCTCCCTTAACATTATTCTTAATGACATTTCTTCCCACACGGGCGTTACAGTAAATACAGAGATGACCGCCTGCTACTTCAATCTTTACATTGTTTTCCATATCACATTGAAGATTGTTGCATGAACATTTATAAATCACACCAAGGAAGACTTTTTTCGACCCCAGAATTCTGAATCCAAATGTAAGTTTCTTACATTGCTGATATTAGAACGATCCTCCTTCTGCAGCTTCCCGGAATGCTATGGTTAAGGAAACTTCATACCACATGGGATTTTGAGTGCATATAGTGAGGACAGCATACTACTGCAATCTTTAGTAAGTTTTCGATATCACATTGTAGATGGTTGCATGAATACTTGAATGGGGCATCCCGCAAGCCTGTATGTTACTGAAAAAAGACTGAATTCAAATGTAGGTCTCTTACATTGATGATAGTAGAAAGAATCTTCTGTAGTTTCCACTAATGCTGTGGTTAAGGAAATTTCGGGCTGTATGGGATTTTCTAGTGCATACAGCAACATCAGGTTCCTATGGCAATTTTACTTGGTTTTCCATATCACATTGGAGATAGTAGCATAATTAATTGAATCGGGCATCGTGCAAAGCCTTATTTTACTGAAACTAAGCTGAATCCAAATGTAGGTTTCTTACATTGCTGTTATCAGAACCTTCTTCTGCAGTTCCCCAAAAACCATTACTAAGAAATTATGTACCACACGGAATTTAGAGTTCTTGTAGTGAGGACAGCCTTCTACTGCAATCTTTACTATGTTTTCAATATCACATTGGAGTTGGTTGCATGATTACATAAATAGCACATCCAGAAATTCCTTAATCTGCTTAACTAAGCTCAATCCAAATGTAGTTTGCTTACACTGCTTATATTAGATAGAATCTCCTTATGAAGCTTCCCCAATACTATTGATAAGGAAATTTCGTTCCACACGGGATTTCGAGTGCATACAGAAGGGACAAATTTCTACTGCAATGTTTACACTTTTCGTGATCACATTGGAGATGGTTTCATGATTACTTAAATATCACCCCCAGCAAGGCCTAATACTACTCCAATAAACTGATTCCAAATATAGGTAACTTTCCTGGCAGACATTAGGAAGAATTTTCTTCTCCAGGCACCCTAATATTATTCTAAGGAAATTTCTTACCACACGGGATTTAGGGAGCCTATAGTGAAGACAGCCTTCTACTGCCATCTTTACTATGTTGTCGATATCACATTGGAGATGGTTGCATGATTACATTCATGGGACATGCCGCAAGGCATTATTTTAGTGAAACTAAATTGAATTCAAATGTAGGTTTCTAAGATTGCTGATATTAGAAAGAATGTTCTTCTGCAGCTTCCTCCAATGTTACTGCTATGGAAATTTCGTATCACATGGGATTTTGAGTGCATACATAAAGGACAACTTTCTACTGCAATGTTTAATATGTTTTCTATATCACATTGGAGATGGTTGAATGATTAACTAAATAGCACATCCAGCAAGGCCTTATTCTATTGCACTAATCTTAATCCAAATGTACGTATCTTACATGGCAGATATTAGAAAGAATCTTCTTATGAAGCTTCCCCTAATGCTATTCCTAAGGAAAATTCTTGCCACACGGGATTTATGTGCATACAGAAAGAATAACTTTCTACTGTAATGTTTACTGTTTTTCAAATCACATTGACATGGTTTCATGATTACTTACATATCACCTCGAGCAAGGCCTAATACAGCTCCACTAATCTGAATGAAAATATAGGTAACTTACAGGGCCGGATATTAGAAAGAATTTTCTTATCCAGGCTCACCTAATGTTATTCCTAAGGAAATTTCGTACCACACGGGTATTAGATTCCTTACAGAGATGACAGCCTGCAACTTCGATCTTTATACCGTTTTCCATATCACATTGTAGATGGTTGCATGAACATGTAAATAACACAGCAAGGAAGTCTTTTTTCGACGCCAGCAATGTGAATCCAAATGCAGGTTTCTTACATTGCTGGTATTAGAATGATTCTTCTTCTGCAGCTTCCCCTAATGCCATGGCTATGGAAATTTCGTACCACATGGGATTTAGATTGCATGTGTGGAGGACAGCTTTCTATTGCAATTTTACAGTTTTCCATATCACATTGGAGATGGTAGCATAATTACTTGAATGGGACAATCCGCAAGGCCTTATTTTACTGAAACTAAACAGAATCCAAAAGAAGGTTTCTAACATTGCTGATATTAGAAAGAATCTTCTTCTGCAGTTTCCTCCAATGCTATTCCTAAGGAAATATCTTACCACACGGGATTTAGAGTGCATAGAGTGAGGACAGCCTTCTACTGCAATCTTTACTACGTTTCGATATCACATTGGAGATGGTTGCATGATTACTTAAATAGCACACCCTGAAATTCCTTATTCTACTCAACTAAAGTGAATCAAAATGTAGGTTGCTTACACTTCTCATATTAGAAGGAATATTCTTCGGAAGTTTCCCCTAATGCTATTGCTATGGAAATTTCGTACCACACGGGATTTAGACTGCATACAGAAAGGACAAATTTCTACTGAATGTTAATATGTTTTCGATAATCACATTGGAGATTTTTGGATTATTAGTTAAATAGCACATCCAACAAGGCCTTATTCTACTCCACCAAACTGAATCCAAACGTAGGTATCTTACATGGCACATATTAGAAAGAATCTTCTTCTCCAGGCTGCCCTAATATTTTTCCTAAGGAAATTTCGTACCACCCGGGATTTACAGACCATACAGATATGACAGACTGCTAGGTCAATCTTTACTATGTTTTCTAGATCACATTGGAGATGGCAGCATGATTACTTGAATCCGGCATGGCACAAGGCCTTATTTTACTGTAACTAAACTGAATTCGAATGTAGGTTTCTTGCATTGATGATATTAGAAAGAATCTTCTGCAGTTTCCCGCAAACCTATTGCTCAGGAAATTTCGTACCACACGGAATTTAGAGGGCATATAGTGAGGAGAGCCTTCTACTGCCATTTTTAATTTGTTTTCGATGTCACACTGGAGATGGTTGCATGATTACTTGAAGGGGGCATAACGCAAGGCCTTATTTTACTGACTCTAAACTGAATCCAAATGTAGGTTTCTTACACTGCTGATATTAGAAAGAATCTTCTTCTGCAGCTTCCCGTAATGCTATCATTAAGGAAATTTCGTACCACACGAGATCTAGTGTGCATACAGAAAGGATAACTTTCTAATGAAATGTTTACTGTATTCGAAATCACATTGAGATGGTATCATGATTACTTTAATATCACCTCCAGGAAGGCCTAACACAATTCCACTAAACTGAATCCAAATGTAGGTAACTTACACAGCAGATATTAGAAGGAATTTTCTTCTCCAGACTCCACTAACATTATTCCTAAGAAATTTCATACCACACGTTATTTACAGTGCATTGAGTGAGGACAGCATTCTACTGCAATCTTTACTATGTTTCGATATCACATTGGAAATACTCCTTGATTACTGAAATAGCACATCCAGAAATTCCTTATTCTACTCAACTAAACTGAATCTAAATGTGGGTTGCTTACACTGCTCATATTAGAAGGAATCTTCTTCTGAAGCTTCCCCTAATGCTATTGCTTTAGAAAATTTGTGCCGTACGGTATTTAGAGTCCATACAATAATGACAGCATGCTACTTCAATCTTTACATTGTTTTCCATGTCACATTGTAGATGGTTGCATGAACACGTAAATATCACAACAAGGAAGTCTTTTTTCTTCCCCTCCAAACAGAATTCAAATGTAGTTTTCTTAACTTGCTGATATTAGAAGAAACTTTCTTTGCAGCTTTCCCCAATGCTTTTGCTAAGGAAATTACGTACCACACGTATTTACAGTGCAGAGAATGAAGACAGACTTCTACTGCAATCTTTTTCAATGTTTTGATATCACATTGGAATTGGTTGTATGATTACTTAAATAGCACATCCAGAAATTCCTTATTCTGCTTAACTAAGCTCAATCCAAATGCAGGTTGCTTACACTGCTTATATTAGATAGAATCTCCTTATGAAGCTTCCCCTAATACTATTGATAAGGAAATTTCGTTCCACACGGGATTTCGAGTGCATACAGAAGGGACAACTTTCTACTGCAATGTTTAACCTTTTCGTAATCACATTGGAGATGGTTTCATGATTACTTAAATATCACCCCCAACAAGGCCTAATACTACTGCACTAAGCTGATTCCAAATATAGGTTACTTTCCTGGCAGATATTAGGAAGAATTTTCTTCTCCAGGCACCCCTAATATTATTCTAAGGAAATTTCTTACCACACGGGATTTAGGGAGCGTATAGTGAAGACAGCCTTCTACTGCCATCTTTACTATGTTGTCAATATCACATTGGAGATGGTTGCATGATTACGTTCATGGGACATGCCACAAGGCATTATTTTAGTGAAACTAAATTGAATTAAAATGTAGGTTTCTAACATTGCTGATATTAGAAAGAATCTTCTTCTGCAGCTTCCTCCAATGCTGCTGCTATGGAAATTTCGTATCACACGGGATTTAGAGTGCATACAGAAAGGACAACTTTCTACTGCAATGTTTAATATGTTTTGATATCACATTGGAGATGGTTGAATGATTACCTAAATAGCACATCCAGCAAGGCCTTATTCTATTGCACTAATCTTAATCCAAATGTACATATCTTACATGGCAGATATTAGAAAGAATCTTCTTATGAAGCTTCCCCTAATGTTATTGCTAAGGAAAATTCTTGCCACACGGGATTTATGTGCATACAGAAAGGATAACTTTCTACTGTAATGTTCACTGTTTTTCAAATCACATTGAGATGGTTTCATGATTACTTAAATATCACCTCGAGCAAGACCTAATACAGCTCCACTAATCTGAATGAAAATATAGGTAACTTACAGGGCCGGATATTAGAAAGAATTTTCTTATCCAGGCTCACCTAATGTTATTCCTAAGGAAATTTCGTACCACACGGTATTTAGTGTCCATACAGAGATGACAGCCTGCTACTTCAATCTTTACACAGTTTTCCATATCACATTGTAGATGGTTGCATGAACATGTAAATAACACAGCAAGGAAGTCTTTTTTCGACCCTAGCAAAGTGAATCCAAAGGCAGTTTTCTTACATTGCTGGTATAAGAATGATTCTTCTTCTGCAGTTTCCCCTAATGCCATGGCTATGGAAATTTCGTACCACATGGGATTTAAATTGCATGTATGGAGGACAGCTTTCTATTGCAATTTTACAGTTTTCCATATCACATTGGAGATGGTAGCATAATTACTTGAATGGGACAACCCGCAAGCCTTATTTTACTGAAACTAAACTGAATCCAAATGTAGGTTTCTAACATTGCTGATATTAGAAAGAGTCTTCTTCTGCAGCTTCCTCCAATGGTATTCCTAAGGAAATATCTTACCACACCGGATTTAGAATGCATAGAGTGAGGACAGGCTTCTACAGCAATCTTTACTACGTTTTGATATCACATTGGAGATGGTTGCATGATTACTTAAATAGCACACCCTGAAATTCCTTATTCTACTCAAGTAAAGTGAATCAAAATGTAGGTTGCTTACACTGCTCATATTAGAAGGAATCTTCTTCTGAAGTTTCCCCTAATGCTATTGCTATGGAAATTTCGTACCACACGGGATTTAGACTGCATACAGAAAGGACAAATTTCTACTGAATGTTAATATGTTTTCGATAATCACATTGGAGATTTTTGCATGATTAGTTAAACAGCACATCCAACAAGGCCTTATTCTACTCCACTAAATTGAATCCAAATGCAGGTATCTCACATGGCAGATATTAGAAAGAACCTTCTTCTAAAGGCTCCCTTAATATTATTCTTAATGACATTTCTTCCCACACGGGGATTACAGTCCATACAGAGATGACCGCCTGCTACTTCAATCTTTACATTGTTTTCCATATCACATTGAAGATTGTTACATGAACATTTATAAATCACACCAAAGAAGTCTTTTTTCGACCCCAGAATTCTGAATCCAAATGTAAGTTTCTTACATTGCTGATATTAGAACTATCCTCCTTCTGCAGCTTCCCGGAATGCTATGGTTAAGGAAACTTCATACCACATGGGATTTTGACTGCATATAGTGAGGACAGCATACTACTTCAATCTTTAGTATGTTTTCGATTTCACATTGGAGATGGTTGCATGAATACTTGAATGGGGCATCCCGCAAGCCCGTATGTTACTGAAAAAAGACTGAATTCAAATGTAGGTCTCTTACATTGAGGATAGTAGAAAGAATCTTCTGTAGTTTCCACTAATGCTGTGGTTAAGGAAATTTCGGGCCGTATGGGATTTTCTAGTGCATACAGCAACATCAGGTTCCTATGGCAATTTTACTTGGTTTTCCATATCACATTGGAGATGGTAGCATAATTAATTGAATCGGGCATCGTGCAAAGCCTTATTTTACTGCAACTAAGCTGAATCCAAATGTAGGTTTCTTACATTGCTGTTATTAGAACCTTCTTCTGCAGTTCCCCAAAAACCATTACTAAGAAATTATGTACCACACGGAATTTAGAGTTCTTGTAGTGAGGACAGCCTTCTACTGCAATCTTTACTATGTTTTCAATATCACATTGGAGTTGGTTGCATGATTACATAAATAGCACATCCAGAAATTCCTTATTCCACTCAACTAAGCTGAATGCAAATATAGGTTTCTTAAACTGCTCATATTAGAAAGAATCTTCTTATGAAGCTTCCCGTAATGCTATGGTTAAGGAAATTTCGTACCACACGGGATTTAGAGTACATATAATGAGGACAGACTTCCACTGCAATGTTTACTATGTTTTTGATATCTCACTGGAGATGGTCGCATGATTACTTAAATAGCATATCCATAAATTCCTTATTCTACTCAACTAAACTGAATCCAATGTAGGTTCCTTAAGTTGCTTATATTAGAAAGAATCTTCTTATGAAGTTTCCTCTAATGCTATTGCTAAGGAAATTTCGTACCACATGGGATTTAGAGTGGATACTTAAAGGACAACTTTCTACTGTAACGTTTACTGTGTTTTCGATATCACATTCTAGATGGTAGCATGATGACTTGAATGTGGCATCGTGGAAAGCCTTATTTTACTGAAACTAAACTGAATCCAAATGTAGGTTTCTTACATTCATGATATTAGAAACTACCTTCTGCAGTTTCCACCAAACCTATTGCTCAGGAAATTTCCTACCACACGGAATTCAGAGTACAAATAGTGAGGAGAAACTTCTACTGCCATTTTTAATTTGTTTTCGATGTCACACTGGAGATTGTTGCATGATTACTTGAAGGGGGCATAACGCAAGGCCTTATTTTACTGACACTAAACTGAATCCAAGTGTAGGTTTCTTACACTGCTGATATTAGAAAGAATCTTCTTCTGCAGCTTCCCGTAATGCTATCATTAAGGAAATTTTGTACCACACGAGATCTAGTGTGCATGCAGAAAGGATAACTTTCTAATGAAATGTTTACTGTATTCGAAATCACATTGAGATGGTATCATGATTACTTAAATATCACCTACAGGAAGGCCTAATACAATTCCACTAAACTGAATCCAAATATAGGTAACTTACACAGCGCATATTAGAAGGAATTTTCTTCTCCAGGCTCTACTAATATTATTCCTAAGGAATTTCGTACCGAACGGGATTTAAAGTGCATAGAGTGAGGAGAGCCTTCTACTGCAATCTTTACTATGTTTCCGTATCACATTGGAAATACTCCATGATTACTTAAATAGCACATCCAGAAATTCCTTATTCTACTCAACTAAACTGAATCTAAATGTAGGTTGCTTACACTGCTCATATTAGAAGGAATCTTCCTCTGAAGCTTCCCCTAATTCTATTGCTTTAGAAATTTCGTGCCGTACGGTATTTAGATTCCATACAATAATGACAGCATGCTACTTCAATCTTTACATTGTTTTCCATGTCACATTGTAGATGGTTGAATGAACGCGTAAATATCACAAAAGGAAGACTTTTTTCGACCTCTCCAAACTGAATTCAAATGTAGGTTTCTTACCTTGCTGATATTAGAAAAAACTTTCTTTTGCAGCTTTCCCCAATGCTTTTTCTAAGGAAATTACGTACCACAGGGATTTACAGAGCAGAGAATGAAGACAGCCTTCTACTGCAATCTTTTTCTATGTTTCGATATCACATTGGAAATGGTGGCATGATTACTTAAATAGCACATCCAGAAATTCCTTAATCTGCTTAACTAAGCTCAATCCAAATGTAGTTTGCTTACACTGCTTATATTAGATAGAATCTCCTTATGAAGCTTCCCCAATACTATTGATAAGGAAATTTCGTTCCACACGGGATTTCGAGTGCATACAGAAGGGACAAATTTCTACTGCAATGTTTACACTTTTCGTGATCACATTGGAGATGGTTTCATGATTACTTAAATATCACCCCCAGCAAGGCCTAATACTACTCCAATAAACTGATTCCAAATATAGGTAACTTTCCTGGCAGACATTAGGAAGAATTTTCTTCTCCAGGCACCCTAATATTATTCTAAGGAAATTTCTTACCACACGGGATTTAGGGAGCCTATAGTGAAGACAGCCTTCTACTGCCATCTTTACTATGTTGTCGATATCACATTGGAGATGGTTGCATGATTACATTCATGGGACATGCCGCAAGGCATTATTTTAGTGAAACTAAATTGAATTCAAATGTAGGTTTCTAAGATTGCTGATATTAGAAAGAATGTTCTTCTGCAGCTTCCTCCAATGTTACTGCTATGGAAATTTCGTATCACATGGGATTTTGAGTGCATACATAAAGGACAACTTTCTACTGCAATGTTTAATATGTTTTCTATATCACATTGGAGATGGTTGAATAATTAACTAAATAGCACATCCAGCAAGGCCTTATTCTATTGCACTAATCTTAATCCAAATGTACGTATCTTACATGGCAGATATTAGAAAGAATCTTCTTATGAAGCTTCCCCTAATGCTATTCCTAAGGAAAATTCTTGCCACACGGGATTTATGTGCATACAGAAAGGATAACTTTCTACTGTAATGTTTACTGTTTTTCAAATCACATTGAGATGGTTTCATGATTACTTACATATCACCTCGAGCAAGGCCTAATACAGCTCCACTAATCTGAATGAAAATATAGGTAACTTACAGGGCCGGATATTAGAAAGAATTTTCTTATCCAGGCTCCCCTAATGTTATTCCTAAGGAAATTTCGTACCACACGGTATTTAGTGTCCATACAGAGATGACAGCCTGCTACTTCAATCTTTACACAGTTTTCCATATCACATTGTAGATGGTTGCATGAACATGTAAATAACACAGCAAGGAAGTCTTTTTTCGACCCTAGCAAAGTGAATCCAAAGGCAGTTTTCTTACATTGCTGGTATAAGAATGATTCTTCTTCTGCAGTTTCCCCTAATGCCATGGCTATGGAAATTTCGTACCACATGGGATTTAAATTGCATGTATGGAGGACAGCTTTCTATTGCAATTTTACAGTTTTCCATATCACATTGGAGATGGTAGCATAATTACTTGAATGGGACAACCCGCAAGCCTTATTTTACTGAAACTAAACTGAATCCAAATGTAGGTTTCTAACATTGCTGATATTAGAAAGAATCTTCTTCTGCAGCTTCCTTCAATGGTATTCCTAAGGAAATATCTTACCACACGGGATTTAGAGTGCATAGAGTGAGGACAGCCTTCTACTGCAATCTTTACTACGTTTTGATATCTCATTGGAGATGGTTGCATGATTACTTAAATAGCACACCCTGAAATTCCTTATTCTACTCAAGTAAAGTGAATCAAAATGTAGGTTTCTTACACTGCTCATATTAGAAGGAATCTTCTTCTGAAGTTTCCCCTAATGCTATTGCTATGGAAATTTCGTACCACACGGGATTTAGACTGCATACAGAAAGGACAAATTTCTACAGAATTTTAATATGTTTTCGATAATCACATTGGAGATTTTTGCATGATTAGTTAAATAGCACATCCAACAAGGCCTTATTCTACTCCACTAAATTGAATCCAATTGCAGGTATCTCACATGGCAGATATTAGAAAGAACCTTCTTCTAAAGGCTCCCTTAATATTATTCTTAATGACATTTCTTCCCACACGGGGATTACAGTCCATACAGAGATGACCGCCTGCTACTTCAATCTTTACATTGTTTTCCATATCACATTGAAGATTGTTACATGAACATTTATAAATCACACCAAAGAAGTCTTTTTTCGACCCCAGAATTCTGAATCCAAATGTAAGTTTCTTACATTGCTGATATTAGAACGATCCTCCTTCTGCAGCTTCCCGGAATGCTATGGTTAAGGAAACTTCATACCACATGGGATTTTGAGTGCATATAGTGAGGACAGCATACTACTGCAATCTTTAGTATGTTTTCGATATCACATTGGAGATGGTTGCATGAATACTTGAATGGGCATCCCGCAAGCCCGTATGTTACTGAAAAAAGACTGAATTCAAATGTAGGTCTCTTACATTGATGATAGTAGAAAGAATCTTCTGTAGTTTCCACTAATGCTGTGGTTAAGGAAATTTCGGGCCGTATGGGATTTTCTAGTGCATACAGCAACATCAGGTTCCTATGGCAATTTTACTTGGTTTTCCATATCACATTGGAGATGGTAGCATAATTAATTGAATCGGGCATCGTGCAAAGCCTTATTTTACTGCAACTAAGCTGAATCCAAATGTAGGTTTCTTACATTGCTGTTATTAGAACCTTCTTCTGCAGTTCCCCAAAAACCATTACTAAGAAATTATGTACCACACGGAATTTAGAGTTCTTGTAGTGAGGACAGCCTACTACTGCAATCTTTACTATGTTTTCAATATCACATTGGAGTTGGTTGCATGATTACATAAATAGCACATCCAGAAATTCCTTATTCCACTCAACTAAGCTGAATGCAAATATAGGTTTCTTAAACTGCTCATATTAGAAAGAATCTTCTTATGAAGCTTCCCGTAATGCTATGGTTAAGGAAATTTCGTACCACACGGGATTTAGAGGACATATAATGAGGACAGACTTCCACTGCAATGTTTACTATGTTTTTGATATCTCACTGGAGATGGTCGCATGATTACTTAAATAGCATATCCATAAATTCCTTATTCTACTCAACTAAACTGAATCCAATGTAGGTTCCTTAAGTTGCTTATATTAGAAAGAATCTACTTATGATGTTTCCTCTAATGCTATTGCTAAGGAAATTTCGTACCACATGGGATTTAGAGTGGATACTTAAAGGACAACTTTCTACTGTAACGTTTACTGTGTTTTCGATATCATATTCTAGATGGTAGCATGATGACTTGAATGTGGCATCGTGGAAAGCCTTATTTTACTGAAACTAAACTGAATCCAAATGAAGGTTTCTTACATTCATGATATTAGAAACTACCTTCTGCAGTTTCCACCAAACCTATTGCTCAGGAAATTTCCTACCACACGGAATTCAGAGTACAAATAGTGAGGAGAAACTTCTACTGCCATTTTTAATTTGTTTTCGATGTCACACTGGAGATTGTTGCATGATTACTTGAAGGGGGCATAACGCAAGGCCTTATTTTACTGACACTAAACTGAATCCAAGTGTAGGTTTCTTACACTGCTGAAATTAGAAAGAATCTTCTTCTGCAGCTTCCCGTAATGCTATCATTAAGGAAATTTTGTACCACACGAGATCTAGTGTGCATGCAGAAAGGATAACTTTCTAATGAAATGTTTACTGTATTCGAAATCACATTGAGATGGTATCATGATTACTTAAATATCACCTACAGGAAGGCCTAACACAATTCCACTAAACTGAATAGAAATATAGGTAACTTACACAGCGGATATTAGAAGGAATTTTCTTCTCCAGGCTCTACTAATATTATTCCTAAGGAATTTCGTACCGAACGGGATTTAAAGTGCATAGAGTGAGGAGAGCCTTCTACTGCAATCTTTACTATGTTTCCGTATCACATTGGAAATACTCCATGATTACTTAAATAGCACATCCAGAAATTCCTTATTCTACTCAACTAAACTGAATCTAAATGTAGGTTGCTTACACTGCTCATATTAGAAGGAATCTTCCTCTGAAGCTTCCCCTAATTCTATTGCTTTAGAAATTTCGTGCCGTACGGTATTTAGATTCCATACAATAATGACAGCATGCTACTTCAATCTTTACATTGTTTTCCATGTCACATTGTAGATGGTTGAATGAACGCGTAAATATCACAAAAGGAAGACTTTTTTCGACCTCTCCAAACTGAATTCAAATGTAGGTTTCTTACCTTGCTGATATTAGAAAAAACTTTCTTTTGCAGCTTTCCCCAATGCTTTTTCTAAGGAAATTACGTACCACACGGATTTACAGTGCAGAGAATGAAGACAGCCTTCTACTGCAATCTTTTTCTATGTTTCGATATCACATTGGAAATGGTGGCATGATTACTTAAATAGCACATCCAGAAATTCCTTATTCTGCTTAACTAAGCTCAATCCAAATGTAGTTTGCTTACACTGCTTATATTAGATAGAATCTCCTTATGAAGCTTCCCCAATACTATTGATAAGGAAATTTCGTTCCACACGGGATTTCGAGTGCATACAGAAGGGACAACTTTCTACTGCAATGTTTACACTTTTCGTAATCACATTGGAGATGGTTTCATGATTACTTAAATATCACCCCCAGCAAGGCCTAATACTACTCCAATAAACTGATTCCAAATATAGGTAACTTTCCTGGCAGACATTAGGAAGAATTTTCTTCTCCAGGCACCCTAATATTATTCTAAGGAAATTTCTTACCACACGGGATTTAGGGAGCCTATAGTGAAGACAGCCTTCTACTGCCATCTTTACTATGTTGTCGATATCACATTGGAGATGGTTGCATGATTACATTCATGGGACATGCCGCAAGGCATTATTTTAGTGAAACTAAATTGAATTCAAATGTAGGTTTCTAAGATTGCTGATATTAGAAAGAATGTTCTTCTGCAGCTTCCTCCAATGCTACTGCTATGGAAATTTCGTATCACATGGGATTTTGAGTGCATACATAAAGGACAACTTTCTACTGCAATGTTTAATATGTTTTCTATATCACATTGGAGATGGTTGAATGATTAACTAAATAGCACATCCAGCAAGGCCTTATTCTATTGCACTAATCTTAATCCAAATGTACGTATCTTACATGGCAGATATTAGAAAGAATCTTCTTATGAAGCTTCTCCTAATGCTATTCCTAAGGAAAATTCTTGCCACACGGGATTTATGTGCATACAGAAAGGATAACTTTCTACTGTAATGTTTACTGTTTTTCAAATCACATTGAGATGGTTTCATGATTACTTACATATCACCTCGAGCAAGGCCTAATACAGCTCCACTAATCTGAATGAAAATATAGGTAACTTACAGGGCCGGATATTAGAAAGAATTTTCTTATCCAGGCTCACCTAATGTTATTCCTAAGGAAATTTCGTACCACACGGGTATTAGATTCCGTACAGAGATGACAGCCTGCAACTTCGATCTTTATACCGTTTTCCATATCACATTGTAGATGGTTGCATGAACATGTAAATAACACAGCAAGGAAGTCTTTTTTCGACCCCAGCAATGTAAATCCAAATGCAGGTTTCTTACATTGCTGGTATTAGAATGATTCTTCTTCTGCAGCTTCCCCTAATGCCATGGCTATGGAAATTTCGTACCACATGGGATTTAGATTGCATGTATGGAGGACAGCTTTCTATTGCAATTTTACAGTTTTCCATATCACATTGGAGATGGTAGCATAATTACTTGAATGGGACAATCCGCAAGGCCTTATTTTACTGAAACTAAACAGAATCCAAAAGAAGGTTTCTAACATTGCTGATATTAGAAAGAATCTTCTTCTGCAGTTTCCTCCAATGCTATTCCTAAGGAAATATCTTACCACACGGGATTTAGAGTGCATAGAGTGAGGACAGCCTTCTACTGCAATCTTTACTACGTTTCGATATCACATTGGAGATGGTTGCATGATTACTTAAATAGCACACCCTGAAATTCCTTATTCTACTCAACTAAAGTGAATCAAAATGTAGGTTGCTTACACTTCTCATATTAGAAGGAGTATTCTTCTGAAGTTTCCCCTAATGCTATTGCTATGGAAATTTCGTACCACACGGGATTTAGACTGCATACAGAAAGGACAAATTTCTACTGAATGTTAATATGTTTTCGATAATCACATTGGAGATTTTTGGATTATTAGTTAAATAGCACATCCAACAAGGCCTTATTCTACTCCACCAAACTGAATCCTAACGTAGGTATCTTACATGGCACATATTAGAAAGAATCTTCTTCTCCAGGCGGCCCTAATATTTTTCCTAAGGATATTTCGTACCACCCGGGATTTACAGACCATACAGATATGACAGACTGCTAGGTCAATCTTTACTATGTTTTCTAGATCACATTGGAGATGGCAGCATGATTACTTGAATCCGGCATGGCACAAGGCCTTATTTTACTGTAACTAAACTGAATTCCAATGTAGGTTTCTTACATTGATGATATTAGAAAGAATCTTCTGCAGTTTCCCGCAAACCTATTGCTCAGGAAATTTCGTACCACACGGAATTTAGAGGGCATATAGTGAGGAGAGCCTTCTACTGCCATTTTTAATTTGTTTTCGATGTCACACTGGAGATGGTTGCATGATTACTTGAAGGGGGCATAACGCAAGGCCTTATTTTACTGACTCTAAACTGAATCCAAATGTAGGTTTCTTACACTGCTGATATTAGAAAGAATCTTCTTCTGCAGCTTCCCGTAATGCTATCATTAAGGAAATGTCGTACCACACGAGATCTAAAGTGCATACAGAAAGGATAACTTTCTAATGAAATGTTTACTGTATTCGAAATCACATTGAGATGGTATCATGATTACTTTAATATCACCTCCAGGAAGGCCTAACACAATTCCACTAAACTGAATCCAAATGTAGGTAACTTACACAGCAGATATTAGAAGGAATTTTCTTCTCCAGACTCCACTAACATTATTCCTAAGGAATTTCATACCACACGTTATTTACAGTGCATTGAGTGAGGACAGCCTTCTACTGCAATCTTTACTATGTTTCGATATCACATTGGAAATACTCCTTGATTACTGAAATAGCACATCCAGAAATTCCTTATTCTACTCAACTAAACTGAATCTAAATGTGGGTTGCTTACACTGCTCATATTAGAAGGAATCTTCTTCTGAAGCTTCCCCTAATGCTATTGCTTTAGAAAATTTGTGCCATACGGTATTTAGAGTCCATACAATAATGACAGCATGCTACTTCAATCTTTACATTGTTTTCCATGTCACATTGTAGATGGTTACATGAACACGTAAATATCACAACACGGAAGTCTTTTTTCTTCCCCTCCAAACAGAATTCAAATGTAGTTTTCTTAACTTGCTGATATTAGAAGAAACTTTCTTTGCAGCTTTCCCCAATGCTTTTGCTAAGGAAATTACGTACCACACGTATTTACAGTGCAGAGAATGAAGACAGCCTTCTACTGCAATCTTTTTCAATGTTTTGATATCACATTGGAATTGGTTGTATGATTACTTAAATAGCACATCCAGAAATTCCTTATTCTGCTTAACTAAGCTCAATCCAAATGCAGGTTGCTTACACTGCTTATATTAGATAGAATCTCCTTATGAAGCTTCCCCTAATCCAATCTTTACTATTGATAAGGAAATTTCGTTCCACACGGGATTTCGAGTGCATACAGAAGGGACAACTTTCTACTGCAATGTTTAACCTTTTCGTAATCACATTGGAGATGGTTTCATGATTACTTAAATATCACCCCCAACAAGGCCTAATACTACTGCACTAAGCTGATTCCAAATATAGGTTACTTTCCTGGCAGATATTAGGAAGAATTTTCTTCTCCAGGCACCCCTAATATTATTCTAAGGAAATTTCGTACCACACGGGATTTAGGGAGCGTATAGTGAAGACAGCCTTCTACTGCCATCTTTACTATGTTGTCAATATCACATTGGAGATGGTTGCATGATTACATTCATGGGACATGCCGCAAGGCATTATTTTAGTGAAACTAAATTGAATTAAAATGTAGGTTTCTAACATTGCTGATATTAGAAAGAATCTTCTTCTGCAGCTTCCTCCAATGCTGCTGCTATGGAAATTTCGTATCACACGGGATTTAGAGTGCATACAGAAAGGACAACTTTCTACTGCAATGTTTAATATGTTTTGATATCACATTGGAGATGGTTGAATGATTACCTAAATAGCACATCCAGCAAGGCCTTATTCTATTGCACTAATCTTAATCCAAATGTACATATCTTACATGGCAGATATTAGAAAGAATCTTCTTATGAAGCTTCCCCTAATGTTATTGCTAAGGAAAATTCTTGCCACATGGGATTTATGTGCATACAGAAAGGATAACTTTCTACTGTAATGTTCACTGTTTTTCAAATCACATTGAGATGGTTTCATGATTACTTAAATATCACCTCGAGCAAGACCTAATACAGCTCCACTAATCTGAATGAAAATATAGGTAACTTACAGGGCCGGATATTAGAAAGAATTTTCTTATCCAGGCTCCCCTAATGTTATTCCTAAGGAAATTTCGTACCACACGGTATTTAGTGTCCATACAGAGATGACAGCCTGCTACTTCAATCGTTACACAGTTTTCCATATCACATTGCAGATGGTTGAATGAACATGTAAATAACACAGCAAGGAAGTCTTTTTACGACCCTAGCAAAGTGAATCCAAAGGCAGTTTTCTTACATTGCTGGTATAAGAATGATTCTTCTTCTGCAGTTTCCCCTAATGCCATGGCTATGGAAATTTCGTACCACATGGGATTTAGATTGCATGTATGGAGGACAGCTTTCTATTGCAATTTTACAGTTTTCCATATCACATTGGAGATGGTAGCATAATTACTTGAATGGGACAACCCGCAAGCCTTATTTTACTGAAACTAAACTGAATCCAAATGTAGGTTTCTAACATGGCTGATATTAGAAAGAATCTTCTTCTGCAGCTTCCTCCAATGGTATTCCTAAGGAAATATCTTACCACACGGGATTTAGAGTGCATAGAGTGAGGACAGCCTTCTACTGCAATCTTTACTACGTTTTGATATCACATTGGAGATGGTTGCATGATTACTTAAATAGCACACCCTGAAATTCCTTATTCTACTCAAGTAAAGTGAATCAAAATGTAGGTTGCTTACACTGCTCATATTAGAAGAAATCTTCTGAAGTTTCCCCTAATGCTATTGCTATGGAAATTTCGTACCACACGGGATTTAGACTGCATACAGAAAGGACAAATTTCTACTGAATGTTAATATGTTTTCGATAATCACATTGGAGATTTTTGAATGATTAGTTAAACAGCACATCCAACAAGGCCTTATTCTACTCCACTAAATTGAATCCAAATGCAGGTATCTCACATGGCAGATATTAGAAAGAACCTTCTTCTAAAAGCTCCCTTAATATTATTCTTAATGACATTTCTTCCCACACGGGGATTACAGTCCATACAGAGATGACCGCCTGCTACTTCAATCTTTACATTGTTTTCCATATCACATTGAAGATTGTTACATGAACATTTATAAATCACACCAAAGAAGTCTTTTTTCGACCCCAGAATTCTGAATCCAAATGTAAGTTTCTTACATTGCTGATATTAGAACGATCCTCCTTCTGCAGCTTCCCGGAATGCTATGGTTAAGGAAACTTCATACCACATGTTATTTTGAGTGCATATAGTGAGGACAGCATACTACTTCAATCTTTAGTATGTTTTCGATTTCACATTGGAGATGGTTGCATGAATACTTGAATGGGGCATCCCGCAAGCCCGTATGTTACTGAAAAAAGACTGAATTCAAATGTAGGTCTCTTACATTGAGGATAGTAGAAAGAATCTTCTGTAGTTTCCACTAATGCTGTGGTTAAGGAAATTTCGGGCCGTATGGGATTTTCTAGTGCATACAGCAACATCAGGTTCCTATGGCAATTTTACTTGGTTTTCCATATCACATTGGAGATGGTAGCATAATTAATTGAATCGGGCATCGTGCAAAGCCTTATTTTACTGCAACTAAGCTGAATCCAAATGTAGGTTTCTTACATTGCTGTTATTAGAACCTTCTTCTGCAGTTCCCCAAAAACCATTACTAAGAAATTATGTACCACACGGAATTTAGAGTTCTTGTAGTGAGGACAGCCTTCTACTGCAATCTTTACTATGTTTTCAATATCACATTGGAGTTGGTTGCATGATTACATAAATAGCACATCCAGAAATTCCTTATTCCACTCAACTAAGCTGAATGCAAATATAGGTTTCTTAAACTGCTCATATTAGAAAGAATCTTCTTATGAAGCTTCCCGTAATGCTATGGTTAAGGAAATTTCGTACCACATGGGATTTAGAGTACATATAATGAGGACAGACTTCCACTGCAATGTTTACTATGTTTTTGATATCTCACTGGAGATGGTCGCATGATTACTTAAATAGCATATCCATAAATTCCTTATTCTACTCAACTAAACTGAATCCAATGTAGGTTCCTTAAGTTGCTTATATTAGAAAGAATCTTCTTATGAAGTTTCCTCTAATGCTATTGCTAAGGAAATTTCGTACCACATGGCATTTAGAGTGGATACTTAAAGGACAACTCTCTACTGTAACGTTTACTGTTTCTTCGACATCACATTCTAGATGGTAGCATGATGACTTGAATGTGGCATCGTGGAAAGCCTTATTTTATTGAAACTAAACTGAATCCAAATGTAGGTTTCTTACATTCATGATATTAGAAACTATCTTCTGCAGTTTCCACCAAACCTATTGCTCAGGAAATTTCGTACCACACGGAATTCAGAGTACAAATAGTGAGGAGAGCCTTCTACTGCCATTTTTAATTTGTTTTCGATGTCACACTGGAGATTGTTGCATGATTACTTGAAGGGGGCATAACGCAAGGCCTTATTTTACTGACACTAAACTGAATCCAAGTGTAGGTTTCTTACACTGCTGATATTAGAAAGAATCTTCTTCTGCAGCTTCCCGTAATGCTATCATTAAGGAAATTTTGTACCACACGAGATCTAGTGTGCATGCAGAAAGGATAACTTTCTAATGAAATGTTTACTGTACTCAAAATCACATTGAGATGGTATCATGATTACTTAAATATCACCTACAGGAAGGCCTAATACAATTCCACTAAACTGAATCCAAATATAGGTAACTTACACAGCGCATATTAGAAGGAATTTTCTTCTCCAGGCTCTACTAATATTATTCCTAAGGAATTTCGTACCACACGGGATTTACAGTGCATAGAGTGAGGAGAGCCTTCTACTGCAATCTTTACTATGTTTCCGTATCACATTGGAAATACTCCATGATTACTTAAATAGCACATCCAGAAATTCCTTATTCTACTCAACTAAACTGAATCTAAATGTAGGTTGCTTACACTGCTCATATTAGAAGGAATCTTCCTCTGAAGCTTCCCCTAATTCTATTGCTTTAGAAATTTCGTGCCGTACGGTATTTAGAATCCATACAATAATGACAGCATGCTACTTTAATCTTTACATTGTTTTCCATGTCACATTGTAGATGGTTGAATGAATGCGTAAATATCACAAAAGGAAGACTTTTTTCGACCTCTCCATACTGAATTCAAATGTAGGTTTCTTACATTGCTAATATTAGAAAAAACCTCCTGTTGCAGCTTCCCCCAAACTTTTGCTAAGGAAATTACGTACCACACAGATTTACAGTGCATAGAATGAGGACAGCCTTCTACTGCATTCTTTTTCTATTTTACGATATCACATTGGAAATGGTTGAATGATTACTTAAATAGCACATCCAGGAATTCCTTATTCTGCTTAAGTAACTCAATCCAAATGCAGGTTACTTACAGTGATTATATAAGATATAATCTCCTTATGAAGCTTCCCCTAACACTATTGGTAAGGAAATTTCGTTCCACACGGGGTTTCGAGTGCATACAGAAGGGACAACTTTCTACTGCAATGTTTACCCTTTTCATAATCACATTGGAGATGGTTTAATGATTATTTAAATATCACCCCCAGCAAGGCCTAGTACTACTCCACTAAACTAATTCCAAATACAGGTAACTTTCCTGGCATATATTAGGAAGAATATTCTTCTCCAGGCACCCTTTATATTATTCTAAGAAAGTTTCTTACCTCACGGGATTTAGGGACCGTATAGTGAAGACAGACTTCTACTGCCATTTTTACTATGTTGTCGATATCACATTGGAGATGGTTGCATGATTACATTCATGGGACATGGCGCAAGGCATTATTTTAGTGAAACTAAATTGAATTCAAATGTAGGTTTCTAATATTGCTGATATAAGAAAGAATATTCTGCAGCTTCCTCCAATGCTACTGCTTTGGAAATTTCATATCACACGGGATTTAGAGTGCATACAGAAAGGACAACTTTCTACTGCAATGTTTAATATGTTTTCGATATCAAATTGGAGATGGTTGAATGATTACCTAAATAGAACATCCAGCAAGGCCTTATTCTATTGCACTAATCTTAATCCAAATGTACGTATCTTACATGGCAGATATTAGAAAGAATTTTCTTATCCAGGCTCCCCTAATGTTATTCCAAAGGAAATTTCGTACCACACTGTATTTATAGTCCATACAGAGATGACCGCCTGCTACTTCACTCTTAACACAGTTTTCCATATCACATTGTAGATGGTTGCATGAACATGTAAATAACAGAGCAAGGAAGTCTTTTTTCCACGCCACCAAAGTGAATCCAAACGCAGGTTTCTTACAGTGCTGGTATTAGAATGATTCTTCTTCTTAGCTTCCCCTAATGCCATGGTTAAGGAAATTTCGTACCACATGGGATTTAGATTGCATATATGGAGGACAGAATTCTATTGCAATTTTACAGTTTTCCATATCACATTGGAGATATTAGCATATTTACTTGAATGGGAAAACCCGCAAGGCCTTATTTTACTGAAACTAAACTGAATCCAAATGTAGGTTTCTAACATTGCTGATATTAGAAAGAATCTTCTTCTGCAGCTTCCTCCAAAGGTATTCCTAAGGAAGTATCTTACCACACGGTATTTAGAGTGCATAGAGTGAGGACAGCCTTCTACTGCAATCTTTACTTCGTTTTGATATCACATTGGAGATGTTTGCAAGATTACTTAAATAGCACACCCTGAAATTCCTTATTCTACTCAAGTAAAGTGAATCAAAATGTAGGTTGCTTACACTGCTCATATTAGAAGGAATCTTCTTCTGAAGTTTCCCCTAGTGCTGTTGCTATGGAAATTTCGTACCACACGGGATTTAGACTGCATATAGAAAGGACAAATTTCTACTGAATGTTAATATGTTTTCGATAATCACATTGGAGATCTTTGCATGATTAGTTAAATAGCACATCCAACAAGGCCTTATTCTACTCCACCAAACTGAATCCAAATGTAGGTATCATAAATGGCAGATATTAGAAAGAATCGTCTTCTCCAGGCTGCCCTAATATTTTTCCCAAGGAAATGTCGTACCACCCGGGATTAGGTGACCATTCAGATATGACAGACTGCTACGTCAATCTTTACTATGTTTTCTAGATCACATTGGATATGGTAGCATGATTACTTGAAGGGGGCATAACGCAAGGCCTTATTTTACTTACACTAAACTGAATCCAAAAGTAGGTTTCTTACACTGCTGATGTTAGAAAGAATCCTCTTCTGCAGTTTCCCGTAATGCAATCAATAAGGAAATGTCGTACCACACGAGATTTAGTGTGCATACAGAAAGGATAACTTTCTAAAGAAATGTTTACTGTATTCAAAATCACATAGAGATGGTATCATGATTACTTAAATATCACCTCCAGGAAGGCCTAATACAATTCCACTAAATGGAATCCACATATAGGTAACTTACACAGCAGATATTAGAAGGAATTTTCTTCTCCAGACTCCGCTAACATTATTCCTAAGGAATTTCGTACCACACGGGATTTACAGTGCATAGAGTGAGGACAGCCTTCTACTGCAATCTTTACTATGTTTCGATATCACATTGGAAATACTCCACGATTACTTAAATAGCACATCCAGAAATTCCTTATTCTACTCAAGTAAACTGAATCTAAATGTAGGTTGCTTACACTGCTCATATTAGAAGGAATCTTCTGAAGCTTCCCCTAATATTATTGATAAGGAAATTTCGTTCCACACGGGATTTCGAGTGCATACAGAAGGGACAACTTTCTACTGCAATGTTTACCCTTTTCGTAATCACATTGGAGATGGTTTCATGATTATTGAAATATCACCCCCAGCAAGGCCTAATACTACTCCACTAAACTGATTCCAAATATAGGTAATTTTCCTGGCAGATATTAGGAAGAATTTTCTTCTCCAGGCACCCCTAATATTATTCTAAGGAAATTTCTTATCACACGGGACTTAGGGAGCGTATAGTTAAGACAGCCTTCCACTGCCATCTTTACTATGTTGTCGATATCACATTGGAGATGGTTGCATGATTACACTCATGGGACATGCCGCAAGGCATTATTTTATTGAAACTAATTTGAATTCAAATGTAGGTTTCTAACATTGCTGATATTAGAAAGAATCTTCTTCTTCAGCTTCCTCCAATGCAACTGCTATGGAAATTTCGTGTCACACGGGATTTAGAGTGCATACAGAAAGGACAACTTTCTACTGCCATGTTTAATATGTTTTCGATATCACATTGGAGATGGTTGAATGATTACCTAAATAGCACATTTAGCAAGGCCTTATTCTATTGCACTAATCTTAATCCAAATGTACGTATCTTACATGGCAGCTATTAGAAAGAATTTCTTATGAAGCGTCCCCTAATGCTATTGCTAAGGAAAATTCTTGCACACGGGATTTATGTGCATACAGAAAGGATAACTTTCTACGGTAATGTTTACTGTTTTTCAAATCACATTGAGATGGTTTCATAATTACTTAAATATCACCTCAAGCAAGGCCTAATACAGCTCCACTAATCTGAATGAAAATATAGTTAACTTACAGGGCCGGATATTAGAAAGAATTTTCTTATCCAGGCTCCCCTTATGTTTTTCCTAAGGAAATTTCATACCACACGGGATTTAGAGTCCATACAGAGATGACAGCCTGCTACTTCAATCTTTACACAGTATTCCATATCACATTGTAGATGGTTGCATGAACATGTAAATGACACAGCAAGGAAGTCTTTTTTCGACCCCACCAAACTGAATGAAAATGTAGGGTTCTTACTTTGCTGATATTAGAAAGAATCTCCTTCTGCAGCTTCCCCTAATGCTATGGTTAAAGAAATTTCGTACCCCAAGTGATTTAGTGGGCATATAGTAAGGACAACCTCCTACTGTAATCTTTATTATATTTTCGATATCACGTTGGAGATGGCCGCATGATTACTTAAATAGCACATCCAGAAATTCCTTATTCTACTCAACTAAGCTGAATCCAAATTTATGTTGCTTAAACTGCTTTTATTAGAAAGAATCTTCTTATGAAGCTTCCCCCAATGCTATGGCAAAGGAAATTTCGTACCACAAGGGATTTAGAGTGCATAACTAAAGGAAAACTTTCTACTGCAATGTTTACTGTGTTTCCCATATCACATTGGATATGATAGCATGATTATTTGAATGCGGCATCATGCAAGGCCTTGTTTTCTGAAACTAAACTGAATCCAAATGTACGTTTCTTACGTTGCTTATATTGGAAAGAATCTTCTTCTGCACCTTCCCAAAAGCTATTGCTAAGGAAATTCCGTACCACACGGGAATTAGAGTGCATATATTGAGGACAGCCTTCTACTGCAATCTTTACTATGTTTTCCATATCTCATTGGAGATGGTTGCATGAATACTTGAATTTGGCACCCCGCAATGCCTTATTTTACTGGAACTAAAAGGAATCCAGTCGGAGGTTTCTTGCATTGCTGATATTAAAAAGAAATATCTACAGCTTCACCCAATGCTCTTGTTAAGGAAATTTCATAATACACGTGATATAGAGTGCATAGAGTGAGGACAGCTTATACTGCAATCTTTTCTGTTTTGATATCACATATGGAGACGGCTGCATGATTACTTAAATAGCACATTCAGAAATTTCTTATTCTACTCAACTAAACTGAGTCCAAATATAGGTTGCTTACACTGTGCATATTAGAACGAATGATCTTCTGAAGATTCCCCTAATGCTACTGCTAAGGAAATTTCGTACCACACGGTATTTAGAGAGCATATAGTGAGGAGAGCCTTCTACTGCAATATTTACTATGTTTTTGATATCACATTGGGGATGGTTGCATGATTACTTAAATACCACATCCATAAATTCCGTATTCTAATCAACTAAACTGAATTCAAATGTAGGTTGCTTACAGTGCTTATATTAGATAGACCCTTCTTATGAATCTTCCCCTAATGCTATTGCTGAGGAAATTTCATACCACCCATGATTTAGAGGGCATACAAAAGGACAACTTTCTTCAGCAATGTTTACTGTTTATGAAATCAGATTGGAGATGGTTTAATAATAACTTAAATATCATATCCAGCAAGGCCTAATACTACTCCACTACACGGAATCCAAATACAGGTACCTTAAACGGCCGATATTAGAAAGAATTTTCTTCTCCTTGCTCCCCTACTGTTATTCCTAAGGAAATTTTGGACCACATGGGTTTTAGAGTCCATAAAGAGATGACAGCCTCCTACTTCAATCTTTACAGTGTTTTCCATATCCCATTGTAAATGGTTGCATAACACGTAAATATCATACCAAGGAAATCTTTTTTTGACCACACCAAACTGAATCGAAATGTAGGTTTCTTACATTGGTGATGCTAGAAAGAATCTTCTTCTGCAGTTTCGCCTAATGCTATGCTTAAGGAAATTTCATACCACAGGGATATAGAGTGCATATAGAGATTACAGCCTTCTACTGCAATCTTTACTATGTTTGCGATATCACATTGGAGATCGTTGGATGATTACTTGAATGGGGCATCCCACAAGGTCTTATTTCACTGAAAATAAACGGAGTCCAAATGTAGGTTTCTTACATTGCTGATATTAGGAAGAATCTTCTTCTGCAGCTTCCCAAATGGTATTGCTAAGGAAATTTCGTACCGCACAGGATTTAAAGTGCATACAGTGTGGACAGCTTTCTACTGCAATCGTGACTGTGTTTCGATATCAAGTTTGAGATGGTTGCCTGATTATTTAAATATCACATCCAAAAATTGCTTTTTCTATTCAACTAAACTGAATCCAAATGTAGGTTGCTTACACTGCTCATATTAGAAGGAATAGTCTTCTGAAGCTACCCTAATGCTATTGCTAAGGAAATTTTGTACCACATGGGATTTAGAGAGCATACAGAAAGGACAATTTTCTACTGCAATGTTCAATATGTTTTTGATATCACATTGGAGATAGTTGCATGATTACTTAAAGAGCACTTCCAGCGAGGCCTTATTCTATTCCACTAAACTGAATCAAAATGTAGGTAGGTTACACAGCATATATTACAAAGAGCCTTTTTCTCCAGTCTCCCCAATGTTATTCCTAAGGAAATTTTATACCACACGGTGTTTAGAGTCCATACAGAGATGACAGCATGCTACTTCAATCTTTACATTGTTTTCCATATCACATTGTAGATGGTTGCATGAAAACGTAAATATCACACCAGGAAAGTCTTTTTTTGGCGCCACCAAAATGAATCCAAATTCAGGTTTCTTACATTTCTGATATTAGAAAGAATCTCCTTATGTAGATTCTCTTAATGCTCTGGTTAAGGAAATTTCGTACCACCCGGGATATAGAGGACAGGTAGTGAGGACAACCTTATACTGCAAAGTTTACTATGTTTTCGTTATTACATTGGACATGGTCAAATGATTACCTAAATAACACATCCAGAAAATACTTATTCTACTCAAGTAACCTGAATCCAAATGTAGGTTGCTTAAACTGCTTATATGAGAATCTTGTTATGAAGGTTATCCTAATGCTATTACTAAGGAAATTTCGTACCACACAGAATTTAGAGTGCATACAGAAAGGACAACTTACCACTGCAATGTTTACTATGTTTTCGATATCACATTGGAGATGGTAGCATGATTACTTGAACGGGGCATCAAGTAAGGCCTGCTTTTACTGAAACTAAACTGAATCCAAATGTAGGTTTCTTACATTGCTGATATTAGAAAGAGACATTTTCTGCAGCTTCTCCCAAAGCTATTGATAAGAAACTTAGTACCACACGGGATTTATATTGCTTATATTAGGACAGACTACTACTGCAATCTTTTCTATGTTTTCGATATCACATTGGAGATGGTAGCATGAATACTTGAATGGAACACCCGCAAGCCCTTATTTTCTGAAAGTAAACCCAACCCAAGTGGAGTTTTCTTACATTGCTGATATTAGAAAGAATATTTTTCTGCAGCTTCCCCCAATGCTATTGCTAAGGAAATTTCGTACCACACTGGATTTAGAGTGCATACAGAAAGGACAACTTACTACTGCAATGTTTAATATGTTTTCGATATCACATTGGAGATGGTTGAATGATTACTTAAACAGCACATCCAGCAAGAACTTATTCTATTGCACTAATCTTAATCCAAATGTACGTATCTTACATGGCAGATATTAGAAAGAATCTTCTTATGAAGCTTCCCCTAATGCTATTGCTAAGGAAAATTCTTGCCACACGGGATTTATGTGCATACAGAAAGGATAACTTCCTACTTCAATGTTTACTGTTTTTGAAATCACATTGAGATGGTTTCATGATTACTTAAATATCACCTCGAGCAAGGCCTAATACAACTCCACTAAACTGAATGAAAACATAGGTAACATACACGGCCGAATATTAGAAAGAATTTTCTTCTCCAGGCTCCCTTAATGTTATTAATAAAGGAAATTTCATACCACACGGGATTTAGAGTCCATACAGAGATGACAGCCTGCTACTTCAATCTTTACATAGTTTTCAATATCACATTGTAGATGGTTACATGAACATGTAAATAAGACAGCAAGGAAGTCTTTTTTCGACCCCAGCAAAGTGAATCGAAATGCAGGTTTCTTACATTGCTGGTATTAGAAAGATTCTTCTTCTGCAGCTTATCCTAAAGCCATGGTAAAGGAAATTTCGTACCACATGGGATTTAGATTGCATATATGGAGGACAGCTTTCTATTGCAATTTTACAGTTTTCCATATCACATTGGAGATGGTAGCATAATTACTTGAATGGGACATCCAGCAATGCCTTATTTTACTGAAAGTAAACTGAATCCAAATGTAGGTTTCTCACATTCCTGATATTAGAAAGAATCTTCTCCGCAGGTTCCTCCAATGCTATTCCTAAGTAAATTTCGGACCTCACGGGATTTAGAGTGCACAGAATGAGACAGCTTTCTTCTGCAATCTTTACTAGGTTTCGATATCACATTGGAGATCATTGCATGATTACTTGAATGGGGCATCAAACAAGGCCTTATTTTACTGAAGCTAAACTGAATCCAAATGTTGGTTGCTTACACTGCTCATATTAGAAGGAATCTTCTCCTGAATATTGCCCTAATGCTATTGCTAAGGAAATTTCGTACTACACGGGATTTAGAGTGCATACACAAAGGACAACTTTCTACTGCAATGTTTAATATGTTTTCGAAATCACATTGGAGATGGTTGAATGATTACCTAAATAGCACATCCAGCATGGCCTTATTCTACAGCACTAAACTAAGTACAAATGTAGGTATCTTACATGGCAGATACTAGAAGGAATCATCTTATGATGCTTCCCGCTATGCTATTGCTAATAAATTCGTACCACACGGGATTTATGTGCGTACAGAATAGAATATTTTCTAGTACAATGTTTGTTTCCGAAATCACATTTAGATGGTTTCTTGATTACTTAAATATCACCTCCAGCAAGGTCTAATACAACTATCCTAAACTGAATCAAAATATAGGTAACTTACACGGCCTGATATTTTAAAGAATTTTCTTCTCTGGGCTACAGTAATGTTATTCCTAAGGAAATTTGGTACCACAAGCGATTTAGAGTCCATACAGAGATGACAGCATGCTACTTCAATCTTTACATTGTTTTCCGTATCACGTTGCAGATGGTTGCCTAAACACGTAAATATCACACCAAGGAAGTCTTTTTTGGACCCCTCCAAACTGAATCCAAATGTAGGTTATTACCTTGCGGATATTAGAAAGAATCTCCTTCCTCAGCTTCCCACAATGCAATGCTTAAGGTAATTACGTACCATACGGGATTTAGAGAGCATATAGTGAGGACAGCCTTCTACTGCAATCTTTACTATGTTTTCGATATCACATTGGAGATGTTTTCATGATTATTTAAACAGCACATCCAGAAAATCCTTACTCTACTTAACTAAGGTCAATCCAAATGTAGGTTCCTTACACTGCTTATATTAGAAAGAATCTTTTTATGATGCTTCCCCTAATGCTATTGCTAAGGAAATTTCGTACCACACGTGATTTAGAGCGCATACAGAAAGGACAACTTTCTACTGCAATGTTTACAGTTTTCGAAATCACATTGGAGATGGTTTCATTATTACTTAAATAGCACATCCAGCAAGGCCTTATTCTACTCCACTAAACTGAATCCAAATTTAGGTATCTTACATGGCAGATATTAGAAAGAACATTCTTCTCCACGCTCCCCTTATATTATTCCTAAGGAAATTTCGTACCACACGTGATTTAGAGTGCATATAGTGAGGACAGCCATCTACTGCCCTTTTAAATTTGTTTTTGATATCACATTGGTGATGCTTGCATGTTTCCTTGAATGGGTATAATGCAAGGCCTTATTTTACTGAAACTAAACTGAATACAAATGGAGGTTTCTTGCATTGCTGATATTAGAAAGAATCTTATTCTGCTGCTTCCCGTAATGCTATGGTTAAGGAACTTTCGGACAACACGGGATTTACAGTGCATATTGCGAGGACAACCTTCAGTGCCATATATACTATATTTCAATATCACATTGGAGATGGTTGTATGATTACTTTTTTATTAATATAATTTATTTTATTATCATTAATTTACAATTACATGTGCAATATTACGATTATTAAAATACCTCTTCATCGGGTCCCCCCCACCATCCCCATTACAGTCACTGTCCATCAGCATGGTGAGATGCTATAGAATCACTACTTGTCTTCTCTGAGTTGTACTGCCCTCCCTGTGCCCCCCCAACATTACATCTGCTAATCGTAATGCCCCTTTTTCCCTCTTATCCCTCCCTTCCTGCCCATTTTCCCCAGACCATTTCCTTTGGTAACTATTAGTCCGTTCTTGGGTTCTGTGAGTCTGCTGCTGTTTTGTTCCTTCAGTATTTTTTCTTTGTTCTTATACTCCACATATGAGTGAAATCATTTGATACTTGTCTTTTTCGGTTTGGCTTATTTCACTGAGCATAATACCCTCTAGCTCCATCCATGTTGTTGCAGATGGTAGGATTTGTTTTCTTCTCATGGCTGAATAATATTCCATTGTGTATATGTACCACCTCTTCTTTATCCATTCATCTACTGATGGACACTTAGGTTGCTTCCATTTCTTGGCTATTGTAAATAGTGCTGCAATAAACATACGGGTGCATCTGTCCTTTTCAAATTGGGCTGCTGCATTTTAGGGTAAATTCCTAGGAGTGGAATTCCTTTGTCAAATTGTATTTCTATTTTGAGTTTTTTGAGAAACTCCATACTGCTTTCCACAATGGTTGAACTAATTTGCAGTCCTACCAGCAGTGTAGTAGGGTTCCCTTTTCTCCACGTCCTCAACAACATTTGTTGTTTGTGTTTTGGATGTTGGCCATCCTCAATGGTGTGAGGTGATATCTCATTGTGGTTTTAATCTGCATTTCTCTGATGATTAGCAATGTGGAGCATCTTTTCATGTGCCTGTTGGCCATCTGAATTTCTTCTTTGGAGAAGTGTCTATTCATGTCCTCTGCCCATTTCTTAATTGGATTATTTGCTTTCTGTTTGTTAAGGTCCATGAGTTCTTTATATATTTTGGATGTCAACCCTTTATCAGATACGTTTTTTATGAATATATTCTCCCATACTGTAGGATTTCTTTTTGTTCTACTAATGGTGTCCTTTGCTATAGAGAAGATTTTGAGCTTTATATAGTCCCACTTGTTCATTTTTGCTTTTGTTTCCCTTGCCCGGGGAGATATGTTCATTAAGAAGTTGCTCATGTTTATGTCCAAGAGATTTTTGCCTATGTTATTTTCTAAGAGTTTTACCGTTTCAGGACTTACATTCAACTCTTTGATCCACCTTGAGTTTACCTTTGTGTATGGGGCTAGAAAGTAGTCAGGTTTCATTCTCTTACATGTAGCTGTCCAGTTTTATCCAACACCAGCTGCTGAAGAGGCTGTCATCTCCCCATTGTATATCCAAGGCACTTTTATCAAATATTAATTGACTGTATATGTTTGGGTTAGTGTTTGTCTTGATTCCTGTGGCTTTGTAGTAGAGCTTGTAGTCAGGGAGCGTAATTCCCCCAGTTTTATTCCTCCTTCTCAGGAGTGATTTGGCTATTCACGGTCTTTTGTGGTTTCATATGAATTTTAGAATTATTTGTTCCAGTTCATTGAAGAAAGCTGTTGGTAGTTTAATAGGGATTGCATTGAATCTGTACATTGCTTTAGGTAGTATTGACGTTTTGACAATATTTATTCTTCCTAGCCAAGAGCATGGGATGCATTTCCATTTGTTAGTGTCCTGTTTAATTTCTCTTAGGATTGTCTTGTAGTTTTCAGAGTACAGGTCTTTCACTTCCTTCATTAGGTTTATTACCAGGTAGTTTATTCTTTTTGATGCAATTGTGAAATGAATTGTTTTTCTGATTTCTCTTTCTATTAGGTCATCATTAGTGTATAGGAAAGCAACAGATTTCTGTGTGTTAATTTTGTATCCTGCAACTTTGCTGAATTCAGATATTAGTTTTAGTAGTTTTGGAATGGAATCTTTCGGGTTTTTTTTATGTGCAGTATCATGTCATCTGCAAATAGTGACAATTTGACTTCTTCTTTACCAATCTGGATGCCTTGTATGTCTTTGTTTGTTCTGATTGCTGTGGCTAGGGCTTCCAGTACTATGTTGAATAACAGTGGAGAGAGTGGGCATCCCTGTCTTTTTCCTGATCTTAGATGAAATGCTTACAGCGTCTCACCATTAAGTATGATGTTAGCTGTGGGTTTGTGATATATAGCCTTTATGATGTTGATGTACTTGCACTCTATACCCATTTTCTTGTGAGTTTTAATCAGGAATGGATGCTGAATTTTTTTCAAATGCTTTTTCAGCATCTATGGAGATGATCATGTGGTTTTTGTTCATCTTTTTGTTGATTCGGTGGATGATGTTGATGGATTTTCGAATGTTGTACCATCCTTGCATCCCTGGATGAATCCATCTTGATCATGGTGTATGATCTTCTTGATGTCTTTTTGAATTCGGTTTGCTAATATTTTGTTGAGTATTTTTACATCCAAGTTCATCAGGGTTATTGGTCTGTAATTTTCTTTTTTGGTGAGGTCTTTCCCCGGTTTTGGTATTAGAGTGATGCTGGCTTCATAGAATGAGTTTGGAAGTATTCCATCCTCTTCTATTTTTTGGAAAACTTTAAGGAGAATCGGTGTTATTTCTTCTCTATGTGTCTGGTAGAATTCTGAGGTGAATCCATCAGTCCCACGGGTTTTGTTCTTTGATAGTTTTTTGATTATCAATTCGATTTCATCACTGGTGATTGGTCTGTTTAGTTTTTCTGCTTCTTGCTTGGTCAGTCTTGGAAGGTTGTATTTTTCTAAGAAGTTGTCCATTTCTTCTATGTTTTCCAGCTTGTTAGCATATAGATTCTCATAATATTCTCTTATGATGCTTTGTGTTTCTGTGGGGTCCGTCGAGATTTTTCCTTTCTCATTTCTGATTGTGTTTATGTGTGTAGATTCTCTTTTTCTCTTAATGAGTCTGGCTAGGGGTTTATCTATTTTGTTTATTTTTTCAAAGAACCAGCTCTTGTTTTTATTGACATTTCTATTGTTTTATTCTTCTCAATTTTATTTATTTCTTCTCTAATCTTTATTATGTCCCACCTTCTGATGACTTTGGGTCTCATTTGTTCTTCCTTTTCCAAGTTCAGTATTTGTGTCTTTAGACTATTCATTTGAGAATGTTCTTCCTTCTTTAAATAGGCCTGGATTGCAATATACTTTCCTCTTAGAACTGCCTTTGCTGTGTCCCACAGAAGTTGTGGCGTTGTGTTGTTGTTGTCATTAGTCTCCATATATTCTTTGATTTCTGTTTTGATTGGGTCATTAACCCATTGATTAATTAGGAGAGTGTTGTTAAGTCCCCATGTATTTGTGAGCCTTTTTGATTTCTTTCTAAAATTTGTTGCTAGTTTATATCTTGGTCATCTGAGAAGTTGGTTGGTAGGATATCAATATTTTTGAATTTACTGAGGTTCTTTTTGCGGCCTAGTATGTGGTCTATTCTGGAAAATGTTCCATTTGCACTTGAGAAGAATGTGTATCCTATTGCTTTTGGGTGTAGAGTTCTGTAGATGTCTGTTAGGTCCATCTGTTCTTGTGTGTTGTTCAGTGCCTCTTGTCTTTACTTATTTTCTGTCTGGTTGATCTGTCCTCTGGAGTGAGTGGTGTGTTGAAGTCTCCTAAGATGAATGCATTGCTGTCTATTTCCTCCTTTAATTCTGTTAGTATTTGTCTCACTATGCCTTCGGTCCTGTGTTGGGTGCATATATATTTATAATCGTTATATCTTCTTGTTGGACTGACCGCTTTATTATTATGTAGTGTCCTTCTTTATCTTTTGTTACTTTCTTTGTTTTGAAGTCTATTTTTTCTGATATAAGTACTGCAACACCTGCTTTTTTCTCTTTGTTGTTTCCATGAAATATCTCTTTCTGTCCGTTCACTTTTAGTCTGTGTATATTTTTGTATTTGAGGTGAGTTTCTTGTAGGCAGCATATAGATGGATCTTGCTTTTTTATCCATTCTGTTACTCTGTGTCTTTTGATTGGTGCATTCAGTCCATTTATATTTGGGGTGATTATTGATAGATATGTTCATATTTCCATTGCTGGCTTTAGATTCGTGGTTACCAAGGGTTCAAGGGTTGCTTCTTTACTATCTAACAATCTAACTTAACTTTCTTGTTAAGTTATTGTAAACACAGTCTGATGTTTCTTTATTTCTCTCCCTTCTTATTCCTCCTCCTCCATTCTTTCTATAATAGGTGTTTTATTCTTTGTCTTTAGTTAGTATTTGGATGGTCTGGTTTCTTTGCTATGATTTTTTTTTCTCTGGTGACATCTTTTTAGCCTTAGGTGTGCTTCCATCTAGAGCAGTCCATTTAAGATATCCTGCAGTGGTGGTTTATGAGAGGCAAACTCTCTTAACTTTCATTTGCCTGGAAATTGTTTAATCCCTCCATCATATTTAAATGGTAATCGTGCTGGATACAATATTCTTGGTTTGAGGCCATTCTGTTTCATAACGTTAAATATATCATGCCATTCTCTTCTTGCCTGTAAGTTTTCTGTTGAGAAGTCTGATGACAGTCTGATGGGTTTTCCTTTGTAGGTGATCATTTTTCTCTCTCTAGCTGCCTTTAATATCCTGTCTTTATCTTTGATCGTTGCCATCTTAATATTATGTGTCTTGGTGTTGTCTTCCTTGGGTCCCTTGTGTTGGGAGATCTATGAGCTTTCGTAGACTGCGAGACTATTTCCTTCCCCAGCGAGGGAAAGTTTTCAGCAATTATTTCTTCAAAGGCACTTTCTATCCCTTTTTCTCTCTCTTCTTCCTCTGGTACTCCTATAATGCGAATATTGTTCCGTTTGGATTGGTCACACAGTTCTCTTAATATTCTTTCATTCCTAGAAATCCTTTTATCTCTCTCTGCCTCAGCTGCTCTGTACTCCTGTTCTCTGTTTCCTATTCCATTACAAGTCTCTTGCATCTCATCCATTCTGCTGTTAAGCCCGTCGATCACTTGTCTGATTTCTGTATTGTCTTTCCTCAGTTCCCTCACTTCCTCCCTCAGCTCTTGCACATTTCTCTGTAGGTCCATCAGCATGGTTATGACTTTTATTCTGAATTCTTTTTCAGGGAGGCTATGCATTTCCATCCCTTCAGAATCCCTCTCTGGGGTTGTCTGGTTGATTTTGTTCTGAACCATATTCCTCTGTCTTTTCATGACTATATAATTGGTCACAGATAGTTGCCATGTATGTCAGCTCGGCTCTTTAAGACTTTAAAAACAGAAGAAAAAAAAGAGAAAAAAAAGAAAGAAAGAAAGAAAAGGAAAAACAAAACAAAACAGAAAACAACACAAAAGAAAAAAAAACAAAAATGCCCACCGGACGTAGATTCTGTGGGAATACTCTAGGTGGTGCTCTTGCCTCGCTATTCCACACCTGTGATTTTGCGGCTCCGCTGGGCCCTTTATACCTCTGGCACAAGTGGGAACAAATAGGAGGCTTTTGATCTCAGTGAGAAGTGTTAAGTATGGCTACGCTTCCTCAGTCACCACCTAAGGTGTCTGAAACTCCCCAGGACTCATAGCCTGCTGGGCTGAGTGTGCTGGGGCGATCCGGCTCCTCTGCTGGGCGCCTGTCTCTTTAAGACAACTGAAGAAAGCACGTGCCTTTTTTTTCCCTTCCCGGGAGCCGGCTGCAAGCACCCTGGCGCGTTCCCTGCTCAGATTCTGCCGCTCTGTCTCCCCAATCTCCACTGCACTGAGCAATGTGGGTCAGCTCTCCCTGCGCAGATCATCGGGGCAGGCTACTACGCGGGCTGTACTTCCAATCCATCCCGGCTCTGTATCCTCTCCTCACGCCGGAGCGCTTGGGTGGAGGAGGGCTCATGTCGCGCCAGGTCGCTGCTCGGTGTCTAACCGGCCTCTTGGGGTGCCAAGTCCTCTCATGTGTAGCTGCATGCTGTCCGCTTTCCTGTGTATTCTCGTCTCTCTTTTAGGAATAGATGCATTTTCTGTGTTTTCGTAGATATACATAGTGTTGGGAGGAGATTTTTGCCGCCGTGCTCACACCACCATCATTACAGGAGTTCGGTTGCATGATTACTTAAATAGCATATCCAGAGATACCTTATTCTACTCAACTAAACTGAGTCCAAATGTGGGTTGCTTACACTGCTCATACTAGAAGGAATCTTCTTCTGAAGTTTCCCCAATGCTATTGCTAAGGAAATATCGTACCACACGGGATTTAGAGTGCATACAGAAAGGACAATTTCTACTACAATGTTTAATATGTTCTCGATATCACATTGGAGATGGGTGCATGATTACTTAAATAACACATCCAGCAAGGCCTTATTCTCCTCCACTGAACTGAATCCAAATGTACGTATCTTACATGGCAGATATTACAAAGAACCTTCTTCTCCAGGGTGCCCTAAAGTTATTCCTAAGGAAATTTCGTACCGCACAGGATTTAGAGTCCATAAAGTGATGACTGCATGGTACTTCAATCTTTGCATTGTTTTCCATATCACATTGTAGATGGTTGCATGATCATGTAAATATCACACCAAGGAAGACTTTTTTCGACCCTTCAAAACTGAATCCAAATGTACGTTTCTTACATTGCTGATATTAGAAAGAACCTTCTTCTGCATCTTCCTGCAATGATATTGATAAGGAAATTTCGTACCACATGGGATTTACAGTGCTTAGAGTGAGGACAGTCTTCTACTACAATGTTTACTATATTTCGATATCACATTTAAATTAGTTGCATGATTACATAAATAGCACATCCAGAACTCCTTTTTCTACCCATCTAAACTAGATCCAAATATAGGTTGCTTACACTGCTCATATTAGAAGGAATCATCTTCTGATGCTTGCCCTAATATTATTGCTAAGGAATTTTCATAACATATGGGATTTAGAGTGCATAAAGAAAGGACAAATTTCTACTGCAATGTTTACTGTTTTCAAAATCACATTGGAGAATGTTTCATGATTACTTAAATATCAACTCCAACAAGGCCGAATACCAGTCCATGAAAGTTAATCCAAATGTATGTATCTTGCATGGCAGATATTAGAAAGAATCTTCTTCTCCAGGCTGCCCTAATATTATTCCCAGGGAAATTCCATACCACCAGGGATTTAGAGTCCATACAGATATGACAGACTGCTACGTCAATATTTACAATGTTTTCCAGATCACATTGGAGATGGTAGCATGATTACTTCAATAGGGCATCATGTAAGGCCTTATTTTACTGTAACTAAACTGAATTCGAATGTAGGTTTCTTACATTGATGATATTAGAAAGAATTTTCTGCAGTGTGTCCCAAAGCTACTGCTCAGGAAATTTCGTACCACAAGGAATTCAGAGTGCATGTAGTGAGTAGATCCTTCTACTGCCATTTTTAATTTGTTTTCGATATCACATTGGAGATGGTTGAATGATTACTTGAAGGGGCATAACACAAGGCCTTATTTTACTAAAACTAAACTGAATCCTAATGTAGGCTTCTTACACTGCTGATATTAGAAAGAATCTTCTTCTACAGCTTCCCGTAATGTTATCATTAAGGAAATTACGTACCGCACGGGATTTAAAGTGCATACAGAATGGATAACTTCAAATGCCGTGTTTACTGTATTCAAAATCACATTGAGATGGTTTCATGATTACTTAAATATCACCACCAGGAAAGCCTAGTACAACGCCACTAAACTGAATCCAAATATAGGTAACTTACACAGCGGATTTTGAAAGAATTTTCTTCTCCAGACTATCCTAATATTATTCCTAAGGAAATTTCGTACCATACGGGATTTACAGTGCATAGAGTGAGGACAGCCTCTACTGCAATCTTTACTATGTTTCGATATCACATTGGAAATAGTCCATGATTACTTAATTAGCACATCACGAAATTCCTTACTCTACTCAACTAAACTGAATCTAAATGTAGGTTTCTTACACTGCTCATTTTAGAAGCAATCTTCTTCTGTAGCTTCCCCTAATGCTGTTGCTATGGAAAATTCGTGCCATACGTGATTTAGAGTCCATACAGTAATGACAGCATGTTACTTCAATTTTTACATTATTTTCCATGTCACATTGTAGATGGTTGTATGAACACGTAAACATCACAGCAAGGAAGTCTATTTTTGACCCCACATTACTCAATCAAAATGCAGATTTCTTACATTGCTGGTATTAGAAAGATACTTTTTCTGCAAATTCCCCTAGTGCTATCTTTAAGGAAATTTCATACCACACGGTTTTAGGGTGCATATAGTGAGGACAGCCTTCTACTTGCATCTTTACTACGTTGTTGATATCACATTTGTGATGGTTGCATGATTACTTGAATGGGACATCCCACAAGGCCTTATTTTGCTGAAACTAAACTGAATCAAAATATAGGTTTCTTACATTGATGATATTAGAAGGAATCTTCTTCTGAATCATCCCCTAATGCTATTGTAAGGAAATTTCATACCACACGGGATTTAGCGTGCATTCAGGAAGGACAATTTTCTACTGCAATGTTTAATATGTTTTCGGTAATCACGTTGGAGATTATTGCATAAGCTCGTGAATATCACACCAAGGCAATCTTTTCTTCACCCGACAAAACTGAATCCAAATGTAGGTTTATTTCATTGGTAATATTAGAAAGATTATTCTTCTGCAGCTTCCCCCAATGGTACAGGTCAGGGAATTCCGTACCACACGGGATTTACAGTGCATTGAGTGAGGACTGCCTTCTACTGCAATCTTTACTGTTTCAATATCACATTGGAAATGGTTGTATGATTACTTAAATAGCACATCCAGAAATTCCTTATTCCAATCAACTAAGCTGAGTCCAAATGTAGGTTGCTTACACTGGTCATATTGGAAGGGATCTTCTGTTGCTTGCCCTAA